>CM021738.1:31299401-31655887 GCA_011075105.1 Heteronetta atricapilla | reverse complement strand
AAAAAAAAAAAAAAAAAAAAAAAAAAAAAAAAAAAAAAAAAGGGAACTTAATGCGTGTTCCACACAAAACATTACATTTATCCCAATTTGGTCAACTCATGTCTGTCAACGTTTTGTAGAGTCAGTAACACTGAAGTAACTATTTTATATGCAGCATGAATTAGGATTATTTAACAGGTGCTTTTGACATTTTCACCTGCAGAGAAGGATCCACATGCTTAAAGAGGAGGTAAAATATCATTAAATGGGGGAGTTTGGGAGAGTGAGAGCCACACAACGGTCAGTGCTGCATGCAGATTTTTGCACACAGCCTGCCCTGAGCTGGATGGGTCCAGCACCAGGAGAAGGTCCCTTGTGTCCTGTGCAGTGGAACTGCACCAGTCTTTAATCCTAACAGATCTGCAGCTTAGGTGATCATCTATACTTTTCCAAGCAGCTCAGAAATAGTTTGAAATTTTTTCAATATCACTTATTCTAGGTGAAAAGGTAAATCCTGAGGTTTTACACACACATTCACTTCTTTTTTGAACCATTTTGATACTATCACAGAATGCAAATACATATTACAGCAGGGACAAGATGTGCCATAAATATTAGCAATCAGAAGAGTTGAAAAGAGGTGGAATAACATCTCCTCACTTCTATACTTAACTGTTTTTTTTTTTTTTTTTAAAAAAAAAGGCAGATTCTGGGCCTTGTACAGAAACTTGATGAGAGAGGAAGCTGTTAAAATAAACTGTGAAGGTGAACTATTGCCACAGTTTCAAATCCTTTTGGGATTTGGAAAGAATCAAGCTCACAGGAAAAGTGTATTTAGAGTCTACTGAAAAATGATTTACTGATTCAGGGAAGCTATTCCAATTTATTTAATTTTCAGCAAAGAACACACAAGAGGAAGCAGAAAAACACCAATTACATGCTACCAAATCAAAGAGAAAGGCTTAGAAACTAGCATCACAGATTTTCAAAAAAACTGTGAACATGGGGAAGATTCACAAAATGTTTTAGCAAGGTGAAAAAAAATTACTACATATTTTTTTCATAAAAGCATATGAATGTGGATGCAACAATGTTTACATGATATTCATCAAAATGTTGACCGAACCAAGTAAAATCATGCGAGTGGAAAGTATATTAAAAATAGAAATGAAAAAGTTGGCACAGATGATGACAGGAAAATGCAAGCAATGTTGATGGTCTCAACAACAACAACAACAACAAAAGTGTAATTTGACCATATTAGAGCTGTAGATATGAGCAAGAACAGTTAGATGAGGAATACAATTTTTACCAAATCATCGTTTTTAGGACAGATAAAACTTAAGCTCTCATTGCCAGGACTTCCACAAATCACTATCTTTAAGATTTCTAGTTTCACTTGAACCCAAACCTCAGGATAATAAATTTAATTATAAAAATGTAATGGTTACAGTGTAACCACGACTCTCATAGTTTATATTAATTCTGATTTTAACTTCCATATATATTTTCTATCAAAAATATTTAAGCAATTTTAGTATGATATGTGGAATTGTTTTGAGACCCCCAACAGATAGCAAATGAAAACATTAATCAAATGTAAGGCTACCTAGGAAGACTTTCAAATGTTGTAACCTTGCTTGAATGTAGGCACATGAATCATGCAGAAGTACAAACTTTTCTGTGGCCTCAGTTTAAATTTGGCCTCTGTCAGTAGCAACAAATATTATCACAATTTCTTGATGTGAAGAAAATGTATTGAGCCCTAGCTCCAACTTCAATCTTTTCAAGGACTGTATAGGCTTTGAATAAACCCAGCCTGACAATAAGATCAGTCAAGACCTGGTTTGACAGTTTTTGTGGAGAAGCCAAGAAATCAATAAACAGACCCTCTCACCCTGTCTTTACGTGGCATACATAAGTGCTTCTGACAAAACAATGCTGAAATGCCCATCTTGGTGCTGAGTGTATGAACATGCCTGAAAGCAGGCAGTAGTCTCCCGCAGGGGTTTGTCAGGTTATTACCTCCACTGAACACTGTACTTACGGATTTTTCTAAGGTAAAAACATATAATCCGCAGAAATAAGGTTTAGAAAATTTGGCTCACAAACACTATTGTTACTTCAATGGCACTTGGAAATTTGAAAACCACAGATGATGCAAACGGAATTCTTAAGTCTCTGTTTTGAGAAATGCAGGAAGATGAATTTGATCTGAGCTGACAGAAGGTTAATAATGAGTTCAGGAGAATCACAATTAATTGTCTTCTGTTAAGGCCACACACAGTTTGAAACGGTGAGACCAAGCATCATTCACTTCATGAAGGAGAGGAAAAAAAAAGATGAAAGAATGAAAGTGCGTAATCACCCTGGCTTTTACAAAAGCAAGTAGTTCTGCGAGCCTGGCAGATACAATTTCTCTTTCTAAGGGCAAGAGACAGAGAAAGAATATTCAGTGCATGTTCCTTTCCCAAAGAACAGGGCCATGAAAAGATCCTTCTACCTTTATTACACTGTAGGTTTAATGAAAGGCAACTGCTATTTTAAGGTTTTAAGGGGATTTTATAACAAAGAGGAGTTGCAGACACCATCCCCATTACCACCAGGCTTCCATCCTCTCTTTCATCTTTCTCACTAAGCCAGCTCTCAGAAACTTTTATAGATAGTTACAGCCATCAAATGAAGGCTAGTTGCTCAAAGGCTTGGTCCAACCATGTCCAGCTGTTATGGCTTAAATTAAATTGATACTAAAATAGTCTTTTATTATTATTATTATTATTATTAAAGTGCTATAATAATTGTGACTACAATCCCTCACTGCTATAAGACTTGATTTAAGTAGTAATAAGCTGGTAGATGCCACCATTTCTGATAGCTGTCAGAACTTCTTTTCCAGAACTGGAAAGCAAAATAAAACTCCCAATTATTCTTAAAATGGCATAAAGATAACCCCTTTTCCAGGGCAGAGACATGAAAGATTCGTTTTCTTCTCTGTTCCATCAAGCCATGTTGAAGATTCATTTAATGCATTATGTGCATTGCATTAGATTTCAGAACTCCCATAGAGGGTTACAAGCTATGTGAAAATGAAAGGTAAAAAAAAATACATGGCTTCTGAGAAGCCATGGGCAAAACTTAACACGAAAGGGTCAGAATTTCATTCTTGGTCTTCTGTTCAGTTATCATAAAGATTTTCATCTAGTAATTGTGTCTGTGGGCTGACTGGGACTCATGCTGAAAACACGACTTCTGCTCTTACACTAAAAAGTTTCAAAAGTTAAGCTACTCTGCGCACTGTACATCAGCTACACTGATGTCCTTATAGCAATTTATCTTTTGACCCTTACAAATGTGATCTGGAATAAGTTCTGTTAGCCAATGATACACTTTTGGGCTCTCTAGTGAGACACTTCTGTGTGTGTGGAAAAAATTATTTAAAAATCCTTTTGTGCAGAAGCAGTTTTCTAACAGACAGTGGTGACAAGGCATAACACTGAACTGTAAGGTTTGGATCTTTTGCAGTCCTGAGAGAATTACTTAGACTGTCGCATTCAGATGTGGGGATTTTGGCTTGTGTCATGATAGAGACAAGAAGCCCAGCTCCAAAAGAAAGCATCTCACTCTGAGCTCTAAAGTTTCATGGCCTGAAAGTAAACTATGAAAGTATGTGGTTATATGAAGGAGACACAGTAAGAAAGTGGAAGATGTGTAAAGTCAGAGACAGTGGCATGACAAGAAGGAATCTTGAGTGTTAGGAGGAGGAGATCGATGCTATGCAGTGGAGCATCTAGGTATATGGTATTTTATAGGTACATAAAGGAAAAATAAAAATAAGCTAGTAAGAAGCCATTCTTCTAGCTGGTCATTTTTGCTGGTTGATATCCAGGTTGCTTTGTGCACAGCAACTGCTAGTGAATCCACCTTTTACTTTAAAAATTGGACACTCATTAAGGCCTAAACCAGCTTTTTTCTTTAACTTTCTCCAAAGTCTCTAGGACTGGTGGAGCCACCTTGATGTTATAAACAGCTATATTTTTTTGAGAAAAAAAAATAATGTAGATAACATCTATCCAGTGCCAAGCTCTTCCTCACTCAACAGAAAGTTTATAAAATCAGCAGTTTCTCTTTCCCTTTAGTCTGGACTTTGTCGTACAAGATGGGCTAGGATCCACTTGCCAAATGGTGCATAGTTAGAAACTGTTAGCATTTCTGACCTGGGCCCAAACTGAAGAACTGAAAACTCCTCTTAATACTAAGGACTTAGATGGGATGCCTTTTTAAAGAAAAGATGCCATTTAAAAGGTAGGAAATTGTTCAGACCATTGTGCAAATATCCCATGGGAGAGCAAAGCCCAAAAATTCCCAGTCAGAATACTTTTTTATTAGAAGATTAGCAGAACTAAGAATCATGTTTTGTCATTAGCAACAGGAGGTATTTTTATGTAAAAATCTCACAATTCAATACAGTTAGGTATTTCACCATTCTTCACTATAATATGCACATCATGATACTATGATAAGAAGAAGCAAGAAGAGACTTTCTGAGAACTCAGGTATCAGCAAAGATAAATGAATGAGTGCACAGACCTGCACTAGATCTTAGCTCTTACAAATGATCCAATCATAGATGTTTTTAATTGTAACAAATGTATCAAATCAACCAATAAACAGCGATATAAACTGGTAATTACAGGGAAATATTTAAAGTATTTTTTTTAAAAAAAAAAAGACATAAACAATGGAAGGGAAATCAAGTAATGAAAGAAAATGACTGTTATTTGAAAGCACTGTGCTATGCTATAAATAAACTGAGAATTCTCAAGTGGAAAATTAAAAACAATAACACAAAAATAACCAAACAGATTTAAAGTGTTTGCATCCATCTTTCCAAAACAGTAGAAGAAAGTATATGCCTTAATGGGAAATCCAAACAACAGACAGAAACAAGTGAATTGTGTCCAGCATTTCATCATCTCTGTTATAACAAAGATAGTCTCCAAAATGCCAAACCGTCAGATCTGAGCATTCTCTATATTGAGGAGAAGAAGCAAGACTGGGAGACAGAAACTGACAAAACATTAGTTGACTTTATCAAAAGCTGACTTAATTCAGGACATACCCCCGAAAACTATAAAACAACGATATAAGGTACTGGTAACACAACAAGAAATAAGAGACTAGATGGTAATCTGCCAACTGTGGAGAAGGTATTTGAAGCTGTTAAGAAGATCAAGAGGTGCAACTTTTCCTTTAGTAAAAGCACTGCCTGGTTAAGAACAGCCAACAGGTGCAGGGAGGGTACATACTTGGGCTCACAATTTTTTTAAAAAAATATTATTTTTATTTTTTGGATTCTCTCAGCATGCTACTGTCAGGGCAGATATAAATGTGGCTGAGTGGACAGCCTGTCCACTTACTGCCTGTCTTTGCTCTGAAGGTGAAGGCATGATCTGAGAAGTTTCTGACTGCCAGATTACACTGTAGAACGACCAAATATTGCTCAGCTGGTAAAACAAAGAAGGAAGATTTTCACCTAGATCAGCATTGCACTGACAGACAGCCTGTGCTTGAGACAGGCATTATTTACAAATGTAGTCACGAATACACTTTGTTCTATCCCTTGTAAGATTTCTCTGAAACCTGAATTCCTCCTTAACTGGTCAGGCTTGTTTCCTGCAAAACTTTGCAGCCAAATCATTTGATAATTGTAATTAGTTCACAATGCATTGAAAGAGAATTCAAACTGCACTTTAGAGTTTGACTGTCCCAGTGTCTTCTGCTAATTGATGGAAATGTGTGAATAAGTGATTTTTGTGGACCGTCTTATTTTGCATTGACTCAGAACATTTTATGGAGCATATCCTCATTGAATAAAAATGGGGAGCTGATATTTCTCAACAGAATTATACTTGTTCATGTGATGAAACATTCAATTTTTATTTTTATTTTTTAGAATTAAGTTCTTAGTTTCACTTTAAAATGTAGAAGTAAAAATTAAAAGAATAGCAGGAATAGCAAAAAATATTTAACTTGTCAAAATAAAACATTTCAAAGGCCTCTAAAATGTAGGTTTAGGCTTTCTTAGGCTACAATAATTTTGATAATTACATAGCTTTGAAAGTATTCAGTCAATAAAAGCAACATATAAAATAAATTTTGACAAATTTTCTGTAGCTCTGTTACAGTGAAATTGCAAAATACGTTTTATACTAAAATACTTCTATTAGGTCTCCATATAGTCATATAGTGAACTCTGGTATAGACACAACACAAAGAAATTCTACTCAGTAGAAATGTTTCTTGTTTCTAAGAAATACTGAACATCTGTGGGCCAAATGTAAGAAGATAGGTTTTTGTTTGTTTGTTTTTAACAGTTGCATCCTTCAGTGAAATTTACAGTTCAGCAAATGTGTCTCATGAAGTTTGCATAAAAACAGTGAGTATTTTTCAAATCAGTTTCACTTTCAGAGGGAAATCTGGATAACTGACTCAGCCAGATTCCTTTGTCAGTCTAGACTGACGATAATGTAGACTACCTAATTTAACAGTGTGAGTATAAGCATTAGGCAGTTAATCTGAACTAGCTGGCTACTCCCTCCTGGAACAAGCCTAGGCTCATCCCATTTCAAGACAGGTTCCTAAGATGAATGGGAGGGATTGGCTTCTGCAAGTCAGGAAGTATTTTTGTTATTGATCTTAGGGGGGCTGGTGACTATTTTAAATTAGGTCCCTAATTATTAGAGGGGCAATTGTTGAAATTAATCATATAATTCCTTGGATTCCAAATATACACTGGGAGGATAATACCACATTGCATAAATTGCAAAAAGGCAATCCTGAATGAGTAATACATATAAATAGGATGTAAATAGTTTGACATTTCAGATAAGAAATCTATCAATAAAATTATTTTTAGCATGAAATTGACTACTATGTGTTAAGTCATTCAAGTAAAATGTATTAAGGCCTCCAGTAAATGTGAAAATATCATGTCCCATTTACCCAGTTCAACTGATGCAAGCAGACCCTCCTCCAAACTCCACCGGTTTTAATGACATACCACACAGTTACAAGAGTCTGCAAGCACAGGTGAGACTGTAGACCACTGTTGTTGCTTTGAAGCTTCATATTCCCTGAATTTTAGAATAAAGAAGGACACTTACCTGTTCAAATCACGATGTATGATTGGTTGTGTGAGATTGTGGAGGTACTCCATACCTTTAGCTACATCTACAGCAATGATTAATTTAGACTGCAGATCGAGAGTTCTATATATTGAAAGAAAAAATAAAGATTATTACTCAAAGTTAATAAAGAGACAAAAATAATATGTAAATCATTCTTATTTGTAAATCCTGGAGCATTTAATGTTGTTTTAAATACAAAATAATATTATATAATCTGTGTAATGTAAATTACACTATAACAAAATGACTACTTTTTTTTTGATTAGTTATTATTTTTTCTTGTGCACCCAATAATTGGAATTAAAACCTTTTTTTTTCTATTGTGTTCCTTTTACTATTGTTTTATACTGAAATGATTAGCATTCACACCAGTACAAATATACTTGTTTTTCAAATTCTGTACCCTAGCAAAGAACAAGTGTAATACCTCTTCTGTTCATGAAGCAGGGAGAAGAGTGATCCTCCAGAAATATACTGAGTGACTATTGCAAACTGACTTGGGTCATCTAAACAAGCTCCAACAAACTGGATGACACATGGATGATTCAGTCGACAGAGAATGGAAACTTCACGGCAAAACATGTCCACATCAGATTTGGAGCAGTAGGTATTGGCCCGGTAGCTTAGAATTTACCCGAGACAAAATTAAGACAAAAACATAATAAAATCATTACAAACATACTTCAAACTAAATCATCAACCAAGTGGAATGGAAAAGGCTGGCAAGCTTACCGTTTAATTGCTACAATTTTATTTCTGCATCGTCCCTTATATACTTTTCCAAAAGACCCTAGAATAATTTAAAATATATAAGTATGATGACATTTCTTATGAACATCAGACATTTAAAATGGAGGCATTCTTATTTCTGGTACCTGAGCCAATAATCTCATGGAACTCTATTTCAGAGAGCTGAAGATGGAAGTGTGATGGCAAACCAGCACGGAGGAGAAGAACATCTGCTTTTTCTGCAAAAGAAAACAGTTATCTTATTGGTAAAATGCAGGGTCACACAGAAGTACAGAATATAAGCATTTAACTTCACAAAACCATTACAAAGTAAAAACTGATTTTCCTCCTGTAAAGTGGTTGCCTGGTAATCCTATTCCTTTTTCTTTCAAAATAAACCCCAATAACAAACAAATAATTGCAACATTACAGATGACTTGGGCCTTCTTGGGCTTAAATCTTATCACTGCTGAACACTGTCCCATAAGAATATTCTGCCTGTATCAAGTAATGATTGCATACAATCTTTTATATAGAGAATTAGTTCCTCTTTTCTTTTCTGTATAGCTAATGCTTATTAGTAATGCAGTGCATGTTATTCCACATCTGATCTACTCTTCAGTGACACACAGAATCTGAATTTTGCAACTTAACTTAGCTAACAAATATCTCTCTCTTGTTAATCTATTTGACTTATTAATATAAAGATCATCAGAATACTTCTCACTGGAACATTTTAATGCTGCTATGTAAAGGATATAAGGATTTGATTAAACCCAGACTGACCACTTGAAAAAGAAAATTGAAGGGACCACCAAAAGTGAAATATTTTAAAGTACAGATATTCATCTGAATGCTTAATCTATAGGTGTTTCAGAATAATGCAATTTATTCATGGATGCGTGTGTATTTCATAAGTACTAATTCACAACCTTTTCTCCTAAAAAACAACAAAATATATATTTTAAAGAAAATGAAAGTGAGATGCGTAGAGGAATTACCATGCTGTTGAGCACCTCTGCAGACACCAAGAAGAAAAATTTCTAGATAATTGTTTCCTGAAATTATGCTAGGGAGATATAACTACTGCTTATGCACAACACTACATTTCTGAATGAAAAGAAATCCAGGAATAATGAATCTTGTGTCGTACATTTAGACTGAAAAACACCTTGGGTAGAAGAGTATACAACTCTGAGTTTTCCCTTCCCATTGAGAATACCTTTAGTCATGCTTTTAATTTTTCCTAGAGGGGATGGAACTGACACATAGGAACCATCTGGAATAAAAGAACAGAATGAGTTTTATGGAATTCAAAGATAGTATAAGCATACTGATAAGTATACAGATAAATTAACAAGGCAATGATTGCTTAAAGAACAACAAGGGCAACAAAACCAACACCAGGATGAACATACATACAAGTATTCAAAAACAAAAGATTGTGGCATGATATATTGCTGCATTGGTCAAAGAGAAGCTTGACATGAGCTGGCAATGTGTGCTTGCAGCCCAGAAAGCCAACTGTATCCTGGGCTGCATCAGAAGAAGCATGGCCAGCAGGGTGAGGGAGGTGATTCTCCCCCTCTATTCTGCTCTTGTGAGTAGCGCTCCATCTAGGGGACTGTGTTCAGCTCTGGGGCCTCCAGCACAAGGAGGACATGGAAGTATTAGAACGCGTCCAAAGAAAGGCCACAAAAATGATCAAGGGGCTGGGGCACATCTCCTACAAGAACAGGCTGAGAGAGCTGGGGTTGTTCAGCTTGGAGAAGGCTCCAGGGAGATCTTATAGTGGGCTTCCAGTACCTAAAGGGGGCTACAAGAAAGCTGGGGAGGGACTCTTTGTCAGGAAGTGTAGGGATAGGACAAGGGGGAATGACTAAACTAAAAGAGGGTAAGTTTAGATCAGATACAAAGGAGAAATTATTTACTCAGAGGGTGATGAGGCACTGGCACAGGTTGCCCAGAGAAGTGGATACCTCATCCTTGGAAGTATTCAAGGCCAGGCTGGATGGCAACCTTTGAGCAACCTAGTCTAGGGAAAGGTGTCCCTGCCCATGGCAGTGGGTTGGAATTAGATGACCTTTAAGGTACTTTCCAAACCAAACCATTCTAAAATTCTTGAATGTGATTTGTTTGTAGCTTCAGTAAACTCTGTAGAACAATATTGAATTTCACTAATGTTCAGAAGGGCCAATGTAGCTTTTTATATCAGATTTTGTAAAGGTATTCAGATCATATTAACAAATTCTGACAATTGGGCTGCCAGTAAATTGGTCTGTTCAGCTCACTAAATAGATGTTTCAAAAGACCTCAGCTTTGTGTACCAAAAATTTCATCTAATTTTTCTACTTAAATGGGAGCTGAATTCTTTTCAACAGTCAACATTAAAAGTCCCTCTGGATGTTTTAATGACAAAATAGATTTCCAATGCATGAATAAACTTGGTCCTCTAAAGATTTACATGAATGGGGGGATTAAATGGGGATTCTCATGACACTAGTTTTCTTTGTGCCACACAGAATAGATCCAATGCTCTTTCACATTGGTGGAATACTCCCAGAGACTCCCAGTGGTCTTTGGATCAGACCATTCAATTAGTAATTAAAGTGATTTTTCAGACCATACCTCCCCCAGGCTGTGAATATTCATTACATGGTGATTCATCTTGAGGTCGTTTATAATGCTTCAGAAGGGTCACAATGGCATCATGACCTAAAGAAAGAAGAAATATATGGATTTGTAGGTAAACTCGTCACTTTAAAAATCAATTTATATAAAATCAGGGGATTAAAAGAAAAAAATGTCTGTCTAAAACATGTAAGCAAAGATGCAGCAATGCTAATCTAAAATTTAATATAATTTTTAACTACAGAAATACTGGGAAAATACCTACCAATCAAAGCAAGCATATTACGTTGAGTTCACCAGATACTAATGTGATACATGGCAATAGAAAAAAAAAAACTGCTACAGAAATATATAAATGGAGGTTGATCGTAGTCTTCAAGAAGCCCTAGAAGGGAAATCAATGCCTGAAAATATTTCAGTTATGGTGTCCTAAACTGGACAAAATGTTTACACTATATTGCTGTAGACACTTGCTATACTCATCATTCTTCTTGCAAAGAACCAGAGGTCTATGTGCTCACAATATGCTCAGTCTCTCAGATGTCTGTTGTACAAAATTCTGCTTGGTAATGCTCAAAAATCCTTTCTAAGCCTTTCAAAGCTCTCTTTTATTTATTTATTTATTTATCTATTTATCTATTTATTTTTCTACAGTATTTTTCATACAGAATATTTTGCCAATATCAGGTTTTTGAAAGGCCCTTAAAGTCTACTGTTTTTCTCCATTACAATCATTCTTGTAATAAATAGTACTGCAATGGTTTGGGGTATGGGGGAAATGTCCCAGAGTCCTCCAAATTTAACTTCTATTTTTCCCCATTCCCTAGAAAACATACAGAAAAAAACCAGCATTTTGGAGTTCTTGTTTTGTTCTCATTGGAAAGGGCTGGGCTCAGCATTGCTTATTCATATACACAAGCCAATAAGAAATGTTCCTGATTGCTGCTTACAAATATGAGAGGATGCAAGAAGAAAAAGACCTCATACTTTTGCAATAAGGTCATGATGCTTTGATCATGTACCAAATGCTATTTTTAATTTCAATAGCTCTTGCAGCTACATTTAATTGGAGCAGTTTCCTGCCTGCTCAGTGACAAAGCAGAAAAGGTAAAGTGAGCCCTTTCAGCCTCCTCCAGGCCACATCTACCTGCTCCACCAGGGGCTCCTCCACTGGCTGCAGCATGGAGATCTGCTCTGCTGTGGGACACCATGGGCTGCAAAGGATCATCTGCTCTCGTACCTGGAGCAGCTCTTTCCCTCCTTCTTCACTGACCTTGGTGTTTGTGGGATTGTTTCTCTCATGTTTTTCTTGCTCCTCTCTCACTGCTGTTGTGCAGCAGGTTTAACCTTTTCTTTATTTTGCACAGAGGCACAACCAGCATTGCTTAATTGGCTCAGCTCTTGCCAGCAGTGGGTCCCTTTTGGAGCTGGCTAGACCTGGCTCTTTTCTGACATTGGGCAGCTCCTGGTGTCTTCTCACAGAGGCCGCTCCTGCAGATCATCCTACTACCCATCCCTTGCCACATAAACCCAACACACTGTGCAGCTGACATATGGACAGTATAACAGGAACCATGAAAAATGCTCTGCTTTGATCCATATTTGCAAGAACTGAAGATTGCTAACTCTGATGTATTGATCCTTTTAATGCCTCCTTCATTAATAAAATGAAAGCTATTCATGTATGCCCCAGAAGCCTTTCTGAACAGGCTCTCTTTCCTGTTTTAGCAGCACATAAATACTTCTGTCTTTGACTTTGTGTTGAAATAAACTCATGTTCAACAATATACCTTAGAAGATAAAAATAAGGGCTTGTGTTTATAACCCTTCATGCCATGAACTAGAAAGCAGATGGTGAGAACTCTTATTCTACAGGGACTGAAGGGTTATTTTGTGCTCTTATCTCCTGCCTATACTGTTCCTATGAATTTTGTAGTGAAAATCAGAAAATTGAAATACCTTTCTCATAAGCCCACATCAAACAGGTCTGTTCATCCTTTTCTCCACTGGACCTGCTGGGATCACAAGCTACCAGATTCATATCAGCTCCATTATCCAGTAAAAACTGTACGAGACGAATATGACCATGATAGCAAGCACAGTGTAATCCTAGAACATCAGAGAAGCATGGTAAGCACAACTGTCAGAACACCATAATAGGACTTGCAGCAACACCTATAAAGAACAAATTTACCCAATAAAGGAATATATTACGAAACAAAAACTGGAGGCAGTAGATGGAAAAATAACGTTGCAAGAACCAATCTATTGCCTGCTATGCAACATGTCAGCATGTACTCTACCAACTACAACTCACATTTAACAACTTCGCATTTGATGAAAAACAAGTAGAAGCAAAGAAGCCGTATTTTTTTTCTTTGCCTGTAGTAGAGACATGGAGGCGTGCAGCCCTTTAGACACTACATTCTATATGCACCGTCCCTAGCAGAATAATACTTAGGCCCAATTCTTAGACCTGCTTAGAAATCTAACTGTGGGAGAATCACTTTGCATCAGGTTTTACTAGTCATATACAAGCTGGCATATCCTCACTGAACTCTTAGCATTTTAAAGCCTGTTTGAAAATATATTTTTAAAAAATTCAGATCTCTGAGAGGTAATTGGATGCTGATCATTGAATTACCATGTTAGTTACCTTGGAAATCCTGAGTGTGTATGGCATTTTTTTTTTTTTTTGGTGCTGGTATATGCACTAATACACAATAAAGATGAGGATGTTACCTGTATGTCCATCTCTTCCCTGGTGATTTATGCTTACAACATTCTGGTCAAGAAGAAATTTTACAAGTTCTATGTTCTTTCCATACGTACAAGCACTGCAAAAATGAAAGGAAAAGTGAATGCTAC
The DNA here is from genome assembly GCA_011075105.1 of Heteronetta atricapilla. NCBI lineage: Eukaryota > Metazoa > Chordata > Aves > Anseriformes > Anatidae > Heteronetta > Heteronetta atricapilla. Next base: position 31,642,493 of record CM021738.1, on the reverse strand, counting down.
AGTCCATGAGAGGACAAATAATTTAATAATTTTAAAGATTTAAGAAGAATTACAAAGCGATAAAAATGGCGTAACAGAATAAAGTATCTTTAGAAATGCAAACGCATGATTAACCCACAAAAGCAAATATGTTCATGTCTGTTGCTTCATGAGCATTCCAATTATTCTTGTACAAATTAATAAAATCTGCTTTTCAAAGTCCTCTTATATAACACTTTGCAGTCTCACAGCATTGTAACCAAGCTGTGTTCTACCACCTCATTTCTAGGTTAGACTACCTAGAATCCAGAAGGTTTCTGGGCAGAATTCCAGTCAGCTTCCAAACTGGACAGAAAGAGAAATCATTATTCGTATAGATGTTGCTGGACCTAATGCCCTTCCTACATTTCCTTCTCTGCCTTGCTCCTTCTCCATGATCACAGCCTGGTTGTACCTCTTAATACATGTCCTCTCCTGTATGTCAAGATATAAATGTAATATCCATGTTGAGCTCACTACTTTGTTCTTCACCTGGCTGGTGATATGCTTGTTATTTCAGGTGTTGCATTGCACGCATCTATAAGTGCTATTCTATTGATAATGGTATTTTAAATATCTCACCTGTGGAAAGCCGTTTCACTGAATATATTTTCTTTAGTGAGACTTTCTGTTCCTGAGAGCTGAATTATTTCCTTTACAACTTCAAACTTTCCATTGTAACAAGCACTGAAGATGAAGTCAGTAAGGAGATGTTAACAATGCCAACTTTTTAATTAGGCCCAAGCTATGTAAAATAGAGCTTCTCCACATGACTCACAGATGTAAAGGTGTGTCTCCATAGATATTAACAACATGTGGTTGAACTTCAAAACTGCTCTGGAGTAAGAATTTTACAATTTCATGGTGTCCAAATCGACAGCAGAAGTGCAGAGGAACATGATCTTCGTTGTCCTGAGCATTCACTGTCATTTGAGCCAGAAAGAGACCAAAGAAAATATTTTATACTTAACAGAACTTGTTCTGAATATTCAATACTTTACGTATATTGCATATACAATATGAAAATCTCTTCTACTAAAATATTATTATTTTTCTTTAAATTTGAAATTTCCGTGAGCTGCATTAATTGGGATGATCTATACTACATTGTCTAGACCATTTTTTGGACTAAAGGTATATAACTGCTTTTTTCCAGTAAGAGATGTATTGAATATTTTCATGTACCTTTCCAAGAATTAAACAAGAATTACATATCACCTGTAGACAGAACAACTGTTGTTGTATGTAATACAATGTTAAGTAAAAATAAGATTCATAGTTATTCTATGTAAGAAAGCTGCCCAGTGAAGTTTTTTCAACTGAATGGAACAAAAGCTGTTAATTAAAAATACTAGGATGAAACATACGTCCTTCGTGCTCTTATGAGAGGAAAATGCACTTGTTTTTAAGGACTCTGTTATCTTCGAGTGTCACCAGTAGAATAAAAAGATAAAATCAGATATACAGTGACAAAAATACCTTAAAAATAAAGGAGACACAATCGGATATTTTTTCATAGACACAATTAAAATATAAATGCATAAAATGCAAAAGAGGAAGGGGAGAAATCATTCAAATTTCTGGTATTCCAACATTTCCATTTTGCCCAGTATTTAATTTCCCCTCCAAAGATGACTATATATGTGTGCTGGATATTTAAAAGGACAGAAGTATTATTTTATGTAGCATTAAACTATATATTAGAATGGGCAAAACTAGAGTTACAGAGTATTTCTTATAGGCAGGAATGATATTTGTCTCTGTAGAACATACTTTCACATGTAAAATAAACAATGTGCAATACAGAGGTCTTGCTCTTTTAAGATAAATGCCCTTCCAGCACTTTAAATCACAAAATCATGCATTCTGTACATTGCACATGACTTATCATAAAATAGAAGGTAAAAATATTTGTACTAAATTGCTGAAGACCTTTTCTTGTATTCTTCTAGCTGCAAAAACGGTTGCTTTAATCACCCCACAACAGAATGACTTAAAGCAAAGGAAAACTGAAATTAATTCACTCTAAATACCTCTCAATTAAGCATAAATGCACCAAGGATTTTAATTTGATGTGATTTCTTAAACTCCCGCCTTAGTTCATATTCTCAGACATTTTGGGGGCAATAGATGGGTTGTTGTAGCATAGATAACATTAGCAAGCAATGTGAGAATTAAAATAAATAAATAAATAAATTCAATTAGCTTTCAGTCAGACCAAGAGTCTTTCTTGAAGGTTTGGGTCCTGGTTCAGCAAAGCTCTTGGATACCTACCAGTAAGTAATCTGTTAGATTAAAATGTTTAGGCTATAACACAGAAACAGAACCACATTTCTGAAACCATCTAATATTGTCTGATGTTATTTTAGCATAACAAACACAAATCCTACACACCTATTATGAATATCTGTTTTAAAATAATTCTTTAATAGAATAACATAATTATAGAAAATAGTTATTATCAAGTGAGCAGTGTGAGACTCTGGCTGTATGCATACCAATGAAATAAACATGACGGAACATTCCTGGCTCTGAGGCAGCTGTCACAGAACTGCTGCTATCTATCAGTCGTACCAAATCATTTTAAGGGTAGTTGCATGCAGCCTGTCTGCTGGGGAGCAGTCCCGTGAAGCTCCTCGACTCACAGGTGGGAATTGTTTGAGACTTCCAGTTACCCTGCACCACATTTATGCCAGGGAGCCATATACCAATTTACAGGACAGACAACCACGTTCCAGCATCTGGGAACCTTACTAAGCATGCCTGAAATAGATAGGGATATACTTGACGTGTCCTCTTTCTTTATATAGTAAGAGTTGAGGAAGAGACTGGGTAAGGCTCTATGCAGAACTCTCCATTGGTGCAAGGACATGCAAGTACTGTTTGCATTATCCAGAGAAGGTCTTTGTTGACTTTTAAAAGCAAGAATATGTTTATATGTGTTTCTTAGTAAATTTCTTTCTATATATTTAGAGTGAGAACAATAATACCAGTTGATTTCACAATTGAAAGAAATGTCAAATCTACTCTACTTTTTCTAACATTTTGTTCTCAATTTGGTTTAACACCAGATCTTTCAAACAGTTTACAATAAATTAATAGAGTACTAAAGAATAATCTATTCATTAGAAGTGTCCAAACCTGTGCTATGCAGGTTTTTAACACCTGTCAGGAACAATTCTTTCCTATAGCTGACCCTCCTTGGGATGAAGGGTAAACCAAATGTACGCTGAGGTTCCTTCTTGATTCTCTGTTATTATAGGGAACAATTAATAATAAAATAAAACCTTGTTTTAAAACCTTTCTGAAGTAATACTGAGTGTTCACAGAAATGGTCAATCCTTTAAACTGAGCTGAACTTGTAACTTCATTGATGTCTAGTGACAGAGAATTCCAAAGATGAATTATGCTTCAAGCTAAATAAAAATTAAAAAATGAATTCCTGTGAATTCCTGTAAATTATACTAAACTTGTGCTCTGAAAATTTAATTAATTGTCCCCACCAACCTTTTTAGCAGTCTTATATGAAAAGATGAAAAGGAGTAAACAAAAGTAAATCATTTTATTTCTCTATTCTAAAATTATTCTTCACTTCATGGATTAATGTGACATGTAAGCCTTTATTTTTTATTGTGATGTGTTACCAGACAGATTCATTCTGAAGTGTAATGAATAAGAGGGAAATAAATGTCAAAGTTTTACAACAATAAATGTCAGTGTTTGAGAATATGCACCCATAGAATGGCCTGAAGGACAGGGGTGTTAGGGCCATGAGCTTCTCTGCAGCACAATAAGGTGTAAGACAGACAGAAGAAGGAAACATACATCTTCTCCTTTGTTTATGCAGTTTATGCAGAAATGATGTCAAGTACTTGAAAGCCATATTCTTTACCTCTGGAATGATATAATTACAACATGGAATGAGGGGTTTTGTTTTAATTCATAGCTTTTTGATTTCTAAATGGGGAAAAAAAAGAAACAGGTGAACTGGAATATTGCCTTGCAAAGGAGGAAAAGTTCATGGTTGAAACAAAACAAAATAAATCAAAAACACTTTAGAAGAGAGTTGGGGCAAAAAACTATATTGATTCAGAAATTACTAAAGATGAGTTAAGGGTCTTCACCAGACTGACATTTTAAAGTATTTTTGTATTAAACGGAGGACAGATCCACCGTAATGCAATTTAAACTTACATAGTACTGAACTTTAATCTTACAGTCTTACTAGTAAAAGTGTGAGATTGCCTGTAAAATAAAATGCATAGATACCTAACTTACATAGACATAGAATACCAAAATGAATGCTAACAGACTTTTCTGTAAGTCCAACCCCATGCATCTCTTACCATAAGAGAAAGTATGTGTGAATGTTCCACAATGAAGCATATGAAGCTTTTTTAGCATAATGAAGGATGTGCTAAAAAGATTCTATTTTCTGTTCCTACATAGCTTGTGAAATTTCTCACCTGAATTATTTTAAATTACTTGCTGCATAATTTTGACTTAAAACCTTTCATCTGTATCTCATTCACTCTAAGTTTACTATGCATTAAAAATAATTTTAACTGGAAATATATACCACACAGCCATGCATTCTCTGGATGACTGTCTTAATAATATTACCTCTGTGTATAAATCTTAATTTTGTTTTCTCCTGTTGTCTTTCACCTCTAGCTTGGTTTCAGTTGCCCAAAAACAACAGACAAACACACACACAGCAGTGTTAGGAAATTAAATTCAAATTCAAGTGTCAAGACCTGATTATCTATAGAATACCATGTTAAAGATAATTTTTAAAAATATCTTTTCTTACCATCAGCTCTGCTTCCCTCTTCCATCAAGAGCTTTGTAATATTGAGATAGCCTTTGGCAGAAGCTAAATGGAGAGGTCTGTCTCCAACTTCCCCACTTGCATTCACATCAGCTCCAAATTTTAGCAAGAGATGAGTTACCTAATCAGTTCATCAAGATTGATTAAAATATCACATGAAAATAAATCTTTTCACAAAATCAGATTGAATATTGCACTGGATAATACTATATGTAGGCATCTCATCGTGACTGTGATTATTTTTTCAAAGTGGTTTATGGCAAATAAAGAAACTAATCTTTCAGACCAACATACAAGGAGTTTCTTAATGTTACTGGATGATGAGGTGCATGTATATGAAAAGGATATCAGGAACACATCCATGGTTCACACCTTGCTGATATTCAACCACAGAAGTGGAACATTTTCAATCATCTGTGCATCTAGTCTCTGTTCTTTTGAAAGCTTTTCCTATAACTCTACAATGCACTCCAAGCAACATGTCACTGAAATGAAAAATACATTCTACCTAGAGCTCATCTTTTGTAACTTGAAAATGGCCCAGAGTACATGCTTTTAGCTAAAGAAAGGCATGGGGAATGACTTACATAAGCCAAAATAGACCTATTATTACATTTGACGTAAAAAAACTATTCAGGGCAAATGAATGGGTTGGTACATTAACCATATATGGACAATACTTCAGTAAGGGAGAGAATTAGAAGATTTGATACCAGCTTTGGTCAGGATTTGAGATAGTGTTTCAATAAGTTTGTGATCTGTGTGAGTGAAACAAGCACATTTGAACTTGTTATAAGCACCATACTTCATGAAAAATCCATCTCTCTAATCCATATTTTTTTCCGTGAACTTTAAAGTGTCCATAATTAAATTTGTGAATTCTGAGGAAAACCAATAGAATTGCCATTCAAATATTAGTAGGCAATTATATTCACTTCCTTAGAGAGACTTAAGATGGTGTACTCACATCACATTCCTTATGCAATCTCTGAAACGTGGGATGAATAAGAGTCAAATTAAATATGTCTGTGGGTTCAAGGCTGTTATAGGTTAATGGAGCTGTCTAGGTAATCATTTATTTCAAGAGACCTAGAATGAAAGATACCTATTTTTGCTAGCATAGCATAGGTCTAGCATAGAGGACTAAAGTGTAGATATTTCCTGTTAATATTCAGACTCTAGAGCAACCGGGAATTGACTTCAGTATATGAGCTCTTTTCATGGTAGGTCCCTCTGAAATGTAAAGTAAAAATATCTAACAATAAAACTGAAGTTTCTTGGACTATTCCAACACTCAAATTTCAGAAATTGCTCCACTTAGTTACCTGTTCATGGCCATAATATGCAGCAATATGCAATGGGGTGAAAAATACTGCATCCTGAACATTCACATAAGCTCCATGCTGCAAAAGAATATCAACAGCCTAGAAGGAAACAAACAGAAAAATCCAGTTAGAAGCACTATATATATGAGGGCAGCTAGTAAAACAAGATTTCTAATCCTTACATCACCAGTTTAAAAGAAGCAAAAAGCCCTAAACAAGCAAGATATAAGAGTGAAGAACTATGTATAACGTAAAAGTGATTAATTTACAATACTTTATCTGAACACTGAATGTCATTGATGCTTTATAAATTAGCCTGAAGATGTTTGCCAGCAAAAAGCTTGAGTTGCAAAGCAAAAAGCACAGAAATGAGTCTGTCCTTTAATTTTCTTTTAACCATTATGAACAAAGAGCAGTAAACATATCAGAGTTTTCAGAAGTAAATAAAACAGAATGAAAGATCCTTTTAAATGTAAATACATGCAGGTAAATCCTCAAGCATAATTCCCTCATTGTATAAAGATTCCTTTGTATTTTTGAAGATAATAGCCCTTTGGCTTCAATATATAACCTTAAGCATTTTCTTTCAAATTATCACTTTTTCAACTTTCAGGAGGCCAATGTTGTCATAAAGAGCTATTAATTATCAAACACTGGCTTTCTCAATAACTGTCAAAATAGAAGTCTGAAATGAAACTGCCTTGGATTATTTATTGAAGCTTAAAAAGCTGCTAATATTTCTTTCTTTCTGTCTTTTGGTCTATTCTTTTATTCTTTTCTTTTTTGCACTCTCCTCATGTTTGCAAAGGACATCAAATTACAGGGGAACAATTTGGTATATTTGATGGCAGTCTTGCCATCCAGAGGGACCCAGACAGGCTGGAAGAGTGGACCAATATGACCCATATGATGTTCCACAAGGACCAATGTGAAGTCCTGCACTGCAACAGCACAATCTTTGGACTGCCTGCAACTCTCAGTCCAGTCCACACATCCAATGATGTTGTAATCTCAGAATGACAGCTTTAATTTACAAAACAAAAATAGGAAATGATACTGGTTTTCCAGCATGGTAATACTGGCTAACACATACATGTGCATGAGGCACATGCATTATTTATTTGGCAATGATCTTCCTGGGCTGGAAACATTTAATGTTTGCAAAAATACCTGAGATAATGAGAGATTTACTAAACTTATTTGGTAGCATTTCTAATATGGTTTCCAGCATATTTTATAAATTTTCATTAAATTTTCATTCTTCCTATTGAGAACTCAAATTTGCTTTAACAGATAAAGTAAGCAAACAACATTGTTTTGGTGAAGTAAAATATTACACTAAATCATAAAACAGATGAAATATTTATATACCACATTGGCTCAAATGAGTTGGAACATTTCATTCATGCTGATGGCTTTGAGTATCCTCCTTTTAGAGAACTGCTAGATGTAATTGTTTCAGGTGTTGATGGAATGAAAGCCATAGACTGATTCTTCAATAAACTGGGGAGCAAATCTATTTTTTTCCCTACAGTTTCCTCTATTTTTCTCTTAAATGTAGTCAGCCATTTTCTGTAGTCAAAGACTGTACTGAATGGATTAGGTATGTACCTCTGCTATTTATTTATTTAATTGTATAAATAACTATTAAACTTATTGAAATCAGGGAGATAATAAAAATCTATTTTCTCTTTCTTAAATTTATTCTATGTGTGTGTGTTTAAATCATTCCATATTTCAATTAATATTAATGAAATTCTGGACAAAATAAGCTATTTAATCTAGCAAAGGAAATTTTCAGCTGACAGACAGTTTCAAAGCTCTATTCAGAAAGAAACAAATAAAAGCCTGAACTCGAACTATAGATCTTCAGTCCCCAGCTAAGCAAGTGAACCAAATGAGTCATATAGAGTCCTACTCAACTTATGGAGAATACTTTCGATAAAGAGCTGATCACTCCCAAAGAAGAAATCAACAGTTTTCAAAACTGTTCACAATAAATTTTCTTATCAAGTTAATGGTCTTATCCATGTAGGATACTCACTCAGCATCTTGGTTTTTCAGTAAGGTCAATAGAAGCTAAAGAAGGGAAACAAATAGCAGGACTTCCACTGACATTTGCAAGATGGGCCAGATATGACAAAAACAACTGGAAACCCCAATGCAGAGAAGAGTTTTTTGTATTTTCCACTTATTTCTTTATTTGTCTTAAGGATCTTTTCATAAGTATGTATTTACTCAATGTTTTCTGCATCCTCAACTTGTATTAGCATCTTTTTATTTTTATTATCTAAATGTAATATTATTAAAAGTATTTTTTCCTGATAGAAATACAGTCTAAGACTGGAAGCTCAGTCTTTTTAGCTCTGGAGGAAAATGCAAACAGAAATGTAGGACAAACATAACAAGAGAATGAAAAGAATGATAGAAAAAAAGTTGTCTTTTCCAAGGACAAATAGCTCGTTTTAGAAAACATTTTCTGTATTGGCAACACAAGCCAATCAGTGCCATGAATGTGAAGTCTTAAATGAGATTTAGTATTAGTTCATGGTGTATGTATGCATTTGTTTATATACATTGTAGCAATAAATAAATTTACTTTTGTCCAAATAGTACCTAAATACTAAATTACCTGGATTGGAAAATGTGGGAATTTTGTATGCAGTATTTACTTCACATTCAGGACCAAAAACCTGACTTTTCACATTATTAAATATTAAAACCTGGTCATTTCCTGGCATGAGTGGCACCAAGGTATTCCCCTTTGTATGTCTTACTAGCATGAGGTCTTCCTATAAAACACTTGGGAAGTTCAAATTATTTCTCTTTTGAGGCTGTCTCTATGATACTAGCACAATAAAAAGCAGTCTGACTTTTAATCAATATATGGTTCTTATTATTTTTATTTAATATGTCTATTGCCTACCAAATGGGTCTAGCTTTCATATTGTTCTGTTTCAATTTTATTGTTCTTTACGCATCCTTTATTTTTATCTAATTCCCAGGATACTGGGATTATAAAGCTCAGTGAGCTCCTTTATTTCTATCTGACAGGCACCAATTTTTCACACAGGTCCAATCATACTTCTTATCCTTCTCTATCTTGGATCTCTGTTTTCAAGGGCATATTGCCCACACAAAGTCTATAATGAAAGAATGAGCCCCAAGGCAACATGCATTAGTTTCTTCACAATACTGAAACATGTACTTTATCATCCCTCTAATATTTATTTTAGAAGTTGAAAATGGATACCTTTAATCACTAGGTGAACCTTAGAGCTAAACCTGTGTACATACGTATTCTGAATACCACCTCTTTTGCAAATATATGAAAATTATTCATGAAAGTTTGTCCAAATTCAGAACTGAATTTCATTTACCAAGGATCTCATACAATGGCATAAAATCAAATGGTTTCAGCCATAAGGACAAGAGAGGAAGTTTCAAATGGGGATTTTGTGATCAGCTTCTGGGCTGTTCAGCCGCTGTGTATTAGTAGAAGCCAGGGCACAACACCATGCATCTTTGGCCTCTGTGCTTCCTTGCATACCTGTTAATTTGTCAATAAGTCTATCTTTTAATACTTCAAATATCTATCAGAAAGTATTATGCCATACAGTATTTCATATAAATTTGGGAGGAATACTGTCACATCAAATAATCTTTGGTAGCTATCACAAGACATCATATGAACACTTAAAAGGTTTTAGAAAGGATAGGTTTAATGATTAAAAAAAATCTTTTATGTCTACTTGAAGGGAATGACATCACGTGAGATGAGGGATCTAATGCTGCAAGGTAAACACGCACATCCTTTCCTACCCTCAGCTTCACTTGTTCACAGGCATACAGAGGAGCCTAGTTCTTCCATCCCAAAAATCTAACCTTCAAAATATGAATTATTAGCCTGCCCTGTTAACATGCTTCCTCATTTGCATGCAAACAGATGCTAGAGATTGCTTTGTCCTCTGATCACTGTTAGAGTTGTTGACTGAAACTCTAAAGACTGACAGCTTTTTAATTGAATTCTTTGGTGTCCATCTGTAAATTGTTTTAACCTTCTTTCCATTTAACCTTCATCATATACACAGGCTCTCTACAGAACGCAAGGTTTCTTCAGACTAAACAGAGACAGAAAGTCAAAGACAGAAAATCTAAACTGTCTAGATTAAGAAGTATCACTGTTCCTCAGCTGAGCTTCAGTGGATACCCTCGTACTTTCTTACACCAGGTACTTACATGTTGGCAGATTTCTTCAGATGGTATAGAAAATTTCTAGAGTTATCATTTCTCCAACAAAACTGTTTGTTTGAAAAGAAATGTCTTATCTCATTTTCATTCAATATAAAATTATTTAACTATTTGTAGCTACATAAGTATAATAAACAGTGTGTACGTCTGTATAATCTGACTGAAAATGTAGCAGAAGAGATGGCTTTCTTAATATCAGTAATCTCAGTAACTGTGGTAACTTGGGTGTTCATAAAACACACATTCTTTCTTGCCATGCACATATGTGTAAGTTCTTTTCTGTTCAAAACTACAGCCACTTTTTGTTCCAGTCATCCAGCCAAACTCTTATATTGGAAGTGCAATTATAAGTCTAAGATGTAATACTAATTTCACAGCTTAAAGCTGGATATTAATATAATCTATATTTCCTTCTTCATAGTTACTTTTTTCTTGCATTTCTTGCTTACTATCTCTCTTCAAAATCTGATGTTTCTGTCCTGATGAATTAGTCTAGCACTCCATATAAGTCAAAACTTAGCAAACAGATGACAAAATCTTTGTTTGCTTAATGGACCCAGAGAAGATAAAAATTAAAATACCTACATTCCTGCGTATGTTTAGAGTAATAAACCCTTTATTACCAAAGTAATTTTGCACACTCAGTACTTCACAAGTTTAAAAAAATAATAAATTACACTGAGTGAGCTGTTGCCAGGGTGACATAAGTGAGATGTAAAAAATGACTGAAGTGAGATGGTAAATGAAAAGAAAACAGTTTCATGACTGACAACATGTCTAGAAAGGAAAGGGCCTGATTATACGTATCCAGGGAATCTCATCCTTCTCTTCATTCCTCTGCTCCCCAAGAGAAAGGCTTCTCAGGACAACAATGGAGATGGGAGTCTCCAACTGACAGGCGACTTACCACTATGGGTGTCTGAGATTCATGCTACAAATGACTTTCCCTGATAACAGTTTTCTCTGTACTAAGCTAAAATAGCTCTAAACTGAGAATCCCTCTCCCCTTTTAAAGTAAAAATGACAGAGATGTGGAGCAGAGCCTGTGAGATCTAGCAGAGGAAATAAACCTCTTTTATTGTGCTTCTTTCACACTCAGAGGGACAGTATTTCTAAGCCTCAGCCCATATCCAGGTTAAGGAATTCTGACATGTATGAATGACAATGTTTCATCATGTATCTATCGGTTCATGCTTCTGATATTTAAAACAATGTTGTTTATTGCCAAAACTTTAAAGATATTTATATTTAGGAAAGAGATGTACAAACAGATCTAGGCCCTTTGGGTGTATCTGTTCAACGTAAAAAATGATATATAGATGTGGTTTTTCCCAAAATGTACATAAATAAATAAATAAATAAATAAGCTATACTAAACCAATTCTGAGTTTTGTTTTGAATGGTATAAATTTCAAACAAAATGACTTCCTAATATTGGCACTCACTCATATCATTTCCTGTACACAAAAGGAGAAACATACCTCATGATGACCAGCTATTGTGGCAATATGAAGGGCTGTCAAGGCTCCATATCCAACTTGCTGAATATCAGCTCCACCATGCAGCAGTGCTGTTATGAGTTCTGCATTGTCCTAAAGGTGTGCATGTAAAACATTATTTCTGGACTCAAGTATCAAACATATTCACAATATCAAACACATTCTTCCAGGTATGACAACAGCAACTGGCACTATCAAATGATAGTAATAAAGTCATGCTTGAAAAAATGTTAACACATTTAGTTAATAATTTCTCCTTTAAAAACAGTGAAATGAAGCACAGAGAATTGAAATTATTGGTCTGGTGGCAGAACTAATAGGAGAAGCCACACCATTTTTCTCACTATTACTTGTTCTAACTGAGCCAAACAGAGCTATCATAATTTTTACTTCTTAGGGATCTATCTTCTGTCATCATCCAGACCAGAGAAGAGACTTCTCCAATTTATATTCACTGTTTACTAAGGAGAAGTGCACACAATGTAAGGACAAAAGAGATGCTAAAAGCTCCACACTTACTTATTGCTCTTTGTCTCCTGGAAAGCACTAAATGAATTCAGGCCAAGAATGAATCAGTTCCAGAGAAACAGCAGTTAAAATATGTCTTTGGAAGTGTAATATTTGTTCATACTGAAATGGTTTTCATATTTCCAGGAATTACTAGGATTTTCTTTTTGTTAATAATGGACAGCAAACGTTCATATCCCTTTTCCTATCAAATAGTTTTAGACATTGAAGCATGGTAGCTGGTTGCATAATGGATCAGATATTTTATGCACCTATGGGATGTATAAGGATTGAACAGTGTAGTCTAGAACATAAACTCCTAACTTTGATCTTAGTTTGCTCTAAAAAGATAAATGCTTTTGTAGATCTGGAGCTAGTCTGTAGATGGATTAATTTTCCAAGATGCTCCATCTGCATAATAAGAATCATAACTTTCATCCTTTCAAAAGATGTAGTCTTTGCTCTGTTCCTTGCTACTGGTATTGTTGAATGATGTTACAGATGAATATAATGGTGAAGAAAATTAGTATTACATCGGTACATGAAACTTGAGGAAGAACAACAAAAAAGAAACAAAATACAGAAAAATTTTAAGATAAAGTCCTTTGAGATTATTTCTATTAATAGCTATAGTATTAAAAATAATAATCCTCTATCCTGAGATGCATTGCATAATTTAATCAATATTTCTAAAGCAACATCATATCCTCATGGATGACAGTGCAAAAATACATGCTGATTTCCTATACGTGTGCTCTTTATAGGTTATTTTCCTGTTCATTGGAAATGTGAAATTGATATTTTCACTAGAAGTAGCAATTAAAGATTTTAACTGGAGAGTTGAGACAACTAAAGCTGCTCAGTTCTGATTACTTTTCATCAATTCTATTTGAAGTAGTTTACCTTCTATTCAAAATAGGTTACCTTGTAAGCTGCCAAGTGCAGAGCGGTAAATCCATTTCTTGTTAATCTGGATGGGCGCAGTCCTTTTAGCATAAGAGTTCTAATATGTGATTTGTTACCTTTAGAATGAAAATTGGAAATCAAAATTATTTACAGAAAAAACATGCAGATAGAATTAAGAAACATCAGTGTGAGTTTGAAAGCAAAGAGAAATAAGTAATAAAAATTTTGCACCCTTAAAATTGAATTAAGCACCATCTCCTTACACATTGGGACCTGGCCGTGAAGTGGCTTATTGTTCACACTTCAATAAGAATTGGTTAAGGATAGTTGAACTTCTAAAGAATCAGAATCCTCTTTTAACATCCACACTATGCTACAAAAAAGTCCATTAATTAACAGATGCTTCCAGAAGCTCTGGTTTCTCAGACATATATCTCTATGTCCTTTCAGAAGTGAAGCACTGGTCTCCCTCTGTACACAGTATTATTACAGGGACAAGAGTTTTGATGGATGCTAACGAATATCAGCTTGAGAAAGTCGCTTTATTCCTACTTTTCTGATGCAGTGATGATCTCAAAAAATGTTTTTCCTTCTAAATAATCATGACTCTTTTTAAGGACAATGACAGGTGTAATTAAATGCTCACATACTCTACCTAATTAATTGAGTACGTTTTCTTAAACTTCCTCTCATCATTCCCACCAGTTACTCCAATGTTACCAAGTACTAATGACATCTTTAGGTATGATCTTGTACTCTCTGAAATTAAGAGTAAAGATCCATTTGGTGTTCAGCGGTGCAGGATCCAGTCCTCCTTGATGATGACATCTTATTAAGATTGACCAAATAATTTAAGCATATTATTAGCACATATTTTGTGGAGCTGAAATGTAAGGGTAAAATTCTCTTGCTTCTCCCAGCAAGTGTAAAAAGTGCAAAATTGTTCATGAACTAATGACTCACTAGGTGGATAGCAAAGGAACAACGTGGGTTTGAATTACACAATTAAGTTACACACTTAATGTGCATTGATGAACATGCCGGAAGACATCTTGCACTCTTTTCTTGCATACCCTGATTTGTTATCTGCAAAAATCCTATCAGATAGTATTTTTCAACAGAGCATTTGAGTTATTTTAAAAATAATTTTGATATAAAATACATATGTATTCATTATACTAGAAAAATGGCTATACATTATATAAAAATACATATAAAAATTAAATAAATGTTTTATGTATTGCAAAAAATACTAAAACTAGCTCCCTATCCTGAAGTCTATGCCATGTACAGAATACATAAGTGTAGAAAAAAACTACCTGACTAAAATGGATTAACTAATGCATATAGTAAATAATTTTGAATTAATTGAACATTTGTAATAAAATATGCCACATTATCAATCACAACTTCTCTTGGACTGAAGAATCAGTTACAACAAGGTTCAGTGTAACTTGGTTCAACCAGCTTGGCAAATACAGTTCCAAGTCATACTTGCAGATGCTTATCGAAATGTCAGCAATACCAACACAAAGAAAGAAATTGGCTGAAGATATAATCTTCCTGACAGTTATTAGACAGAAAAAAAATAATAACCAGGTAAATAAGATGCTTAATAAACATTATATTTCAAATACGTACCCCCACATATGCAACATAAATGAAGAAGAGAGAGTCCATTTTCTGTGCGGTAATTTAAATTGACTTTGCAGAATGCTTCATCAGAGCTGAAGAAAAATATTTTTACAGATGATTACTGTTTTCACCTTTTAGCACACTTTCTTTCATTTGAAAAACATATAAAGGGAAATCTCAATGGATTTTATTGGTGACACAGGGCTGAATTTAGACCCATTCTGTAAATATAGAAATACTTTACTGATACGAAGTCAGTAGTCCAGGAATACCTTTCAGTAAATTAAGATAGTGGCTAGCTTCTATTGTTTTCTGAACAATAAAAAATAAAAAGCCTTTCAGGAAGTAAGTCTATGTTCTCCAAAAGATATCTCAGAAACACAATAAAATCATTAAATAGAAATATTTATATGAAGGAACTACAGAAGTACATACACTCCTTTAAATCTTATGCATGTACCTGTAACATTATTAAGAATTATACATAGGCCTTTCATTTCTGATAGCATTGAACAGAGCTGACAGAATCCCCAGATTACTACTGTACATGAATTACCAGCATTCAAGGTCTCGTTTCATCCAAATCCAGTCCTTCCTCTGAATCAGAAATACTAGGGCAGAAGGGACATTTGTTTTGGGAACATCTGGTATTCTTTGACATGCTCAACCATCAGCAATTAGGAGAACCAAGCAGTATGCTTGTCTGGGAATCTGCAGACCTCAGTGGAAGTCTAGGAAATCTAGGTCTCATACTAATTCCTTTCTGAGGACATAATTGCCTGTTTTAGAGAAATGAAATTCTCACTTTTTATTTCTAGGGTGGTTTTCTTAGTAAATCATTGCTTTACTAACTCTGAGATAGGAATAGAGCAGGGACAACTTTTATACAAGAAATGACAGGTGCCATGCTACTTGTAGATTGACTTTTATAAACGTACTTTTCACTATTGCAGCTGTGCTTCCCTGAACTACCCCCCCGTCCTCCCCCCCCCAGCACAGAACACTTTACCCATTGACGTGTATATATTCCCTAAGTGTAAAGTGGGGCTAATGACATTTCTTTCCTCTACTGGGCTTTGAAAAAATTGTTTTATTTACCTTCCAAATCTTTCATGGCAGGGGTTTTAACAGCTACTTATTTAATGTCAAACAGACAACTTAGAATCTTCTTCTTATCTTCCAACAACTATCCTGTTTCTTAGCCCTAACTTCTTTTAATAAATAAAACTTACTGGGGAGAAGGGAGGGGAGAATCACTTATTTTTTCAGGTACTTCAGAGATAAGAAGTTTTCAGAAAATAACCACTGATACTGTAGAGGACTGTTTTTATTTGGAATACAGATATTTTAAAAATCTGGCTGGTTCCTCAATACTGGCCAAAATAATAATAATAATAAATAAATAAATAAAATAAAAAAGCCTTGTCAATGCAACATAACCAGTGTCCAACACTCCTCTGAGCAGTGCTCTTTATCTAAGAAGAGGAGTTTGGCTGACATCTTAAAGAGACTTGCTTCAGTTGGCAAGATGGACTGATAAACTCTGCTGCCACAGATTTACTAGCCTTGAAATTGCTGTTTCTTGTTTCTTTTATCTAATACAGGAATTATCATTTTCACCTATATGGTATATCTCTATATGGTGTATCTCAATTTTGAGTGTATCGCAATTGTTTTGCTTTTCTAAAGTAATGAGTACTCTGGCTACAGTTTGTTAAGATAATTACTACTAAACAGGTTTAAAATTAGGGAAGTGCTGAAGTATCTTGCTGGATGACAGCCAAAATGGTCAGCATATTGCAAAATCAAGCCCAATGACTTCCTTCAATTAAGAAGCTCAAACAGTGATAGTTATTCTAGCTGAAATTGACCAAGATAGATAATTTGTATCACAATTTTTTTTTTATTTTCAGTTTGTGATGTATTCTGATTAGAGTCCTCTATTTTTTTAAGTGGCTTTGATATCTGAAATTATTTACCAGATAATTTTCTTAAATTAACTTATTCACAGTCAATGGGCGGGGTGTTTTCACTATTTGAGCTTGTCAGGTGATGAACATGTAGGTATGTTACTTTGTTGCGTAAATACGGTTATTAGCATGTGCTATCCTGAGAAAGTGACTGCAATTATGAAGTTGAAATTCACTTCTGGAAGACAATCTGCTTAGTGTTTAAAATTTTTTACTTAATTCCTGTTCCTGACTAAAGAAACACACAGCAAAAGTTAAAGTACATAATAAAATTAGACATACCATTAAAGCTAATTTGTTTACAAAACCATACAGATGTTTGCTACAAAATGTTGATTTAGTAATTAACAGCCACTAATTCTGGTACTATGTCGTGAGACTTTTACCCACGACTGTAAGGACATATTCCAAGAAACACACTAAAGAAAACACTTGAACCTCAAAATACTGTTTAATAGCAAATAGTTATCTGAAAGGCATTCATAAGCAGGTTTCCTGAATATTTTACCTAAAAACATGCTTCAGTTCCGCCAGCTCCTTTTCTTTGATTTGCAGGTCATCTTCTAATCGTTCTATGATTATAGCATATGATTCACTAACTTTCTTCTTCCATTCATCTAACAACAAAAAAGACCGATTCATGAAACCTTCAAAACATACAAAATCCAGGAACTGAAATCTGAACATACTACTAACCAAAACACTAAATTTTAAACACACAATTATACACTATTTCATATATTTTTCTATCGAAGTATGAAAGTTTAATTCCAATGTGACAGCCATTAAACCTTTCCTCCTACAACCCACATAGATACATATAGACTGATTTCATAGACAACTAATACATATAAATCCTTATCAGAAATATTTTTAATTTGTACAAGAGAAAGCTTTAACCATAGGTTGCATTTTTCAATTCTTATTACCTAAATCTTAGCATAGACACACAGCATAGAAAGACCCAAGTTTTAAGGTTTTTCTAATGAATATGAATTATGAGTTAAATCAACACAATAAATTAAGCTAATATGATGTTACATGATAGCACAAAGAAATCTAATTTACTAGCTTTTTGTCTTTTACAGACTGTATATATGACTTGGATTACTGAATGTAAACTAAGAACAATATAACACCTTATCCGTGAACTCAAGAGTACATTAGCAATGAGTTAATTCATCAAATATGATTTCTTTCTTGTAGATGGAGGTATGGTATATTGCATTTAAAAAAGCCAACATTAATTACCAGTACAAGTTTGGGTTGGTCTAGATTTATAATTTCCCATTTGTTCAATGTATCTTCTTTGTTTCAGCAAAGTCTTGCAGTAATACGATTCCTTGTTCAAGAGCAGTGACAGTCCCACTGAAAAATACTTTGATAGTCTCTGGCTAAAAATAAACCCTGTGCCAAGTGGAATGTCATGCAACAATGCCACAGAGCAAAGCAGTGTGCGCTGTCAAGTGTAAAAAAACTATAAAGGTACTTAATCAGCTTGTTTAAATATCTACTGTCTTTTTCAACAGAAATATTTGTGTTCATCTGTTGAATACCTAAAACTGGTGGGAAGGATGTGATTTGGCAACTTGCTCCCAGTTTTGTACAGAAAAAGGAATTTATGAAGCTGACTCCCATGCATACTTTCAGGATCCCCAAGGCATGCTGAGGGTCCTTAGTTTGAAGAGGATAGAGGTGATCTCAACTCTTCACATTAAAATGTATTGTAACATAAAGAATGGCTTTGGAACTTCTGGGTATTTTAGTCATGAAGTGTAAATTGTATCATATCAGAGAGTTCTGACTTCTTGCACTTAAGTAATATTTGTACATGTTGCTATGCCAAGGAAGTCTCACTGAATTAAACTAGAAAATGAGTTTGCTGTAAGGAATTCAGTATGTTTACTTGGCATTCTTCTGTCCTTATGTAAAGAACCACAACAGAGTTCCAGCCCCTTCACAACCACAGGCAGTATCAGCTCTACAGGCTAACATGCACATCAGACTGCTAATGAAAGACTTAAACTGGAGAAAACTGGGCTGGTACCTCTTTCAGACTTACTAAGAATGAAAGAGACTCCTGAGTTTGTTGTGCTGCAGTTCCTGCTCCAGACAGAATTTCCCCTGAAATGAAGGAGGATGTATCTGAGCTGCTTTCTTCACACTCTGAGCAGACCATGAACAAGACAGCTGAGGGCCAGGATCTATATGAATACATAAATAAATGCTGTGCTCAATCTAATTTGTCCTGTTTGATAGTATGTTAGTTTGGACCCAATGTCACAATAATGTAGGAAAAAACATGATCCAGCTAGGTTAACAGTGAACTAAGCTCAACACAAACACAAACCATGACACAATTAATTTAGACTGTGTGCACAGATGACTCTTCCACTAAAGAACCCAGAAAGAAGACCGATTAATTGCAAAATAGTATTGCTTTTCATTCCCATAAACTGAATCTCCTTGGTAATCTGGTTAGCGCAGGTGTGCTCATCTGTTGTTTACCCCCTTCATATCCATTTACCCATGTTTCCTATCAAATGGAACCACTTTAAACTATTTTTCCCAGCCCATTTTAGGATTTGTGCTATTTTCTGTCTGTCTCTTTTCCTTCTTTTATTGCTTTTTAAAATATATTTGATATGTAAATTATATAAGTGTATGTTGGTATGTGTACACATATATATATGTATATATATGTTTAAAGTCTGTTGATTGACCTTGGCAGCTATTCTGTTGAGTTTTCTGTTAAGGATTTCAGGCCAGAAGATATGTAAATATAATACACATACATAAAATCTTCAACTTGCTGCATCCCAGTGTAAACAAACTTCCGCTCCTGTGATAGTTCCTGACACATCATGAGCTCATCCATTTATTTGCACTGATTTACACATAAAACCACGGATGTATTTCAGAAGCCTTTGAACTGTTTTGACAATATGCCCTGTGATATGCAACCAAATATTTGCAAAAAGGCACCAGCCTCTTAACTGATATTCCTCATTCAGTTGCCAAGCCACCAGAAGAGCTGTAAATACAGCACAGCAAAGGGTGTCTGCTCTCCCACTGCTTTTACTAGCTTAGTGATATTTGTTTTTCTGCAAATTTCTAAAAGGCAGCCATGGCTGTGCAGCCCAAGAGAAGTTTTTGGCCACCTCCCTACCCGTTAGCGTGCTATGGTGAAAAGGCCAGCCAGGACACCCCAGCACACATCTATTTCCACGGTCTGGATTAAGGAACTCAGTGACAAACTTTTTTTCTTTTTACATTAAAAGAGGTTTCTGAGCACTTTGTGATTCACTCATGCAGGACAGTTTCAATCTTAAGGAATTTTGCCTTAGATTGTCAAATAAGAGAGATCTGCTTATTTCTTTGTCACCAGTACTCTTCGGAGCAGCTTTGGAAAGAGGGGCCTGCAGCTGGAGCCAGAGGTTCCCGGCTGACACCGGGTGTCAAAATGGCTGCCACTGCCACGTGCAGTTTAACTACCTACCTCTCAGGTGTTTGAGGCTCGGCGTTTTCCCCCTTTCCACTGTGTGCATGTCTGCACTGCTGCATTTTGCCCTCTCCTTGCTGCTGTGCACAAGCGGTGTGGTTGAAGGCAGGAAGGCAGCTGCACCAGCTTTGGATGTCTGGAAGGGCTCTGCCTTCAGCCGTGCTGCGCTGGATCAGCCTACCTGCCCACAGCACTCCCTCACACGCCAGCCGAGGCACTCCTGGCAGCCCCAGCCCTTGGGCAGGTGGCTGCTCCCCAGTCCTACAGCGGGGTCTGTGGAGGAACGGCCATGTGGCATGATCAAAGTCAGGAGAGGCATGCCTTGTTCCAGACTTTTCCACTGCTGCTGGGGAGCACAGAGCAGCAGGCACAGCGCCAGGTGCGGGACTTGCCACGGCAGGCAGTCACTGCACGCGCAGCTGGCCTGCAGAGGGGCTTGGCTTCAGCCTGTGGTCAGTTACAGGCTTGGAGGCACAGTAGGACCCAAACTGGAGATTTGTCAGTTCAGGTATAAGACATGGGATAGTCTGAAACAGGTCCATGACAGCTCCTTGACCCAGGGATCCCCCTTTTTTGGCTGTCTCTGGTGCTGCCTGTGGGGGACATCCCGGGGCTACTGTCAGTGCCATGCAGAGCGCTGCTGTCTGCAGGCCTGTTCCTGCAGCTGATGGGCACTGCTTTGAGGGAAAAAGGCTTTCAACAGCATCTAAACACAAAGCAAGATGAGGTGAAGCAAAGCCAGAAGCATAAAGGTGACATGGGAGGTGAGGTAAGAAGCCATGGGCTGAAGAACAGAAAATGCATTACACTACAACAGCCTTATAAAGTAACTGCATTTAAATTCCATGAGATGGATGTAAAATTATTGGCTTTGAAAGATGCAAATAACATGCGTAGTATTTGTTCTCGTTCTACATCATGAAGTTAGGTTAAAAAAAAAAAATAAAAATCAGCAGCTTCTATACTATACTTTTATTCACTGTTTGCAAATGTGAGTAGGTTAATATTCATTCATAGAGACACTCAGGGTGAAGAGTAACTCAAATGGACGCTGAGGGAAGATCAGCTTTTGACTGGAAACTACAGCAAGGGAGGATAATGCAGTGAGGCAGTGAAGTCAACATAACTGTTTAGTTCATCAGTATTACACTTCTGAAAACAATTAACAGGTGAATTCTTGAAATTCACATCAGTGTCCCTGAGAAGCAGTTGCAGAATAATTGAATATATGGTAAAAATAATAATAATAATAAATAAAATATGCAGAACCTGTTAATTGACTATTTGCAAACAACCAAAAAAGGAGTAACTACATCTACTACTGTGTTAGGCAATTTCTAATTAACATGTATACAAGTAGCACTAACATGTCAAAAGTAATTTTTTTCAGTGTATATTGTATTCAAATGCAATGTTTACAGAGTATTCAGGTGTACTAATTCGATTAATTTTTAGAGGTTTTATTTCATTTTGCCTCTATGTTTGGAATGTGCAGCTGTCATGCCCTATCTTACAGGGTACCATGTGCAAAATTCTATTCCCATTTCTGGGTTTAAATGTCCTTCTTAGGGAGGCCCTACAGGACTAAGTCTTTTGAAATGATTGTTATTTCAAATTAATTAGAACATATTCATATCTATCATTTAGTTAAAGAGGCTGTAAGCTGCTCCTGTACATTTTGATGTAATTTTGGTAGCATTCAGATGTCACAGAAAATGAAATGGACATTAAAATAAAACGTTATTATAAAAATAAAGCAGAAGGAGCTCTATAGTCCATATAATGAAACAGGTGTTTACAACAGCTTCCATGTGACAGTGGATTAAAAGAAGTGTACAGAAGACTAGTACTGCTATTTTTACTATCACAATACTACAGTGGCATTTGCACAGGGATTAATCTTCCACATGCGCAGAGAGGAGAAAATGGATCTATTACCTCAGAGATTTAGGAACATGAAGCTGGAAATGCTGAGCAACACTAACTCCTTGTCCAAGTTAAGCACATTTCTTTTGAGATCCAAACGATGGAACCTTCTTTCTTAACTCAGCTCCCCAAATTCCTCTGGCAAAGATAACTTCCAACTGCTCTTGTTTATTTATTTATTTCAGCTGCCTTCCCTTGTGTTCTTTTTTAAGTGCCCAATTGTTCTGATTTCAATTTCCTGCCTAAAAGCTTACTGAAATAATCCCCTTCTCTCAAATTTCATAATATAATATATAAAATATGGCTATATCTCTGTTGATTATAGCATGCTCTCAAAGCAGACAGGGAAATCATTAACATGATGTTCATTATGAGGCCTATTATTGCACAACAGAGCAAAACTAATTGAAGAAAGAAAGCTGACATGAGTAAAATGATTAAACATTCATCTTGGCTTTTTTTTTTTTTTTTTCTTCAGGATGGATGAAGACAGGCAGTGATCTAGAGGCCCATAGAAACTCTGCATCCATCTAGGGAACTCAACATGCCTTCCTCAAAATTAAAATCCAGGTTTCAATAGATGCTTCCTGTTCTTAGAAAGCTTTAACTGACTGTCATTTTCAGTATTGCATCCTTCATTAATCAGATTGGAGAAAATCATAAGCCAGGATTCCACAGTAAGTCATTTTCTGAATCTGGTATTAGAAACCAGCAATCCCTGAATTACAGAATCACAGAATGGCCGAGGTTGGAAGGGACCTCTGCAGATCATCTAGTCCAACCCCTCTGCTGAGCACAACAAACTAGAGCACATTGCACAGGATGGCATCCAGACGGGTTTCGAGTATTTCCAAAGAAGGAGACTCCACAAACTCTCTGGGAACAATTATCTTACTGTTAAATTTTACTGTGTGTCCTTGGATAATTTTAGACAAGAATATTTATTGCAGAAGGAATGTGTGGAATGGCATAAAGACTTAAAGCAGAGTAATGTTTCTTACCTGGAAGGTCAAATCTATGCTTAGTCAATTATATCATTATTAGCTAGCACATATCGGAGGATAACATATTGTGCAGGAGTGTGAGTAGAGGCAGTCATTTCTTACCTTTCTGGCCTGCAGCCGGTCCAGCACATCTGAGTGGTTCAGGGAAGGTCAGGAGCACTCCGAGAACAGAATTCTGAGAGAGAAATACTCCAATACCTCCTTTTCCTTGTGTACTTTGGTGGGCTGACAGAGCCAGCTGGTTGACCCAGGTGCCAACCATGACAGTGTAAGACTTTGGCCAGGTCTCTACTCCTTATTTGTGTTTGCTGGGAAGGAACACTGCCTATAAGACCACACCAACTGCTATTTCATCATATCTACTCCAATACTATGCAAAACTCTTTAGTGAGTATACTTTTATTGTTACTTTTTTCTTATTACTTATGTGTCAGAAGCAAATCCATTTTCCATTTATACCCAGGTTGCTTTCAGCAATGAAATCAATACATGGTACTTACTACCTTGTAGATGACATAAGATGCCGTTAGGGAATTCGGTCAGCAGGGAGATAAACACAGTTATAATGAAGTTACAGGAAGCTTGATTAAAAAAAACCAAACATAACAACAAAAAACTACAGATAACATTTGTCCTTCTTTACAATACTGAGCATTAAAATAAGTGACCTTGAAAAGCAGGCCAAATTACTACCTGATTTGGCATCTTTTCCCCTATCTTTGATTATAATCCAATCCTCTTCTTCCTTCTGAAGCAACTCAACACAGGGTATTTTGCTAATGTGATTAAATTACCAGTTTTACAAGAGCTTAGAATTATTAGAGCACTCAAATTGTTCATAAATAGAACTTGCAGAGTTTTAAGAGAGAAATTTTCAATGGGTTGCAAAATGTGGATAGAAAACTAAAAACAACATTATTCTCTAGGAGAAACCTGAAGTGTTAACAGGATACATATGGATGTAAGAGAAACTAACCAAAACCAAAGCTCAGTGCCAGACCTCTGAAAAGGATCTGCCACAGTCTATTGTTAGTTATTATGCAGCTATTACACATAGGTATGCTGAGAGAATTTCAGGTATCCTGAAGTGATAGTGAACCTGGAATGATAAGGTAACAGTAGCAGTTAGTTTCTGGGAACATTTTGGATAACAAACAGAATCTCACACTCCAAGTAGCAACAGAATGGACAAGTCGAATAGGTGTCCTGCCTCTGACAGCACATTGAAGATGGAGTCCCCAGAAATCAGAGTAGTTCAGTAAAAGCAAATGGAGCTAACCTCCAGAATGACTGTACGTCCCTGGCTGGGATGGAGTTAACTTTCCCTGCAGCAGCCCATACAGTGCCGTACTTGGCACTTGTAGCTAGAACAGCACTGGTATCACACCAGTGTTGTGTCTGCTGCTGAGCAGTGCTGGCACAGCATCAGGACTCCCTCCAAACCACCCCCAGACCCCACAACACCAGCAGGCTGAGGGTAGCAAGAGGTGGGGAGGGGACATCACCAGGGCAGCTGACCTAAACCCACCAAAAGGATATTCCGTGCCATGTAGTGCCACACTCAGCACTAAGATGTGGGAAAGGGGAAGGAGAGGGGAAGCTCTTGTGATGAAGACGATTTCCTCCCAAACAACCACTATGGCTATTGAGGCCCTGCTTCCTGGGACATGGCTGAACATTGCTCGTTGATGGGAAGTAGAGAATACTTTTTTTTTTTTTTTTTTTTTTTTCTCTCTCTGTGCTTTTGTGAGGCTTTTGCCTTTTTTTTTTTTTTCTTCTTGCCTTCCCCTTTAATTAAATTACTCTTATCTCAACCCATGAGTTTTTTTTTTTTTTCTTTCCAGCATACTTTCTTTTCCACTTCTTCTTCTGAGGAGGGGGAGTAATGGAGCGGTTATAGAGGGGTTCAGCTGCCCAGCAAGGTAAAACCACCAATGTGGCTCAAAAAAGAGAAGCTAAATTGAATCCTGCTTTTGGGAGAATTAGGGGTCAATTTTTTTTTCCATTAAAAAGGAGACTATACAACACGAAATGAAACATGAAAACCCACTGATAAATGCATGAGAAAAAGATCCATTATGTTGCTGTCAAATTATGGTTACAGAATACACAACACATTCTTAATAATGGGAAATGGAAAAAAAAAAGCAGTCATTACAGAATACAAATTAAAAATAAATGATTTATCTGAATATAAACTTTGTGCAAACCTTTTTTCACCCTGTATTACAAAAGCGTGGACTTACTACTTATGTAATGAACTGCTGAAAATAATGTGAATACATACATAGGCTTGTATGCTCTCTGTGAATAGCATTTTTGTGGTGCCACAGCCTAGGAAAGAATATGGAGCTAGATGGAGCAATAGAAACCAAAAGATTTGTTTCCCTTTATTACAGGGCAGGTAATATCATCTGTTTCCCCAAAGATGTCCATTGTGGTACCACTCAAAGTACTTCATCTCTCTAATGTTTAGTCCACTGGTCTGCATGAGGATTAAGTATCACTCCAAGGACTATAGCAGTTCAGTTTAGAGAAATGCAAATTTGCCCATGACATGTATCAATATCTCTGTGGATAACAAAAAGTTGATTGAACACCTCCCAAATAGTTAAACAGTAATCTCCACCCCAGGAAAGTGGCCATGGCACCAAGCCTGCTGGAGTTCAAGTGTTTAGACAATGCTCTTGGACATACACTTTAAATTTTAGTTAGTCCTGTGTACCGCCAGGAAGTGGACCGTAAGATCATTGCAGGTCCCTTCCAACTCAGGATATTCTATGTTTCTACAAAAAATTGATGAGTCTTGATGGCAGGTATTGACCCCAAAGTTATTACTCATAAGGGAAAGGTTGATTTCTCATTAAGATACTTCTCTGTTGAAAAACAGTAAGTACAAAAAATTAGGAAAAAAAAAAGAAATAAAATTA
This sequence comes from Heteronetta atricapilla, assembly GCA_011075105.1. Lineage (NCBI taxonomy): Eukaryota > Metazoa > Chordata > Aves > Anseriformes > Anatidae > Heteronetta > Heteronetta atricapilla. Next base: position 31,616,189 of record CM021738.1, on the reverse strand, counting down.
TTAATGCTTCAATAGGATGTCCTGATTTAAAAAAAAATCATTTTACCTACACCTATTTGAAACACTATTGTAAAAAGGCAGTAAGAACAGTGAGAAACATAAATTACTGCTAAATTATATCATGCCGCTAGAGCCAATGAGAAGATCTGTGTACTTTTTCCCTATGATCATTACAATCTGGGAAGTAATACATTATCCACAATGAAAGATGGGAAATTTCTTCAAGTACCAGTCCTTCTACAAATCAGATTTCTCTTTCTGTCTTTGTAGACAGATTTCATCATAAATTTGATTCCTAAATTTCAACATATCTTCTACATTTTTGTAGGAGAGCATTTCTTCAACAGACAGGAGCTTAAAGCCATGCAATTTAAAAGCTGACTTGTGCTGCACAGAATTTAACATGTTTAAGGACATCCTAACTGATTCACTTAAACTAGAACAAACAGGAAAAATCCTAGCCGTCCACAACCCCAACTGTGTATTAACACTGGAGAAGAGCTGGTTTGAAACCTGTACACCCCAGTGGTCCAAGCATTCTAGTAAGCTGACTCCAAAAAAATGTAGTGAATTTATATCCGAAAGCAATTTCACACTCTTTTTCAAGTCATCTGCTACACTAAATACCATACTTGCATACTTTACTTGATCATCAATTTTTATACTCAATGAACACAGGAAACAGTTTGAAGGTATGTCTACTCTCAAATTTATGTAGGATCCACTAATAATGCAGTTCTTCCCTACTAAGACTTCAGGTCCAATTCTAGAGTATTCAATAACGGACCCAGGTCCTATAGAACACCCAGGCTCAAGTATGCTTTGGATGATACTTGCTGACCTATCCAAAGTCTCAGCTTTGTCTGAAAAGATGCTAAAAGCCTCAGACAGTAAATCAAGCTCAAATTTCAGTTTGCTATCAGATGTAAAATGAAACAAGTACTCCCGAGTAGTTCCAATGTGATAAAACTTAGAGTTGTTTAAGACTATAACATTAAGTGGAGTTCCTTTCAGAATAGAATATAGCTTCTGCCGTACTTCTACTAACTGTGATTCCTCTTTTGTGACGTTACTTGTATTTTTTGTGTACTCTTGAGTGGCTCCAGGTCCCAGGGCCTGAAGGAAGTCACCATATGCATCTATTTCACAGCAAAGAGTATCCATCTGCTTATAAAATATCAGTAATTGTTTTGCAATGCTATGATCCATGTAAAATATACTGTCTGTATACACACACTCTGAGTCCATTTCTGAGTCGCTGTGGTCTCCAGAGGAACACAGCTGAGCACAATTCCCTCTTACACATACTGCACCACACTGGCGCATTGTCTCAATATCAGGCTTGTGTAGGAAATGATGGCAAGATGTGTATTCAAGTTCTCCTTTTCCTGAAAAACTGGATGGATCTAAAACGAACACTCCATGAGTGGTCCCAACTGTCAAATCTGAAGGGTGAGCTAAAGCTGTAAATCCAGGTTTATCGAATGTGATTGTTTCTGCAACTCCAGTGCTGTAAAGTTCTATGTCATCTGAACAAGTAATGAGAATTCCTGGTTTCATGTGACTGGGGAAATCAATGTACATAGCAAGCTTAAGCTCCAACATCTGGTAAACAGGATCACCAAAAGGCAAAGCTGTGAAAATCTTCCCCAGTGCACTTGCATTTGGTAAACGTTGACTGTAACCACCTGAAAAAAAAAAAGACATTTTTAATTACAGAGTATATATATGGTCTCTTAAGAAAGTGTAAGCATAAACGAAACCTATACGGCTACATAGCTTGATCATATACTATGTATTCCTTAGAAAATGACAGATTTTGAAAAAATCGTCCTTCTTCTTAAACATTTCTCAAGGCAGATCTGACCTTATGTCCAAAATTTAGTATGCCTTAAGTAGCTTTTATTTAAACAGTGGTTGATTTCATTACCTTTACTTTGCTTCAGAGCTGGAATCTGAACTATGTGTCTATTAACTAAAGCGACAAAATCAAATGACTCCTGCTCTTTGCTTGAAAATAAGAAGAAAGAAAAAATGCCTCAAAGTTATTTTAAATCACAGATGAGTCAAATAAACAGCAGTTCGGTGAGGTGACCGGTTATTACCTTGTTTGTTTTTCCTCTGCCAAACAGACACAAGTTTTCCAGCTAGCACCTTTTGGAAGTGTTCTGACTAGTTGGGTAAGGTGGTAAGTATTCATTTTGTACATATTTATGAGGACCCCCTTGGGCAGACCAGACGGCTTAAACTGGCATGTCAAGGCAGAAGTAATTTAGATACTCTGAATTACATTTTCTTCTCCACTGACTGACTGAACAACTTAAGTGTTAAAAAAAGTGCTTAAGTGACAGCAACACCTCCAGAGATTTCAACTAAAATTCAAATGATCAGATCAGCGATGTTTGGGATTATTTTTCTAAGAGAACTACATTTCAGAACTCTTATTACTTACCTGCCAACACATTTTAACAAAAAGGTATGATTTTAAAGTGTGGAATGTCAAACAGTAGTTACCAGAATGAATTAGCAGCACAATAAAGGAAGTCCATTTATCACCATAGAGATTCTCTAAGCACTGGAGAACATGAAGTGTTGATCCACCATTTCCTAAAGGAAGAAAAATTTTATTACTGGCTGAAAAGAACACCAATTGTATATGTACTGACATGTGAAGCATTCTGGGATCTGGTGCTGTGGTAGGGTGATCAGATATTGTTTTTTATATGTTGCTTCATTCTGTTGTAGAAAATAAGCTATGATTTGTTTTTTAAGAGTCCTCATGACTTAAGAGTTAATTATTTAACAACCCGTAAATGGATGCACAGATATCCATCTGAAGTTTCTTTAACGAGTTCTGACAGAATAGTCTTTCTACTGCACCATAGTTGATAGAATCATACAAAGATGATGGACACTCACTCAGGAAACTCTGCACTCAAAGTGCAGGGCACCTCGAATAGGCAGGTCTTGTGAGAAGACATGCTTTTTCCTCCTATTCCTTCTCTGAACAACCTCAGCAGCATTTCATTTCAACAGGCCATAACTTTGCCAAAAAATTGGCTCCACATGTCACACAAAAGTTCACCAGTGAGTTGATGAAAGCTTTCCAAAGTACTTTTGACATTTACAATATGGAAGTGAGGGAAAAGTATAATTGTTTGGGATTTTTTTGGTGCTTCTACAGCTTAAAACAGCTGGATTGCTGAAAACTAATCCTTGCCTACTATTGTATACTGCAGATATACTCCTGAGATTAGTTACCTTCTACAGCAAAGTGAACTGCTTATTATAGGATGATATTATGGATAGTAAGACTACTTTCTTCTAGGTTTTTGTTGCACATTGGTTAATGTATTGGAATAGAACCAGTTTAAATGTATCAGGTTAAGATAAGTAGAAAGAATTTTTTAAAAACCAACCAACCAAAAAACCAAACCAAAAATGAGATAGTGATATTCAGAATTCTACATGTAGAAGAGTGCCCTAGGGTATCATCAACATATACCCCCTCAAAACCAACGTGATAGAGTCTCAGTTACCACAATGGAAATTTTAATTGCCAAAATATACTTACAGGCAGTCCAAAGAGCACCAAACCCATGATGTTTGCAGCTGTGCACGTGAAGCAAAGTAACAGACTACGTAATGATGTGGAACCTACATTTGTATTCCAAATAATACTTCAAGTTTTAGCAGATTTTGGAGCCCTTCTGCTGCAAGAGACAGCCGTCAAAGCACTTAAGCACGAAGCCGACTTCTGCCTGACTGAAAGTGCTCATAATTATATACGCACAGGACAGAGGAATGAGAAAACGGAACGAACACATAGGACATTGAGTACAACTCATGCAGCAACATTTGCAAGAACTAGCGTCACAGCAGTCCCATGCTCAGCGCGATGCTGATCAGCAGGGGCTGCCCGGAGGACCACGGGACCCCCTCTGTCCCTCTGCAGCCAAAGCTACCTTCCTGCACAGCGGGCTGCTCCGTGACATCCTGCTCCCCGCCACAGCCACGAGAAACCTGGCCATTAGATGCGCACCGATTTTGGGTCCCGGTGGATCCACAAAGACGTGGTACCGCACGCCCAGAGGAAGCTCCCCTCTGGCCAGCTTTGCCGACAGCTGCCGCCGGTACGCCAGCTCCTGCTCTGCGTCGGCTGCGGTGATCGCGACGAGGTCCCAGAACTCTCCGGGGCGCACGGCTCTGCCTGCCCGGCGGAACGAACTCCAGTCAGAGCCAGCGGCGCGGCCGGAGCCGGGCCCGCCTCCCGGCGCGGCGGGCCCCGAGCGCTGCCCACCCCCGCGCCCGCCCGCCCCGCCGTCCCCGGCCCGGTTCTCCCGCCCCACCTCGGAGCGCGGCGAACCGCGCCAGCCGCCGCCCCGTGGCCTCCCGCCGCGCCGCACTCCGCTCGCCCACCACCGGCATGCTTCCGCGTCCGGCCCGGCGCCGCTGCGGCCTAGGCGGAAGAGCCGCACTCGGAGCGGGGCCGGGGGCGGGCCGGCGGCACGGCGGGGCGGGGGCCTGGGGCGGCCGCAGGCAGCGGTGGTGCCGGTGCTCGGCTGCTGGGGCTCGGGCGGCGCCGCTGCGCTGGGGCCGAGCGCATGAAATCTCTGTGTGTGTAAATCTTACCGTGAAAGTAGCTCTAAAAGCACTGCAGGAGGTCTTGAAAAGCAGCTACCTAAAAGAATTAAGGATTTTAATTTATTTTTTAATAAAAATAAGGTTGACAAAGATGCGTAGCTCCATGTCTGTAGACTTCTGGCTGAAGATTAAATAAATAAATGTTTCACCACTGCTCTTTCAGTTCGGGACTTCATGTGATGCATTTTTGTTCTGAGCTCCTGGTTGTTATTCAGACTTCCTAAAGTATCTGTTTGCATTCCCTAAAATAAAGTCTGTTATTGAATCCAACTATTCATGGTAATCATTCTTTTTGTACTTATTTCAGATTAATGCTTATTCAGACTTTTACTAATAATAGTTTAGAATCTGTTAATCTAAGAACTGATTCCAGGAAATTCTAGTTTGTCTCTTCTCTTCTCTTCTCTTCTCTTCTCTTCTCTTCTCTTCTCTTCTTTCCTCTCCTTTTCTTTCCTTTTCTTTCCCTTTCTTTTACCTTCTTTCCCTTTCTTTCCTTTTTTTTTTTTTTTTTTTTTTTCTTTTTCTTTCTTTTTCTTTCTGTGCAGAGCACTCTTCCTCGAGGAGGTGTTGCAAGTGTTTGAGGCCCCTACTTACCCTTCAAGGAGTAATTTCCCATTCAAGTGTCCTTTCTGAACCAGGGCAGCCAGCCCTGGCACACAGTGGTGTGTCCTGTACTGGGTACCCAACACTGAAAAGTTATCTCATTCTTTTGCGATAAAGGAAGGCTTTATAATTAACTCAGTATGTGATTGAATAAATGAATGAAAGATAGGAATTGAAGGGTAGAAGGAGAAAATCTGAACACTACATCAGGATCTTACACTAGAGAAACTTGTGGGTGCTGCCAGTTCAGTACCGTGCCTCATTTCTTCAAAAATTTTTAAAGGTGTGGTTGTAGTTTTCTTGAAAAAGATCCTCAATGCAAGGTTAAGACCAAGACTGGATGATGCAAAGCAATGTAAGAATATTTGCCAGCTGCTATCTTTGCCCAGAAGGCTTCTGCTCACTTCCTAGAGCTGAAGGTGCCTGCTTGCTGCTGTCGGATGAGCTGTGCGCTGTGGAGGTGACCGTGTGCCAGAGGCCTCAGCAGCTGCACATCTGGTGGGCAACGTGCAGGATGGGGGGAGCTCTGGGGAGATGTTGGAGGGCGAGGCAGGGAGGCAGAAGAGTAAAGGGAAAAATTAACGGAGGGAATGAGAAGAGAGAGTGGGAGAGGAACTGTGGGAGAAACAGCAGGGAGAAAGAGGCATGGCATGGCATGGCGTGGCAGGGAAAATAGTGAACCCAGCAGCAGGAGGCACAGCTTGAAAGGCAGTGTATAGGCTCAGGTGGTTCAGGAGCCAGCCAGGTGCACAGCAGGGTATTAAGCTGGTGAGGGGCTATGAATGGAAGGGTGAAAGGAGCAGGTGATAGCTTTATTTCTTTATTTTATTTTTATTGGGAAATGATGTGTGTGTGCTAATATGATTCCAAGGAGGACTTCATGTGTTTAATTCTCACCAGTTGTATTTGATGTGATACAAAATACTCCAGAAAAGTACAAGGAGCATCACTGTACACTAGTAATTTTTGGATCTTAAGACAAATAGGAAAGTTAAATACAAACATAGTCAAGGTTTGCACATTTTTCTACAAATTTGACACAAAACACATTGTCTTATTTGTTCCAGTGTAGCATTCAGAGCTGTGTTATTTATAAAAGAGCTGCAAGACTTGCTTTGCAGAATTTTCTGTGCAAGTCTCTTGTTTCCATTCTAGGACAGAGGAGAAGTGGTGTCAATGTCCTGATCATTTTCTGCCAGAGAGAAGTAACAGCAATTCCAAAACACAGTTGTATTCTTAAACAAATAGCTATTCAAAGTATGGACCTTTAACGTTTTTTCTTTCTTTATGCTCATGCATTTTACAGGTCATTATGGCTCTATTACATATTACCATAAAAACCTCATTGTCTCCATAATGGCTTGAAAACTTGTTCATTAATATGTTAATATGAAGCTTTTTACAGATAATGTTTTGTCAATCTTCTTAAAGTGCTGTACATTACATTCTAAGAATTATGTACTTTTTCTTTGTACTTCATGAATATTAACTGTGACTAGCAAGGATTTCCTTAAAATTTGAAGATCTCTTCCAGACAATGTTTCATTTGATGAAACTCTTCATAACAGACCAGAGTCAAACCTTTCAGGACAAAAAATATCTTTTTATAAAAACATCCTAATTTTTCTAATTTCTGTTGCATTAAAATCAATCTCTACCGTTGAACAAGGAGTATCTGTGTAAAGTTAATTTAGAATGACTGATGCTCCTTAAGTATCAAACCCAGATGTAAATTAAATAAAAGATGAACCTGGTACTGTTTCTTTTTTCAGTCACCAGTGCCAGCTGCATTTCAAGAAGATTAAGAAAATTAATTAAAAACATAATTCTAGAATTAACTTATTGTCATTTGCTAAACTCACGGAAACATGTAAGCATATGAGCATGAAATATTTAAAAGCATGTGTTTAAGATGCTTTTATACATTAAAAAAAACCATCTTTTGGCAGCGAGGGGATGCTGCTCTAGAGCTTCCAGCTCCTCAGTCTGCAGCAGCCGTGGCTCTGGAGGCAGAGCCTGGGCTCACCTTCCCCTGGGCACAGATGCTGCTCTCCCCATTGCCGTGCCATCCTGGCTGTCCTGACCTTCCACAGAAATATGCATTGCTTGGAGACAATTATTTTGACACCTTTTTGGATTTGGTATTTTAAAATTAAATTATGTTTTCCCGTTTTGTTCTATAGGAAAATGAGTAGGAATATCGAGTCTCCCTTCTGATCATTACACAATTTGAGTACTTCTTTCAATATGCACGCGTTTATTTTACCCTTCTTCAATACTTGTTATCTTCATTTGAATGAACCCCAAGTTAACATTGTAGTTTGCACTGGTTTTCATTGGGTAAATCCTCTGGGATCAGAGCAGAAAGATTTCCTCTCACTGCCTGACGGTGGTGCTACAGTACCGTGGGAAACATTGGTCCTCTTCATGGTGTCATTGGCTCAGTTCTTGTGTTCCATCTTTTCTTGGGCTGTATCTGTATGAGACTGGCTATGTCTGATGTTGTTCAAGGGAGAATAAAGATACAACTCATTGTACTTAAGTAGAACCATTGGTTATAAACAGCTAAATAGAAAGAAGACTAAATCATGCTTACCAGAATCCTATGTTCTTTGTGTTAACATCCACACCAAGGGAGCAAGCTATCTGACAAAAGTCAAGCAGTAACCCAAGAGCAGACCACCCTTCTCAACAGACAGAGTCACCTTGTCTATTGGCTGTGAAATTCCAAGTTTGGATGGGACTAACTTTGACTGATGTAAGCAGATATTTTTACAGTCAATTTTCTTTCTTGTAGATGGCAGCTGGTCAGTCCACCCCATTCTGGCAGAATTCTGGCACAGAGTATCTGAGAAAAACCTTACATTTTTATTACTTCTCATCTGCATATATCATGGCGTATTGTCTGTGAAAATGTCCTTTATTATTCATCCACCTTTCTGAGATATGCAAAATAAGTTTTGAAGAGCTCAACTACAGATTTTCTTAAATTTTCTAAACTTTCAGACTAGGTATTTCATTAATATTAAATGAATATTGCAGTATGGAAGTTCATTTAATTTCAGCTCCAATGAAAATATCAACTCCTGTTTATTTCATTTTTGAGTGCTTCCTACTTCTTCATATACTATGAAATAGTCATGAAGGTTGTTTTTATAGCAGAATTCTTCTGCCTAAACTTCAGCTGTGGAGACATTATGTCAGAGATAAAGGTGAACAAATTAAGTCAAAGCACACCTTCAGTGTGTGGTTGGAAAAACTTTGTGTATCACATCATTAAACCTGAGAACACTAATAGTGAAAAGCATTAATCTGGGAAACAAGTAAGTACATTATTATTATGCTGTACTATCTTAGTGGCATCAAGCATAAAGAACATTAGAAAACCCACTACTATGAACAGATGAAAAAGTTTGCTTCCTTTTTAGATATTACTATCTCTGCTATTCTGCCTTTTCTACACTTTTTTGCCCTTTATAGTTAAAAGGTAGGATGGTTTTGTCCTACTTTTGTCAGTTAATGATAATTTTCTCTTCAGAGAACAGGACTGGGGACTGGGATTTTTTTTTTTTTTTTTTTTCTTTTTAAGTTTAAAAATAACGAAATGGCTTCATGCATGCCATATGTCAGAAAAAAAAGAGGTAAGAAAGATGAGGGGAAATGCAGAGTAAAGAAGGTTGGTAGAATTGTTGGATTTGGTCCCTCTCATTTTTTTAGGTGATTTATTTACAACATCAATCTGTTACTTCTTTAAATGGGCTTATATTCTACAACTGTAATTCAATAATGAATTTCATATGGAAAATTCCTGTCTTAATGTGGAGTGAGATTATGATTAATTGAAAACTAACAATCCTGATTATCTGAAATTTAAAGAAGCAAGCATTTTGGAAGAGTTAGCTTCAGCTACATTTTCTGGGAACCAGGTATTCAATTATAATCATAATAAAGAATCACTGAGGTAGTCTTTAAAGAGTGTTGGTTTTTTTCTTGTCATGTCTGTCCAGTGAAAGTATGTTACATTTCTTGCCACTGCTTCAAGAAGTTGCCATTGCTCCAAGAAGAACAGAAAGGTCCATGGAGTATTTCCTCATGAAAGTATTCTTTATGAAGTATTAGAGTTATATATTGGCACTATTCTTATGAGTTCAGTCACTTGCTTCAGGAGATCAGGCTCTTAACATTTCCTCAGGTGCCTTCAGGGTTTCATATGTATATTGCCTTTCTTTTAGTACAAAGTTTGTGGCAAATGTGCTAGAGATTGAATATAAGTTAACGTTAGAGAAAGGCAACATCCTCCAACAGGGAGGGTGGTCGCTGCTACAGGGAGAACTGGAACTTCCCCATGGCACAGTGTGTTAAGTTCTCCCCACTGTGAATTATTAGATGAATTCTTAGAGTTTAAAACTGTCACTAGGCTTTCAGTGTAACGATGCATTCCACCCTAGGCCTAGAATCAGTGTGGTGAATTTCCATAAGTAATAGAAATTTTAAAAATTGTTTTAAAAGCATTGTCCTCCAGGTTTGTAATATACTTCTTAACTAATTAGAATGAGATAGTCTTTCCTATATGAGTTGATTCTCGCATATTCTTAACTAATGACCTTACTGCACAGCTAGATCCTGCAAGTGTTCTTTTGTAGGAGATACATCTTCTTTATATTATGAAAGGCTACTACCGAAAAAAAAAAAGAAAAAAAAAGAAAAAAAATCCAACCAATATCCCTCCCACCTCCCCCCAAAACAATAATCCACTAGTTTCTTTCTCCTGTGCATCTTTCCTCCCTCCTTTCCCCTAGATAAATCAGGGCATTAGCTCTCAGATAGAAAATACTATATTTAACCTGTCACTTCTGTTCTGACACAGATCGACAGTGTATGAAACAAATTTAAATCTAAATTTGGCAGTAGGTTGACATCTGTCTTCAGAGACATAACTTGGGAGACAGTGAGACAACACTAGGAAAAATATAATTTCATCACTGAAAGAAATGGTTACTGCTTTTTTTTTTTTTTTTTTTTTTTTTTAATCAAATGTGAAAGATAAGAAGTCATACATCACTGCACTTTATCTGGAAGTGATTTTTTTGATTTGTTGGTTTATATTTTTTTGGCATTGAAAGAAAACTACAGGTAGCATATCATTTACTGAGGGCATTGGGATGCGTATCACAGCAAATTTGGCTAAGTTGCTTGGCTGAGCTAAAAGGGAAAAACTTAATAGTGTGTTGGTTGACATTCTGTGAAAGGAAAAGATTAGTATCAGACTAGAAAAGACAAGAAAAATCTCCATGGAGGAAGGGATGGTCATAATTCCTTCATAATATGTCGAGAAGAAAAAAAAAAAACAGCCATAAATAAGATGAAACTTGTTGTATGAGGACAAGAGATGTCATCATGCACGTAAGCAGGCGAGATATCTGCTGTTAATCTCTGCTGGGTGCTTCATTGAAAGACCCTCATTCATTCCTGGCCCCATGTTGGCATAGTGGTTGTGCTGCTTGGTATGGAGGTGACTCCCAGCGCTCCTGCTTGTGGACATCTGTGCAGAGCTGCATCAAACATTCGCAAACACATGCTTTGACATTGAAGCAGATACTCATGGGTCTAATTCTAGTAGAAGTTTAGCTATTTTCAAGATAAAATTTGGATACAAATATGACAGTTGTGCTGATGCTTACAAACCATACAAAAGTAGTTAAATAAACGTGCAACAATGATAATGCTTATCCTTTCCGTTGGGAAAAGAAAATTAAAAAATAATTTCTAATTGTGTTTATTTCTATTTAATACTCATCCTCATTCTCATGCTTGTAGTGTGTCATGCCATACATTCTTTGTGTTGACATGGATCTAGGGGATTTGGCCTGTTTTCTGCAGTAGATAATAATCTACTCAGAGGATGAGCAACATGACAGCCAAAGTCAAATGCTGCATAGGGTTACAAAAATGTAAATCACCACAGAGAAAGGTAGTCATTATATTCAAGAGTTTCAAGAGTTTCTTGAAGAGAAAGAAAGCAGAATTCTGGAAAATAAAAATAAAAATTTGAAGAAGAGGGCTTGAGAACTGTAAGAGCTTTACATCAGCATCAAATGAAAAGATCAAGATTACTGAAAATGTGAGGCAAATGCATGCTCAGTTCTTAGAAAGCAAGAAACAAAGCCATTTGAGTATTCTCTAACGTCAAAACTTCTGTTCTTGACATGTTACTTTGACACAGGGTTGGTTAAGTCTTGATGGTGGAAAAGTGAAGATACCGTAAAGGAAAGACAAAGAACTGTTTCCTAATTTAAGCCACTTTGCCTGCAAAAAAACAATAATGAATAAAGCATGTCAGTGTGAATTTTGAAATATATCCTGGTTCAATTAGGATAAGATCTTATTGGGAACCATAAATGCTATATATATATTTTTAAATGAATGCTAAAAATAAATTGCCTAATATGTTTTTCTCTATAACCAAAAATTACTTTTTTACCATTTTATTTATAAGTATTCTTTTGAAAGGCACTTTACAACTTGCCTTTTGCTCTGAAAATTGGCTTCAAAATAAATGTGGAGTTTAATGTTTTTTTGGATCTGAGAGAGAATTCATTTCCATATTGTGTTTCTCTACTGTTTGTAGACATTTTGTAGGATGTTGTAAGTTACAGCTCTGTCACTGATTCCTCAGTTTATGACCTCAGTGACACCAAGGCTCATCAACTATGTTCTTTTGATTTATACTTGTGATGAATAGTTAATTAATAAACCATGCAAAAAATGTAATTGAGTTCAGCTCACTCCCCTTAAGCTGTTTATTCTTCAGGCTAAGTGGAATAAAAAACAAAAACGGTGTTGCAGAAGATAAATCAATTACACAGAGCCATGTGAATTGACTGGATTTATCTTGTTTGTCCAGGAGACAGTGAGGAGGCAATGTGATCATTGTCTGTGAGAACCCTTTGTGAGGACTTTTCTTCTGACTGTAAACTGATGCTATAGACAAATTTAGAGAATAAACAAGTTGCAATTATTTAACAGCCAGTGTAACTTGCCACAGGAACAGCCCACTTAGAGATCCGGTCGATCACTTGAAGTCACTAAATCAAATTGTATGTCTGTGCTCTAGTCAGACAGAAACTATGGGCTTCGTGTAAGAATTACAGAATTAAAATTGGTTGCATTATCTAGAAGGTCAGACTAGGTAACCACAATAGTATTTTTCTAGCTGTAAATCAGTAAATGCTTATTTTTGTCACAAATGTTAATGGGTATGATTCTGAATGCACATAAGTTGTTGCTCTGAGGAGTAATTCATTCAGTCTGCTTCCTCCAACTTCTAGATTTCTCTTTCAATAGGTGTATTACTTCACTAACTCTTGCACTAGAGTATAATAAAAACAAGCATGTTTATTTCTGACTGCCATTGTTTTACAAAATCAGGCTAAACCCAAATCCTATCAAATTGTGTTTTTCTTCCAGGAACAGCTATCCTACATTTGCAATATGAAACTAGTAACCAATGCTTCTAGTAGAAGACATACAATCACCTTGCTGCCTCAAATGAAATGTTCAAACCATGAGTGTTTATGGAAATGCTGAAATTTGAGGTAACTTTCATAATTTGAACTGTGATCTCGTGTAGAGTTAATACAAGGAGGTAATATTTCTTAAAAGCACTCATTCTCAGAAATCAAGATCTGATCTGATCAAATCACAGAAGAATATCTTATATGTATTGCTATTAGTATTAACATCACTGGTGGTATTAGAAAAAAAAAAAAGAATACAGTTCAGAATATTTACCTGTACATAGCTTCTCCCCTCCATTATTTTGTCTGTGTAGAATTAATTAGTTAGCAATAACTAATTTAGTTAGAAAAAAATCCACAAAAATAGACACAAAATACTTTATTAAAGTCATATGCTAGACAAATATTAAATATTTTATAGGCTTATCAGTAGTGCTTGAAACTTCTTTGATGTGCTTAGTCACCATTTTTATGTAGTATCTATAATTTATTGGAGAAAAAGCAATTGAAATATTTAGAGTAAGATAAATGATCATTTTAGCTGGAATATAGAGTCCATAATTATGTTATGAACAGATTAGGTAAAATAACATTTCATCATATCTCCTGCTCAGCATTTACAGAAATTCTGGATATTTATTTAGTATTTAAATAGCCCATCTCCAATAGTATTTTCATTGTTTGGTGTGGTCTAGTTGTTCTGTGACAACTTTCATCATTCATCCAGATTATTTCTGCATTTTAAATTGTCTTTTTAATCTGCTGAGTATTTTTAGCCATGCATTAGCTAAAATACACTGTTAAATGGTTCATAATTAAAAATAGGCCTGACTTCAATGTTTCTTACAAGTGCACCCAGTGACCCCAAGTTTCACTGTTCCTGTGCTGCTGCTGGCCGTGCAAGAGCAGGGGAAATGCTGCAACGTCACAGAACATCCCGCATCGGCACCCACCGCCCCCAGTGCCCCTGCCTCGCCCCCCTGGGCTGTGCCACGGCTGCGAGAGCTTCCAGGGAGCTGAGCCTCTTCCTTGTGGCTTCTCTGCCCTGGTGAGGAAAGTCGGGCCTGGGAGAGCGCAGTGCGTGGCCACGCTCCTGTGTGTCTAATGAGAGAGCTCTGCTTTGCCCTGCAAGTACTTTTTCTAGGTATGAGCATACTCCTACTCCGCCGTGGTGGAGGGTTGGCATGTGGGTGAGCTGGAGTGGGAGCAGCGAGTGCTCGATAGCTCACAAGTCTCCTCTTCAAACAGGAACATCCTTCACAGGCTAGACATGTAGAAATTCTTAGCCCAGAGGACTTCTTCACCTAAGCAACAGTATAGCTGATGAAGACCTTGAAACTGCTTGAATTAGCCAGCTGATAAGAGCAGTGCAAATCTATACAAGGACTATTCATGATGTGTTTTCTGGAAATGAAAGGTTCGGTATCGTCTCTTAGTTTCAGCAGTGATTGTGCACCAGCCGTGCTTCTTGTACACGGCCTGTGTCTGTGCCTGCTCTACTGCATGCACCGTCCTCACAACACAGCGCTGGAAAGGAAGCATGCGGCTCCACCTGAAATGCCCGTTTGGTCTGATCTGACCCACCAGGAGGTGTCACAAAGGCTTATTCCCACCATTGGTACAGCTACATCTGAAATACTGACAGTAGCTGCACCATATGCACACAATTCTCAGGAGACTTTGTCACTTTGGGTGTGGCAGAGCTACAGCTGTGTGTGCATGCATGTTAACTAGTTAGTTCTAATTGCACAGGTTGGCCTGTTAGGCACGTGAACTTAGAAATGAAATGAGATTCCATTGAATAGCTTTAATTCTGCAAAGTTACACACAGCTTGATGAAAGACACACAAACCTATTTTTCACTGAAAAATAAATAGTAGTAACCTTAAGTCTTTTTGTTGTTGTTGTTGTTTTCATTCTGAAATTTGGTAGTGTAAGCCATTAAACTTTTCTCCCTGTGCATCCTGCACCAGGTCAATTTGGCCTCTCAAATCTTGGCATTTGCTCCAATCTCTTGGTGGTGACAAAATATCAGATGTTGAAAACTTGATGAGCAAGGTAGGGCTGTTGTACCAATTCCAGCTGGCAGCCAGTCCAGGAGCTCGTTAGCTACAGTACGGGGTACAAAGAAATCTTCACGTGGGGAAAGGCTAGGCAGGGATGCAGGTGGGGGGCTCAGGCCTGGCCAGCTATTTGGGGGGTGAATAGGACACAGGTTAAGTTTTACTGTTCTTCAGATGGTATAGAAGTGCACCCCTGAAATAAGGCGTTATGTCAGTGTCTGGCTGAGAAATGCTTTTTGGTCATAACCGTGTTTATTTAGAGGGAAGGGCGGTGAGCCCACAGAGGGGTGGGTAGGGGAGGACCGCGCTGTGGTGTTCAGGCTGTATGTGCCCTGAAGGCCCCTTTGTAAGTCTAAGCAAGGCTGACAATGTAAGCTACACTTTCTCTGAAATGTGGGTCACAGAATGCCCCTGTCATGGATGCAAAGCTGTAGTTGCTGGAGGGACAGTACAGGTGAGCTCCTGGGGCTGTGCTCTTCAGCTTCACCCAACGCCCTCACCTGTGCCGGTATGTGCCTGCTCCCCCGGCGCCCCGGGCTGCACCCCTGCTGGGGTCAGCCCCTGCCCTTTCCTCCAGGCTGGCATTCATGTGGTGTTTAGGTCAGACTGCACATTGTCCAACGAGTTATTAGTGGAGGGACAGGAACTGAAAAGTACAGGCTGTACAAGACTGAGCTCTATAGAATCCTCAGTATACAGAGATAATTAAATATTGTACTTTACTAATTAATAGCTGCTTGCTTCTGGTAATTTTCCTGGTAATATTTTTCCTTGAATTGTTCAGACAACAGTTTATTTTTCCTCTTCTTAGTAAATCAAGTTACCTGGTAACAATATTTAAAGCTAAATCATGACTAATTTGTTCTAGTTGTCCAATGTTGCAAAAATAATTCCTTTTTTAAAAGGGTATTAGGCCAAATGATTGTGAAGACCCTGCTTTCATTAGTCCATGTTTCTCTGCCTATTATTCTTCCTCAGCATAAGAGGATTTGTTCCTAAATGCTGGCTTTGAAATTCCCTTGCTGCTAGTTCTCATCTTTGTGTGCTGAGCTGAACTGGTGAGTACCCCACGGCTGGGACTGCCTTGGCATTTCTCCTGCTGGCCACTGTGGCTGCTTTGATGTTTATTGGTCTCTTGGGTGCCCCTCTACCATCACAAGGGCCTGATGCTCCCAGATGCCTTCACTACAGAACTTACACGAATAACTTCTCCTGCATTATCTCTGTAATTATCTAGCTGTAATTATTCAGGAATGAATGCTTAATTGAAGGACTTCATTCACTTCTTTGTACTTTTTGTACTTTTTAATCTTTGTACCTCATCCTCTACTGTTTCCTTCCCAAACTTATTTAACCAATATTATTCCATTTCTTCCTCAATGCTGTCCTTTAACAGATGTATTGAGTTTGAAGATGAATCTGTAGACAGCTCTTATTTTTGTCAGCACTTTTACTAACACAATACCTTGCATTTTTTTTTAATGTAGTTCCGTTCTAGACCTCATTACCATGAATTTCATGTTCTTTAATTAGAATAAACTATTTTGCCTATCCTTTACCCAGCACCAAAAAGATGCTACAATGTTTTAATATGAAAGGCTGGAGGGTGTTCCAGGTCTGGGCATCCTGCTAGCACCGCAGAACAGCTACGGTGAGGCATTGAGCTCATTGGTATCACTGCTCCTATTTGGCATGTTGTCACACTGGCAAGGAATAGCCTCTTCTAATATGAAAAAAAAATTGCTAAGAAGCAACTTCTTTTCATGCATTCGCTAATACAGTAATAACTAGAATTGCAGAAGAATATTGAGTCTCCTGAGACACAGCTGGGTGCTTTAGATTCCATAATCTAGGAATACAATTTGAGACTGCTGGTGGTTTCTCTTTAGAAGGATGAAAGATTTTTGGGAAATACCCTACTAAAACCTGCAGAAATATTCATTTATTTTCCCTTATGCTGTAAGTAACAGACCTGACAAATGCTATCACAATACACAGTGTTTCTGGCAGCAAGCAATGGGTGAATGCCCACTGTGTCTGTGTGCTGAGGCACGCTCTGAAGTCGCAGCACTGTCCAGCTGCACCGTGCCCTGGGGGCCCTGCTCTGGGCTCGATGTGGGGGTGCCAGTGAGGTGAGTACATCGGGATGGAGCAGGCAGGGCATCGGCTTCGATGCTGAGCTTCAGGGACAAGTCCTTGTCACTTGTAAAGTCTGTATCCCACCTAGTGCTTTACTTACTAAAAGCCTAAATATGTAGTCCAGGAAAAAAAAAGTGCAATTTACTAATTGGCTTTGAAGAAGACAAGTAAACTTGCAGAAGGTGAAGTGAGTTAGAGGTAAGTTTTGCCCCTCTTATAAGGAGACCAAACCCTTAAGGAGTATTAGGATTTTCTTTGCACCTTTTCTGCTTTTTTTCCCACTGCTTTAAACCTAGTCTTTCTATACATGTTTGTTAAGTGATCATCAGTCTCTTAGAATTAAACAGAGCAACTGCAGGGAAGTGAAGTTGATGCCCTCAAGTTTTCTGGAGAAAAAACATTTAAATTTTGCTTAACGTATCATTTAACTTATCATTCCAGTAGATGGCAGCATATATTCAGTGTTTAAAATAAATGGATGTAAAATCATTAGGAAAATGAAGGAAAGGCTTACAAAAGTTCAAAATGTACTCTTACGATGTTGTTTACAAGCATCTATTTTTGATATAATCAGGAAATATTTGATAACTATTGATCTTAATGCTAATAAATCCTTTTAGAAGTTGTTGAGAAGCACACTGCAGGAGTTCAATAGAAAAAAAATTAATGAAGTAATTGGAAGAAAGCCTGTTTGACTCTAGGGTGTTTTCTTCAGGCCTGAAGCACAACTGAGAAAAGCAGGGGTGTGGGGCTGTTTTCCTCCCCTCCCCCTCCCTGCCCCCTCCCCCCCAGAAAATTAAGGCCAGTGATCCATATTTTAGTCTAGAATTAATGCTAAAACAAGGATTTGATTCAAGCTATTGAAAAGCAAGTGTGCCTTGAAATGTTATTCTTCAGTGCAGCCCATGTTGCAGCACCACATAGAAATGCCAAAGGATGCTCCCTGTCTGTCCGTGGACATGCCCCTCTTGCTGCAGTGGGAGATGCCCTCTGGTGCAGGGTGGCCGATGGTGGCTCAGCTGAGGGATCTGCGGGGCAGGGATGGCTTCCCACGCTGCTGCGGGCATTTGGCCCTGCGGAGGTCCTCCTGACCTCAGGACTGTGTGCAAATGTCAGCTTTTGTAACAAAACCTTGTGTCTTCTAGGTGTACTTAGCAAAGTGTCTTTTAGGTATACTTAGCAAAACGTGATGCTAACGCAGAGGGACATAATGTTTTGTACTCCTCCTGACTGTAGTTTCAGTATTTCTGTTTATTGCCAGTACTTTCCTTCTACCTTTGCAATATCTTTTTTCTTTAATACATAGCTTTTGCTGCGTTTGCACTTATTTATTATACATACATTATCCTTCAACTGTTTGCACTGATGTGTTTTGGGGACTTTTACCTTCGAAGATAGGGAAAGAAAGGAAACGTTTTATTATTATTATTTTATTTATTTTATTTTATCTTATTTTTTCTGCTTTTGGAGCTGGACAGTTCTGCCCCCAGAGTGGGCTGATTGGCAGCTTCTTTTGTGAAAGCCTTGGCTTAGTTAAAAACCCTTGCTTTATACTACTACCACCACTTGCCAGTGACATCTGTGTAGCCCCTGCCCATCCCTGTGTAAAACCAGGGAGTGAGCAAGCTCTCCCTGCTGGTGGGGCAGCAGTGGGAGAGGTGGGAGCTGGCCTGAGTCACGTAGTGCAGCAGATGTGGTAGCTACTAGAGACTCTGCTTATGGCATGGGGCATGGCCTATGCTGCTTTTGTGGAGGTGGAAAAAGGTTGATCCTTCCATGTGCACCATCACCTTACATACACATGTATGTGATCATGTCAGCCATTATCCCACTGATGTCCAGAGATGGTGAGGTCTGTGGGTAACTTTGTGCAGCCAAGGGCCATGATGAGAAGAGGGTGGCTGTGAACTGTGCTGTTGTCACTTGTTCCTTCCCCTCTGGCTTCAAGCATAGATATAAAGTCAAGTACCAATAGATGCTACCAAAGACCATCCGATTAATTTAACTCTTTTGCTCTTCATCCATCCTCTGCTACCATGGGACAGAGTATGGTTACAGGCAGGAGGGTTCTTTGCTGGCTGGAGGTGCTTTGAGATATCTTGCGTATATGAAGCAGCTAAGTATGCACACCAAAACAAGTTACGTAATACATGCAAGTATATAGGTATATATGCCCATGCAGGTGTGTGTACAGATAAACGCACAAAAGCTGCCTTCCCCTCTTGTTTGGTGTCTCCTGGTTGTATTCTGATGGCTGTGCACTTGGAGGGAGCCCAGGGTGCTACAGTGTGTCCTGCCCACTTATCACTGCATGAACAGAACGAAATGAGTGGTCCATTATAGTGTTAAAGTCTGAGTAACTTGGTGTGCCCACAGCCGCAGTGTGAATGCAGGGACACGTGGTCTAGCTCCCGATAAGCAAAGCTGCCTTACATTACTGTTTACAATGGTGAACAGCGTGGAGCGATTCTCCTGAGGCAGGTGGTATGCTAGAAGATGCTCTTGCTCCTCTCCATCTCTATTTTTCCAGAGCCTCTTAGAGATAAAGCTGTAAGGTGTATTTTACATACCTGTCTGCAGGGGATGTTGCCCACATGCTGTCAGGACCTCCTGCTGGCAGCTGGCATCGGTTCTTGCCCGTTGGGCTGCTGCAACCTGTGGAGCCAGCATGCAGTGTCCTGTATGTGACAGATAAGCCAGGTTCTTGCTGAACTCTTCTTGAGCAATTTCTCTAATGTATTAGGTATAAACAATCTTTCTTTCAGAGTCAGGCGTGCATGTCTCATTCTAATTATTTTTTCCCCTCTTACCCATTTTAGTTCAAGTTGTTGCCACAAGCGGTGGTGATAATGTACTTTTCATTGTTACTATAGAGAGGGGATCTACTATAATTATTGCTTAAATTGAGTTTTTTTTTTTTTTTTTTTTTTTTTTTTTTTTTTTTTTTTTTTTTTTATTCATTGAAAATGTTAAAGTATCTGGATGAATGATAATGGCTTCATACTTCTACCAAATACTTCATTTTCGGGCCGGGCAGAGTTACCTCTTTCAACACTGTCATCCTCCTGTCATGGGTGTGCAGGACAGGGTCTGTCCATGCTGGGGGCACAGGCAGGAAAGGAGGCAAGAGGCATGGCACAGCATCTGTACCAGCCATGGCAGCCTGTGAGGTGCTGTGTCTTCCGTGTGCACACAGAGAGCTGCAGTGCTCATTGTCCCCTTGAGAGACAGTCTTGTTCCTTAGGCTTGGCCATCAGCTGGAGGCAGGTAGCTTACCTCTTCTTCCATGTCTTTTCCAGAAATAGTGTTTATACTGCTGGAAAACATCAGAGAAAACACCACTCTGGTAGTGCTGTCTGCTCAGTGGTTGAGTCATCACTTGGATGAAGATGTGCCACTGCTTGGTGTAATGTGCTTTAAAGCCCTGCTGGCTGCTAACAGTTGTGCTGTGTCACTTGACATTGTGTAGTGCTGCTTTACAGAGCTACAGCTGAGCTCTGTGCGAGGTGTGGTAGTCTCAGACCTGGCCCAACTAACCTTATGCTATCGCGAGTGCTATCAGATTTCAAATCTGGTTTAGTATCATCTATTTCAAATACAACTATCCTTACATCTGGGTTAGCTCCCTGCCAGCCTGTACAGGGATGTCAGCTTCCATTCCACCTTGTAATGCTATGACCATTTACGAGTGTGAGGAGAAGACAGCTGAAAATGGGAGTTGCAGCTGAGAGGAAAAGCCGATGCTGGTAAGTCACTGATATTGCTGTTCTGTCAAGGCCACAGAAGGAAAGCTTTAGGAAAGGGGCACAAAAGCAATGGGCCAAACTGTCATTTAAGTGTTCATTTATCCTGGGGTTCATGTTAGGACCTTGAAAATCCTCCTTTTCCCCCTTCAGACTCTTTCTGACTAATGAAGATATTAAGAGACATCACCTTGGAGACTGAAGCACCACTCATTAATTGTCATGAAAACTGCTGTGGAGCAATAAAATAGAATAGCTTCACCTTTGCTACCTTAACACAGTTTGAGCAGGTAGTCGCTTGTTTTCTGCGGGCCTCTACGGGATGCTCAGCGTGCCCCAGTCCCGTTTGAAGCCCACAGCTGAAAAGTGTTCTGCTTTTTCTACAAATCTTGACAAATGGTGAACGTGTTGATATGGGACTTGCGGAGGTTCAGTCTGAGTCCTAGCTCAGTAGCCTTTTGGGTATTTGAAGGCACTTCATTAAGTATCAAGAGCTTGTAATAATGAGTTTATGCATTCATTTCTGTAAGGTGAATTCCAAAGAGAATGAGACTTAAACGCTGATACATTCTATTCATGTATATCTTTTCCAAAGATCTTTGGAACCTCTTGGATAAGCCAAACTAAGATTGAAAGATGGATGGAAATATTTAAGATAATCAAGTGCCTGCCTTCAAAAAACAGGAAACTGGGTGGGTGGGTGGAAAACATCAACTTAGCCAAATGCTGATGTTTCTTCTGATGAAATTAGTCCCTGAATGTGACCCAAATTCATACACAGTCTCAGTCAAGCCCATCTCCAACTTATTGGAGAAAAATCTTGCCATTGCATAACCAACAGGGCAGATCTGCCTGGGAAGATGTATCACAGATCTTTCACTGCACTTCTTTGCTTTTTTTTTTTTTTTTTTTTTTAAAGGTAAGAATTATAAATAACGGTATTAATAGTGCTCTATTTTCCTAGCCCTGTCTTTAATAAAAATCTAATGAAACTATGTTAAAAAGGGTGAGTAAGTGTTAGATGTATAATTAAACCTTCTTATGTAATATGGGGCACTGCAAGATCAAATGAATTATGAGATTCCCCTCTGGATACATTACCTTACTGAAAGTTGTCAATATTTTTTTAACAAGACTGAAAGAACGTGGATTTTTTGAAGAATTGGAAAGTTATAAGTCACTTAGCTATCAAATATTAGCTCTGAAAGAAAAAATTGAAATCTATAAAAATAAATATTGATTGTTTTGGGGAGAACAAGTGGTGTCTCTAGCTGTCTGGAGAGAGCATTGTGTTGTTGTCCTGAGCCCTTTGTTTACAAGTTCATTGCCAACATTTAGTTCTTCACTGATTTTTGGTTAATAAAAAGATGAAGAATGATTGATGACACTTCAAATGAAAACAATGGATGCTTGATTTTGCCTTCTTTATTACATCCTTAAGGAAAGAAGAAACAGGTATAAGGAGCCCTTCACAGCTAGGGGAAGGAAATGAGGCTCCAGGAAGACTTTTGAATGCTGCTCTAAACAGATTCCAGACAGTGCAATGGAGCAAAGCATCTTTTAAAGTGCAGGGAAAAAATAAATATTTTTAGAGGATTTCAGTGTATTTAACATAAAACATCTTGATTTATAAGAGTCTAATTATTACAATCATTAAAAGACTGTGATTATCATTAAAAGGCTATTATCAGAAATGAAATGCTAAAAACAAATGGTATATATTAAACAGGATCATACATATTTCATAGAACATATTATACTGCAAAATAAGTTGTCATGTAGCCATGGCAATGACTTTTAATTTACCCTTTTTGATGCCTTAATGTACCACTCTGCATGTTTTAGTGTCAAGTTTCTGAACATGCCCAGCACTCAAAAGTTCCAACTGAGAATGAATATAAAGGGGCAATTATACACCTAACTGGTCACTTGCATATATGAATACTGTTTACTGGCATAGGATGTCCCCAGAGCTGCTGCTGTTTAAGCAGAAGCTGGCAGGTGTAGAAGGTCTGGCTTTTTTGTCTCGAGGACCTTGGTGGACGTGGCTGCACCGCTCCATTCCTGGGCGCTCAGCCCCCCAGGACTGTTCTGCCCGCTGCCTGGGGATGTGCTGGCCTTGCTGCAATGTGTGCCTGCGGGGGGCTGCTGCTGCGTGGGGACAGACCCATGGGAGGTGGCAGCTTGGCGGTGCTGGGGTTGCGAAGTGCCTCTTGGCCAGTGGGATGGTAGTGCTGTAGTGTAAGTTTCCTTATTTCTTTCTGTCCTGGCTGAGGGAAACAGCGGTTGTTGGATGTGTTCTCCCCCATCCCACGTGGCTCCTGCGCAGGGGTGGGATGTGTGTGGCCAGGGGTATCCCCTTGTGGAGCCCTATAAAGCTCTGCTGCAATATGGCTCTGCATGGCAGTGAGTGTCTGTGTGCATTCAGTACGTCATCAGGTGAGTATTCATGAAAGTGGTGTTGGCATGATGGTTGGAGCTCAGCCTCTGACATAGCTGGAAAAAAAAAAAAAAAGTTAATTTTCTTGACTTCTGCTGCTTAGCATTCAATGATTGATGCCTCATGAGCTTAACTTTCAATATCAGGTTTTCCATACAGTTCCCAATACAAGGCATTTAAGCCTCAAATATACATGCCTGGATCTCACAAACCATGTACAAATATATTTTTTAAGACCTAGATTGTCTGTACTTCTAGATATCTAACAAAGACAGTTTTCAGAATATAATTAAAATGAAAAGACTAATTTTGCCTTCTTAATTAAATTCAAAGCTAGGATAGGTAGGAATGTTTTTATTGTAGACTATAGAGCTACTCCTGATTGTATTTCTTCTGAGTGGCTGACATCTGGCTACAACTTTTTTTTTTTTTTTTTAAAAAAAAAGGAGGGTTGAATTACATTTGTGCACTTAAATTTCATATCTTTATAAATGTCCTTTTCCTTTTTCATTTTATGCCCATCTCTTTTTATTTTGAGTTTTGTCTTTGATTTTTGTGTCAAAGATATGATAGGTACAGTATGTCTGATAAGATCCAACTGAGATTAAAATAAATTCTGTTTTATTGTGCAGAAGAGTACAGGTTTTACATACGAGATCTCATAAAAACAGAAGAGGTGTATGTGTGGTGGGTGCTGAAGTCTCATTTACCCCCTCATTATATTGCCTGGAATGAAAGCAATCGCTGCTCAGTCCTCATGCTGCAGAGGGCATTTTGTCACAAACACTTCCCTGAGGTTGAGGAGCTTGGATATGCAGTTATCCACATGAATTTCTTCCTGATGGAGCGCAATTCCTTGTAAACTGCCTCTCTTCTGTCACACTTTGCTATTTGGACTTTCATGTTTCCCTCCCTGGTGCAGTCAATATTTTAGCACTCACAAGTCTTGTGTGGCTTGGCTGTAGTCATTGGAGAGACATGTGTACACATGAAATGATATTATGCTATAGTACTTTACAATGACCTTAAAGGAGGTTGTAGCGAGGTGGGGATTGTGCTGTTCTCCCAAGCACCAAGTGGTAAGATGAAGGGAAAAGGCTTCAAGTTGTGCCAGGGGAGGTTTAGGTTGGCTATCAGGAGAAATTTCTTTACTGAAATGGTTGTGTGGCATTGGAATAGGCTGCCCAGGGAAGTCTTTGAGTCACCATTCCTGGGGGTCTTCAACAAATACATAGATTTAGAACTTAGTAGCATGATTTAATAATGGATTTTAGTACTAGGTTAAAGGTTGGACTAGATGATCTTAGAGGTTTTTTCCAACCTGAATGACGCTACGAGTGTGATTATTCCCTGCCACCCAGAGAAGAGTCCCTGGTGGAAGGAATGGTCAGGGAAAATACACACTGCAAAATGTCCAGATATTTTGCCTTGGAGACAGTTCAGAAAACAAGCCTTAGAAGTGGAGTTGCATGGACAAGACCTGCATCAGGCAGGGCAATTTTGGGCTTGGGCATGGCTTGCACCCTTTCTGTGCTTGTTTAGTTTTTAAATAAGCATTGTAGGAAAGCATTTCAGATTAGTGTGTAATTGAAAAGTGAAGGGACTAGTATGCTCTGGGCTAGGATAGGGATTACAGTATGGCCATCCAAGGCACATTCGTATAGACCTTTGTGTCTGCAAGGCTGGAGAGAAGAGGCTAGAAAAGGAGACGGGAGGAAGGCCGACCTGTGCAGGAGGAGGTGGGGAGCAGGAGAAGACCCATGAGTATAATTAGCAAAAGAAAAGGAGGTGGGAAAGAGTCACAGGAGAGCTTTGAATGCTTCAGGTATGAGTGATGTTTTTGCAGTTCACAAATACTTTTTTTTTTTTTTTTTTTTTTTTTTTGTGGATCAGTGTAAATATTGTTGCTTCAATATCATAAGTAGGAATCCTATACCTTTAAAGGAACAGAATTTCTTATCCTATGTATAACATTATGATTCATAACTGATTAGATATTGATTATTGAGCTGAAAAACTGGGGGAGAGGAGATAACTGCTAAGTGCAGACTTGTGAAATGCAGCTCTGTTTATGATAATCTGTTGACACATTCGACATGACATGTTACGCTTACTTGTTGGTGGCCCTTAAGCCCCTTCTTCCCCCCATCCCCCTAATTCTTCAATTTCTTCATTAAAACCTATGCTTCATTAAATTGTAAAAAAAAAATAAAAATAAAAAAAAAGAGGATTTACATAGTTTCTGGTAATTCATTATTCTAAAGTGGTATGTTCAAAGGTTTTGAACAAATCCTTTCCAAATTGTTTTTCCCCCCCTACTTCTACTGCTGGTGACTTGTGTTGCTGGCACATCGTGTGTTAGCAAAGGCCAGGTCTGCACAGCCAAGGAGCTGGTACTGAGCAGAAAACCCCGTGCCTACCCCATGAGCATTTGGGGGCAAGCTTCCTCCTGACCCAACACTTAGCACAGAGACATGCTCCGGGAGGAACCTGTCTGTGATCCTAGACCACCCCCTGAGGACTGCTGGCATAGGACAATGTGCTCCTCCAGAGCTCTCCATGGTAACTCAGGAAGAGAAATCTAACAAAATCTGCCTACACTTCATCTATCTTCTCACATGGACTGTAGTCATTTACTCAGGATTATCATATTCTGAATGTCCAAGACATTTTCCAAGTCTTGGAGAATAGAGAAAAGCATTTCCATGTGTGAGTGTATGGGAAAGATGAGTTATGTGGGAGCTGAGCTGAAGGTGAAGAACATTATTTCAGTTCATTCTTGCTTCTTTGGCTGCAAGCTTTGCAATGACTGTAGGTGAAGTAGTGTTATGTTACCATGTGCTTGTAAGCAGCTGTACCGTAGTGTCTGCCTACACCCAAATAGCATACCCTACAGACAGGGCAATACTGCAAACATGTCATTGGTACCACAATTGCAGTGCCTTAAATAAGCTTCAGGGTGACATTGTAGTCACTCAAATTACACAGCTGTGGTAGTGACATTCATGTCATCCTGACACAACGGTGACATTAGCATCTAATTATCTTGTAGTCAATTTAACATCAGTCACATCCTGTATATCACGTATTGTACAACCTTGACTAACTGAATCTCCTGGGGGACATTAAATAAGTTCAGATCACCAAGAATTTAGGTGATTGAGGAAGCCTTCAATAAATTTGGTGGGCGTTGCAGGGCTGAACTTTGTTTTGAACAATAGAGTTTTGTTGCTGTAATGTCTGGATGATTGTAATGGTAAAAGTAAAGGAAAATTATAAGCTTGGACTCAGGAGACCTGATGGGTGCAGCATTAAAGCCATCTGACTTCCAGAACCTCCAGCATGCCTGGACCTGATGTCTGCCAAATGCAGCAGCAGCCATGCCTATGTGGGCAAAGAAATGGACATGCAGGATGCACGATGGAAATGGGGCTTTGCTTGGAGGAGGATCCCAGTGATTAACACAGTGCAATTAGAGCTGACCTGACTTAAGTATGTTCAGCTTTCTCCTGTTGTTAGGGCATCACTAATTTCTCATTAGCAGCAGCTGTGGCCAGGGTAGTCATGACATTATGGTGTAAAATGGAGGAACTTAGTTTATATGAGCAGAAGACAGGGTGATCGTTACTATTATTACTGAATATGGGTCATTTTATCCAGACACTTGGGACACCACTGAGGCTGGTCAAGTAGTGGGAGAAAACAGTGAGCAATATATTCCATAAAAAAAAAAAAAATCCAGTATGAGCTAGGTAATTGATCTGCATTAAATTTACGCATTAAAGTTACACAGTCCTGAAGTCTTCAAATTCTGCTCTACTGTGAGATGTTTGCTGTCTCTAAAAGTGGGTTTTATTGAATAGTGTCGAGTTCTCTGTAAGAACATGCACATTACTCTGAAACAATACTGCCATTATTACTAATAAGCATTCCTGAGGAACAAGTGTGATTTTTAGGGTTCTTGATGACTTGCCACCAGAATGTTTTCCTTTATTTAATTAGATAACAGTTGACATATATCAGACTTAATGTTTCTCCCTCAAGAACTATTTGTTGTAAATGCCAAGTTTTGTTTCTCAATTTACCCTTTCTTCAGAGACCATTTCTGATGTTGATTGATTTTCACTTGTTATTAATGTATTTCTAGCTGTTTTATTAAAAAATGAGGATTATAAATTGATATCTGAATCTAATCATATCAGTATTACAGCATGTAATATAAAACAAAACAAAAAAAAGGATACAACTTTACTTCTCAGTATTATTGAGTTGTGTATTTATTTATTTATTTATTTATTTATTATTATTGCTTTTTAAGGGGTGACCAAATTTCGAAATTTTGGATTAGTTTTTTTTTTTTTTTTTTTTTCAGGTATATTATATAGGTAATTACACTTAAATACTGTCTTCTTGCTTACCACTTATGGTCACTTATGGTAATTGCAGAACTTAGTTTTAATGACATGGTTAATAACTAATTGCACTGGCTAACCAGAGCAGTTGTCCTAATGTTATCAGTCAGCTGCCTCGATAGTCACAAGGGAAATCTTATCGTTATTCACAGAGACAGAGAAACAAACATTAAATTTAATTGCACTACCAAGCACCAGAGTCATAATCTTTATATGACAGTTAATGCTTTCATTACTTATCAATTCAGTTATTATGCTACTCTTTCAAAAAGCTAAGCATCTAACAAATAGAAGTAGGTCTTTCTCTTCTACATATGTAAAGACAGATAAATAACAAAGAATATGATTGAATAAGTATACTGAATAATTGTATTTTATAAGCATAGTTTTACTAACTCCTGGTGGCATCTTTATATATTTTGTTAAGTACATTTTCCTTTCAAATTTTTAAAAAAGTTTTCATCTGTCTTACATAGGTCTTATTTCAACAAAGCTTGCAGTACCTCATTAGAATTAAGCAGATACTAAACCATCTTTTTTTTTTTTTTTTTTTTTTTTCGAAGCATTCTTGGCACATACCTGATTTGTGCAGCTGGGATTCATAGTGTATTGGCTGATTCAGCAGGATTCCTACTGGCACAATTAACATGTACACAAGTAATCCCATGTATGTTAACAGTGTCTACATGTTGAAAATTAGTTCTGTCCTTCAGTATCTTCCTGATTTCCCCCAGTATTCTCCTGGAGAAACTGGCTGCTCATGATTTGGACAAACGTACAGTTCGCTGGGTGAAGAACTGGCTATATGGCCGAGCTCAAAAAGTCAGTGAACAGAGTTAATCCAGTCGGTGACTGGTCACCAGTAGTGTCCCCTGGGGCTTAGTATTGGGGCCAGCTTTATTTAACTTTTTTATTGATGATCTGCATGAAGGGATCAAGCGTACCCTCAGTAAGACTGCAAATGATACCAAGTTAACTGGGACTGTCAATCTGGGTAGGAAGGCTTCACAGGGGGATCTGGATAGGCTGGATCAATGGGCCAAGTCCAATCACATGACATTCAACAAAGTTAAGTGCTTGGTTCTGCACCTGGGTCGTAACAACCCCACGCAGTAGTATCAACTTGGGGAAGAGTGGCTGGAAAGTTTCCTGGCAGAAAAGGCTCTGGGTGTGCTGGTTGGCAGCTGTCTGAACATGGGACAGCAGGATGCCCAGGTGGCCAAGAAGGCCAATGCCATCCTGGCCTGCCTCAGGAATAGTGTGTCCAGCAAGGCTAGGGAAGTGACTGATCATTTCTATGTAGCACTGCTGAGACCACGCCTCAAATACTGTTTGGTTTTGGGCCCCTCATGAAAGGAAGGATGTTGAATTGGTCGAATGTGTGAGGAGAAGAGCAGCTTGCTGGTGAAAGGACTAGAAAATATGTGTCATGAGGAGTGGCTGATGGAATTGGGATTTAGTTTTTTAAGTTTTATTTATTTATGTATTTATTTATGTATTTATTTATTTATTGTTTAGACATTTAAGAAATGCATGGACATGGCACTAAGGAGCATGGTTTAGTTACAGTGCTCCATAGGAGAAGTTGATGGTTGGACTTGATGATCTTGAAGATCTTTTCTAATATAATTTGATTACAAGATTGTTTTCTTTGAAAGCACTTCACTACAGGCCTGTTTAAATGTTTGGAAAAATCAGGTCTATAAGAGAATCACACAGCAAGAAAATCACAAAGCTGTATTTAAATTTTAATTTGACTTTAATAGGTTTCATGAAGAAGTTGCTTTATGTAGAACACAATGTAGTGGTCATTCCAAACTAGTCTTAGCAAAGAGCTTTTCATATTTGATTTGTTTGATTATCAAATAGATAATAAAGAAACACTGGTTGATCAGTCTGAACAGACACCTAAAAGCAGCAATGAAGTGCACGCAATGAAGCCTGCTACGTGGTATTGTATATGAACCACACTGTGCTGCAGTTTAGTTGAAGTACTTGACTTTAACACAGTCTATCTTATTTGAGTAAGTAACTCAAAGAGTGTGTAAAAATCGTTTGATCTGGACAGATGTTAGATTTGGTCATATTTTCTACTACCCATACAGATATGTATGATTGATAGAGGCAAATACAAACAAACAAATATAGTGTCTTATTAATTTGTCTGCCTGGTGCTAAGGAACACAGGTAACTGTTGAACCTTGTTCCATGCTGGCATCAGAGGAGCTACATTCATGCTTTTGCCTTTAATTAAAATGAGGGATTGTTTTCTCTGTTCCCTGCAACGATATCAGAGATGTATTCAACAGCAGGCACAGTATGTGCCAACTTTCTTCTGATTCAGTAATTCTTGCTATGCACCTTGAGTTAAGCTCTAAAACCCAAACTCTTCAGCAGTCTAAGGCTTTGGCTTATTTTTTAAATGATTATACTGCTGGTAATAAAGCTTTCACGTGGAGTAAGAAGGAGATGAACATTAAAATAGTCAGGTTAAGTGGCACAATAATTGAACCTGCTTAACAAATTGGGGGGAACCCTTTTTGTAATAATTTATTTGCTTTGCAAAATACTTGAGTCTAAAGCAAACATTTTTATTTTTTTTACTGTGCTGTTGATGTGTGTATACTTAATATGCCATGTTAATAAAGCACATAAAAATTGAATAATCGGCAGGTTGTCCTCTTAACATGCAGCCTTGCCATTTCCCAGAGTGCGCATAGAAAATGAAGAGTTCAATAATTCATAAACTGTGCCTTGTACTTGGCAGAATTCAGGCAGCCAGGGTAATCCTGCGTTATAATGCAAGATCACCCTGAAGTAAACCCTTCAGGAGGAACAAGCCTTACTAAACAAGAAGTGCCTGGAGCATCGGTTCTTGCTGTTTCCGACAGACAGCTCCCTGGTGTCACTCTCCAGGCTCCCTGGACCTCTTGGTCACCATCACTCTCCTCATGTCCTGCACCCTGCCAGTGGTCATGTTTTTGTCCATACGTCTATTTCTTCTGATGCTTTTCAAGTGCTGAGCCACCCATTCCCCAACCCCATCAAGTGTTCTGCTGGTGATGTTCCTCAGAGCAGGTCTAATAGCTCGCATGCTCGAGCTGCCCTGCAGCCCAAGGCACCATGGTGTGTTCAGCACTGCCCTGTCACAACGCAGAACTGCTCAGGGGGCATGGTGCCGGCTGCCCCTGTGGGCTGCAGCTGAATAACTGTTTTCAGACCTGATTTACATTCCTGTGTGTTATCTGGTCATGCACACCAGCTCCTGGCACCTCTGCGTTACCGCTTCCACCCTCCCCGTCACTGTCTTTAGATGCTGAAGAGCACAAACAACTTGGTAAAATCATGCTCTCAGTTCAGGATCCAATGCATTTCTGTCACTTTTAATACAGCACCCAATTTACATTCTTCAGCACACTTATGAAGCAATAAAACAATAACAAATTACCAACTTCATTTATTTTGTTGCCTAGTTTGTTTTGTAATTATCCAATGATGGTAGTTGCAAGGATGGTCCCTGGGTTTCATTTTGTGTGTTTGTTTCAGGAGTGGTAAACACTTGGGGCTTGAAACTTTCTCCGTGAAGGGCTGAAAACAAACACAAGGCAGCATGCCTGCACGGCTTGCACAGCTAGGGCAGGGACAGCAGGGCGCTGGGTGGGGGGCTGCTTTGGGTGAATCGCCCCTGGTCAAGGCTGGCGCTCATGCGTGGGCAGGCCCCATGGGGGGGTGGCCGAGAGGCTGGGACATGGGGCCAGCAGAGAGGAGCTGTGGGCCCGAACCGGTCAGGATGGCAGCCATGGGTGTGAGGAGAGGGGCCAAGGAGGGCTGGGGGCAGCCCCAAACTAGGCCCTTCCCCACACCATGGGCAAATTGGCCACTGGTGGGAAAGGGCATGAGCAGCGCTGGTATCCGCCTGATGTTCTGGGATAGACTGTTGGGGACATCTGTTCTGCAGCTATCGGGGCATTAAGAAAGTTAATTCTCTCCAGCCAGGATTACAGCTCATTTTATCTCTGTGTGATCACCCAGAATTCTTCTGTGACTTGATCAACTTCCAGAATTTAAATTATTCTTTAAATTGTTAGCATAACTGTGGCAATAATAGCAGCAGAGATGGTATGTGTTTTTTCCTACCGAAATGATGCACAGTATGGCTAAGGCAGAATGACTTATCAGTGCTATACTTTGTGTATTGACTTTTAATCCACAGTGTTTAAACGTGCCTCTTAATTGTACATCAGATTTATGAATGTAGCATTAAATTGCATGTCTAGGAGGGTTTTTTTTAAATAACAGTGTAAATTGCAAAGCTTTTCTGAAGTTTAGAAAATATTTGTCTATAGGTCTGGCTGGCTTTTCAAAGAAAACTGCTAATGTTGTGTTACCAGCCATTTGTCTGGGCGTGTACTGAGGAAAAATTGTCCAAATTAACACTTAGCATAGATTACTTAATGCATAAGCCTTCCTGGGAAGAATTAACGTGGCTTTCCCTCCACTTTTTCAGTCCCTGTTTCAGGTTCAGGGAGTCCTGGGGTTTGCTTGCATGCCAAACCTGAGAAGCTGCATGTCTGCAGCCGCATGGTGGCTTGCAGCATCCCCCTCTAGCCTATTCTACGTGCCCACACTCAAAAGAAGGTTGAAAGATGACAGTTTGCCATATTATAATTTGTAAAAGAATAAAATTCAATGCAGTCAGGGAAATTTTACTTCTGAATAATATTGTCCACACAAGCTTATAACAAGGTTTAAGTAATCTGCTTTAGATTCACAGCTGTTGTTAATTTAGATTAACTTTTGCTTAGTGCCTTCTTGAGGATGAGCACATTTACCTGTGGAAGTGTTGCCCTTGTTTTGTCTGCAAGGCATTTGCTGCCATGAAGCTGTTTCCACTGCTTCATATAGCTCTCAGAAGTATTTCTCTGTGTGGGACTATGGTGCTTATGTTCCCTCCTTTACAGCATTGACTGGCATCCTCCTGTTTTCTGGAGGAGGGTGCATTCTTCCAGTGCAGACAAGTTATCAGCGTTTGCACCAGGGGCTCGTGTTACACAAACACCTAGCACAGGGGAACCTGTCAGATCCTGTAGTCTCAAACTCATCAATGTCCTCATCTACCGATGGACCTGCGAGGTTTGTGCTGCCATGCTTACAAACTGAATGGTGTCATCACTCCTTCCAGGGACACAATGCAGGCGCCTGGAGTGGGGCTGCAGCTCCCTTTGTGCTGTATGGGAGGATGGGTGAGCTCCTGAGCAGTTAAAACAGGAGCTCGGAGGCATGCTGAGCTGCCCTGGGGAAGGGCCCATCTCTGCAGCGGCTGTGAGAGAGCCTGTGGGAAATGACAGGTACCAGGGAGAACAGAGAAACCCAACCAGTCACATGGGAAGTATATAAGAAAAAAGTCGTGCCTCTTATTTTTAAATAGTATTTTTTAATGAGAGTTACAATTGCATTCTTCAGCAAAATGACATTCCAGGCTTAATCGTTATGGAACCTGGCCACAATTTAATTCCAGTTTATAAGTAACACTAAAGGTTATGTGGTTAAATAGTTACCACGTCCTGTATATGGACAATGATAACTGAGACTGTAAAAGAAAAATGAAAGCAACACCTGTGTTAATCAGCAAATGAATTTACTATGCCTGTGCTTATAATGATTTTTTTCTTCCCTTTTTGCAGTTTCTGGCTAATGAATTTCTTGGCAAGAGTGCTTGCCAAGAGAAGAAAATTTTGGTCAAGTGTTGTAGAATTTTGATGGCAAATGAAATGAGGGTTTAGATTCCACAGTATATTTGCTAGAACTCATTTCAAATGTTCATCTTGCCAACAAAAATATGAAACATTATCTGACTTGCTTGCAAACAGGCAGTGGAGAAAATTATTTCTGCAATGTATTAGCTCATAACTTAAAGCTATATAAAAGAAAACTGTAGTCTCTGAGGCAAAGGCTGGACTGATGAATAGTTAGAATACTTATTTGCTACATTTTACTTAGATTATATTTACCTAGCTGGCAATACATATTGTGACCTCTTAGAATTTCACAGCTAAACACAACTTAAGAGCTTCTGCTGTAATACACAGTGCTTAGCATCAACCTAGAAAGAAAATCTTGTTTAATTTCAGCAGTTTCAAGGCCTATGTCCTCCACGGCTGGGTGACTAGAAGATGATATGATGAGTGCACGTCCAACAGGGGTATACGGGCTAGTTGGTTTCCCATACATCTACTCCCTCCCCAGAAAGTAGTAGCAATAGCCATTGCAACTCTTGTTGCTCCACTGGCTAGGAACAGCAGGAATATTTGGCTTTTATCTATTTGTATAGCACTCTTCAACAGTACTTTTCAAATCAGTGTACAAAGAAGGCTAGTAGTGTTAGTCCCATCATTTCCGGATGGGATAAAGAGAGCTTACAGCTAGAGGCAAACACATTCAGAGTCTGTATGAGTCTCTGTTGCATTTGATGTCATCAGAGTTATTTTAATTTTAAGCTAATTTTTTATATTGTCAGACTCAATATCATCGGTGTCACCAACACACCTATCTGCAACAAGGCCATTGCTGCTGCTGACACCATGGTCATGTGTGTCACTGCTGATAATTTAAGTCTGACATTAGAGAGATTAATTTACTATGAAAATGACCCTCAGGAGGCTAGTTCAGACACAGGATGAATCATATTTGAAAAATTGGATGTCTCATTGTTTCAGAAGTTCTAATTAACTTTTTTTTTTTTTTTAACCATCAGAAGTAGTGGAGATAGATACATCATGACTGCCCATTTCATTCCAAGGAGATGGTCACAGGGAGTCAAACCCCATGTTACAGTTTTGTGGTAGGTGTGATGACCTCTGTTGTGCTGGAGCAGAACTGGTCTATTGGAATCTCATATATTTTCAAAGAGAAAGCAGAAAATATGTGTTGGATGAAATTGGAACATTTTTTTTTTTTTTTCAACCTTTATTCCCAGAAAGCTTAATCAAATGTTTATGCATATCTTTCTACTTCTTGTGAGCTCATATGAGATACTAGTTCCAATCATGTGCTTATAGCTGCATGTGGTGAAAGATGGAGCAGAATCAGTTTTTTTTTTTTTTTTTTTTTTTTTTTTTGTTTGTGTGTGTGTGTGTAGTCACTGCTAGTACAGAAGTGTTTATCACATCTAAAGATGTCTGTGTTGAGTATAGACAGTCTCCAACCAGAGGGCTGTGAAGCAGTTTCCTTCTGAAAAACATTTTCAGTGTCCCTGCTATAGCGGATGGTGATGCAGACAAGAGGAGAACGCTTTTAAGGTGTTGGTTTAGCAGTGGACTATTATGAGAACTGCCAGCTCAGCACAACCCTCCAAAAGCTCACTGGCCAATTACTAGACTCTGGGATCTGTGAGGCTGGGGAACAGGAGAATTTAAATCATATTTAGCTTTGAAATCTGTAACTTGCTAAGATTTGTGATAACTTAACTGCTTTTTTTTTTTTTTTTTTTTTTTTCCTTCTGACATTATTCCCATTTTCCTCACCTCTTTTCCTGATGATACCTTTCATCCAATATTCTATAAATATAATATAAAAATCTCAAGACAAGGAGACTATAACAAGACAGTGACTTTAACTAAGGAATTTCTGCTACTTAAGCATTTTTGTGTTGCTATTGGACCTGTTTTCTATGCCCTATCAGCTTCTTGCTTTAGGACATTGTGTTTCTGATGTGCAGAAGAAGCTGGGATGTCTCTGAAATGTGTTGAAGGGGAAATAAAACACATCCTTGCACATGAAAGATATAGGAGGAGGGGAAGAGATAGACACAACCAGCAGCATGATTCAGTCTAGTAGTGTGTTAGCAGTAGATCAAAAGAAAAGAAAAAAATGTTTTCATTTTCTTGAACCCTGTTTGTGTAGTATGATCATGCAATGCCTCCAAAACACCATTCTTTACATATATTGAGTCTTATGCTGTATGGTCAGAGCACTTCTGTAGCAGTCATGCAGGTCTTGGTCTCCTTTTCTCTAATCATTATCTGAATATCGACAGTGGATTTTGAGTAAACTCTCCAGAGCACTGATATATCTGTAAATAAAATAAAGATTCCCCAGGAACTTTTCTCTGCCTGTTCTCATGGATGAGCTCAGCTCAGTATAATTTAAGTGACACTGTGAAGGTGCTTTTATGCAAGGTTGCCTAGGATTTTTCTAATATGGACTGCTTAGTCTGGTTTGTAAGATCTGAGTTGCTTTTGCAAATCCTCTCAGCCTCTGTAAATTGCCATGTTTGTTGAGGTAAGACAACTGAAAACAAAAATTCCTAGGTTCAGATGTGCTTTCATTGGGAGGCCTTCAATGTGAAATCCATTGTTCAAGCAGGATCACTGGGATGGGTCTGTGCCCTGCCAGTATAACTAGCATCTCTTCTGCCAAGTTATTCAAGGACGTGTAATGAAATGATGCTGAGTCTGCACTCACCAGGACTGCTGTCCTCTGCTTTGCTTTGGTTCTGCTGCACAGCTGAAGTTCATGCTTAAGGCTCCTGCTCTGTCTCACCTCTGTCCTAATCAGCTAGGTACTACTGATACCTGAAAACTCTCCCTGCTGGTCTTGGGGCATTTTTTATTTTTATTTTTATTTTTTCTCATATCTAACAGCTGTCTTGGATGTATATGGTTGAAAGCTTCCTGATGGCTCTTGCTTGGAAACTTGGCACTGATGAAGCTGGAGGACAGACAATGCATGCATTAGATTTCATAGAACAGCTTTCTTATTTGAAAAGAAAAAAATTCCTACATTCACAAAAGCATTTGATAGCACGTGTCAAATCCATCTGCACATGTAAAACATGAAAAGGAGGTGAAAACTTAATAAAGTGTAAATGCAATAATTTTCTGTAATAGATGGGGGATTCAAATGACCTTGTTTCAGCAATAACCATACGATTCCAAATTTCTGAGTCTGCATGTACAATAAATGCATCTCAGTTAGCAGAGGGGAGCTCTGGTTGACATCTGTGAGATGCTCTGTGCACTGTGCCTGGACTACACATGTTCACTGCTCCAAAACCAGACCGGGCTGGCAGCCAGGACCTGTTATTGACCTTCCATGTTCATTTGCATGCTTTCACTAAAGCAACTAAAGTTTGAATGAAACTCTTTCCCTGACCATCTTCCATGGACTTTTATCTGAGTTTGTGAATGGGTGTGTTGATTGAAAGCAGAAATTTCTGGTCACTGGAAGACATTATTTAAAAGATTCTAGGCTTCTAAAGATGCAGCTAGATGCTTACTAGGATTTTCTCAAAGCTTAATTGTTCTGGAAATATACTCAATTCTTATTAATATCAGTATTTCCATCAACTTAAATTTAGACTTTTCCCTTTTTTTAAGCCCCCTCTTCCCTCTCTTATGAGGAGAGCCTGAGAAAGCTGGGACTGTCAGCCTGGAGGAGGATCAGGGGAGATCTCATTAATATACATAAATGCCTGAAGGGAAGATGCAAAGCGGATGGGGCCATGGTTTTTTTTTTTTTTTTTTTTTTTTTTTTGTGGTGCCCAGTGCCAGGGCAATTGGCAATGGGCTCAAAGCGGAGCACAAGAGGGTCCATCTAAACATCAGGAAGCACTGCTGTGCTGTGCAGGTGATGGGCTGCTGGCACAGATTGCCCAGAGAGGTATTGAAGTCTCTCCTTAGTGATCCTCAAAAGCAGCCTGGACGTGGTTCTGGGCAATCTGGGTGGCCCTGCTTGAGCAGGGGTTGGGGCAGGTGATATCCAGAGCTCCTTTCCAACCTCTTAACCATTCTGAGAAGCTGAATATCTAGGTAATTTGAAAATCAGAGTGGCTATGGGCATGTATTTATGCCTCAAGCCTGTCAGCAGTCTGGCCTTTAAGTATTACCATGGCAGATGACAAATGTAAACTCCCAAGTGGGTAGTTTATCTCATTATGGCTTTTCAGAGGGGACCTGCTCTGCATAATGTCTTCAGAGTTGGGAAACACAGTAGGGATGCAGTGGCAGAAGTGTGAGAGCCCCATGTGAATAAGGAAGCTATCACATGCCTGGTGAGGGCTGGAGAAGGTCCTGCTGGGCTGGGAAATGTTATTTGTGTAGCTACCTGCTAGACCAAGAAGCTGTTGTAGAAGGACTTTGATTTTGGTGTCCTTTTAAATTTTGTACTGTCAGAACAGCTGCTGTCCATGGGGAACGTGGGAAACAGGCTCTATACAGCCATAGTGACGTGAGTACTTGGAGCAAAGATATTAGTGGACAATGTAATAAGCAAGCGAGCAAATGAATACCTCGGGCCATTTATCATGAATGGGATACGCAGGCAGAGCTCTCTGCAGCTCTGTTAAAGAGAAAAATAGCTCCATGACAACTTGTCTGTCAGTGTCAAGGAGGCTCTCTAATTTACTGACGTCTGGAGATAGGTGCCTCTGGGGGAAATAAAGATCATGGTTATCTACTCGGGCACCAGCCAATAAGGGGAGCATGCTGTGCGCTATATTGAATGGTGCTGGTAGTGCTGAGAGGAGGAAGAGCCTGCCTGGTACATGCAGTGCTGAACATACCTTTCTCAAGAATGACTCTGGAGATCTGCCCAGATGGTGTACTACATCTATATCTCCAATGTACCAATTAGCATCTGAGTGGGCAATGTGGGTGGTTACTAGCACTTTCTTAGTGGGTCTGGTATTGGGATTTTACTACTTTCCTTAAAAAAACAAAACAAAACAAAACAAAAAAAAAACATGAAAACAAACAACCCCCCCCCCCAAAAAAAAAAAAAAAAAAATATTGGCTGCAACCAGCTAGCTGGCAAGTGCAAAATCCAGCACCTGCGCTACCAGATCCTGCCTGAGCAGCGAGCAGAACGCCTGCTGCCTCAGTGCCCGCTGAGCCATCTGCAGCGTGTCACGTCATCTGCACTGCTTGGGGTGGAGTGGCAAGTCACCTGGAAAAAAGGAGCACAGCAACAGTGCCTCTAGGATGCAGTTCACTACCCCTGCCCCTGCATTTTTTATGGTCCACACCTTGATGTCTCTGGCTCTTACACAGTAAGATGTGCTCAGCACTGGTGTGCTGCTCTGCAGACTGCCCGGGCAGGAATGCAGATGCAGGCACAGCTTGGCGTGCCATGCTACCCAGCAGAGATGGTATTTTGCCCTAAGCAAGTGGACAAGTGAACATGTTTAAGCGTGGAAGAGATTATTTCAGTTTGCAACATCTTTGGAAAGATGTTGTGAAAGGATGTGAATGTACTTTGAAGTCATTTTGGACTGATGAGTAATGATAGCATGTTTGTGGGTACAGATGGGAGAAAAATCAACCACAAAGGGAACACAATTTTATTTATCATTAGTTTTGACTTGCTTCAGCAGATGTTTTCTGGGAACTCTTTTAGCCCGCTTAATTTGTCTCTGTGTAATGGGAAGCAGATATCCTCAATTAGGAGTCTGATTAGTAAGTTCTTTAATGACTTTCAATAGTTTTAGTCATTACTCTGATACAGGATGCTGGATCCTGGGAGCTGGGATTTAAATAATATGTAATATCTGACACACAGCACAGTTGTTTGCATACAGTGAATTAGTTATGTTTCCCTGTTTTGGTGTGTGGAAAGTTGCCAAATATTTCATTCATGTGCTCTTAAACTACAAAGTACACAAAGGCATTTTGAAACATGTGATAGGTAGGGCAGAAATTTCCTCGACCCTCCTTTGGTAATTCACTCTGGGAACAAGTTTTGATGACCCTGGGAACCTCAGGAAATGAATGGCAGCAGATCCCTGAATGAGAATTAAAGTAAAAAGTTAACACTGACAAGCTGGTTTTTTGTTTGTTTCTTGATGCATGTCTAGTCAAGAAATTTGCAGTAGCAAACATGATGCAGTAAATACCTCATGTTAACAAGTATGATTCATAGGGTACATAACACACTGCGTTTTAGTTAACTGGTTTGTGTACCATCTTTCATTTTTTGATACCATTAACATATGTATATACCACCTACTGCTTAGATTAGTAGGGTAAATAGTGTAACTCCATGGCTGTTGCATTTATTCTGCATTCCCTAATGTTGTTTCTGTCACCCCTTTTAATCTATTTTGTCTGGGATGGTCTGTGATGTTTGCAAACAGTTTAGAAGGTCCCACAAAGACATCACATACATCATAAGAAGCGCCTTCCACAAAAACACATTTTGTGTTCAAATCCGAGGTGGGATCTCTCTCCTTAGCCTGCACCAGCCCGGTATTTGGTGTTGACCGACTTCATGCGCACGACAGTGAAGCGTTGTGGCCTGAGGCTGCATGAGATGTGCTATCCTGAGGTACCTGCCTTGCCTCCCTGACCAGCTGGGGATTCAGCCTCGGTGGATGGGCTGGTGATTATCCTGGGCAGCCCTTTCCCATCACAGATGCCTGAATGACCAGTGCAAAGCAGCTTTTCTTCCTCTTCTCTCATTCAGAGAAATTTTAAAATGAACTAAGTCCTAACTGAGAGCTGGCTATGTTTTAGGTTTTACAGTGTTGATGAAAGGGAAGTTCATACAAGACTGACTGTAAATATTTATCTGAATATCTCAAATCTGACAGAAAACTGATGAACCAAAGAGCTTTGTGGTGCCAACAGCCATGCACTGGTGTAGCTGTGCTGGCCATGGACCAGCAAAGGTGCCAGGGCCACAGCACTGCTGGGGTGCAGCAAAGTGCTGAGCACCCTGTCAGGAGGAAAAAAAAAAAAATCTCAATTTTCTACTCAGTAAGGAATTCTGATTGCAAATGTTTCTTTTTCATTTTTTTTTTTTTTTCTTTTTCTGAAAGAGTGAGAATTAAATAGTTGAGACAAACATGAAATGAAGTTCCAGGGTAATGCTGGTTGAAAGATTGATGTCTTCCTCTGAATGTATACACCCAAAACAGAATACTTTACATTAATGAATTTTGTTTATTTTTTTTATTCAGCCTAATTTTTTCAGACTTTCCACATTTCTCAGTGTTGATGTAAATGACATTGTGGAGGAAAAATTTGAATAGAAAATTTCCAAATCCCAATAATTTCCAAACAATACAGAGCATAGGGACAAAGCACTAATATTTTGGTATCTTGCAGTGTTGTTCTCTTGCTGACCATGTGCACAGCAATGCGAATACTGGTGGAGAGAAAAGGAGGCAAGTAATCTGGATTGTGCTTGTGCCAATACATGATGTTCCCTTATTTAAATTAAGTGTATTTTAATACAGTGACACTAAGAAATAATTACTGGGATGAAGTGGGCCGCTGACTGGATTTCCCTCCTCACTATTCCACAACTTTGCTTCAGTCTCTCTACCTGCAAAACTAATGTGTTACCGTTGTTTTCTTATCCTCACAGGTGTGTTTCATGACATTTGCTTAGTCTGGGATAAATTTCTTGGTAAAAACGTGCATCATTTCTAGGAGGGAGGATGACACAGTCTGTGTCCTAGAAATCTTGCAATCAAAAACTGTGATATAGAGCACCATCATGCAAAGACATGCTGGTATGCGTCAATTATCAGCCTTCTTTCTGGGGAATTTTATTACCTTGTCCTTCTTCTCAATATGTTTCTGTGTGCTTATTTTTCTGTTTTGCTGAACAAGTCCTGGCAAGTACCATAAAGGCTTTTGCCCCTTGCAGTGAAATAATGGAAGTTGCACTATTTTATGAGAGCATAAAATTTTATGACATTTATGAAAGTTTGTGTCATGAAGCAGGTGGCTTGTTAGCCTTTATTTTATGTTACTGGTCTCATTTGTACACATATAATATTAAATCTTTGTCATAAGTTGGTGAGTTATGCTAAGATATTGTCTGAGTCTGTTAAAAGAGGAAACTGATGAACCTTTTTTGATAGTGACTAAGCAAGCAGGTATATTTATCTGGTCCAGATTTTGGTGTAGCATTTAAATCCTCTATATCACATAGGAATGATATGTTACGAGAAATGTGAGCAGCCAAGAGGCCAGAAAAAGGAGTCTGCCACTCCTGGCTTGCATATAACCTTGGCCAGTTTACTTAACTTCTCTCTTCCATCTGTTCTTGTTCTCCCTAATCACAAGCATGCTGCATGCCTGAAGTAACTGGGGATAATACTGCCTTTGACATCTGTAAAATGCTGTGTTAGCTACCCAAATGGCTGTCTTGGTAGGTGCACACAGAAACAGGGAAGACAAATTCAAATGGCCCTAACAGTCAAAGCTCTGGATTGCCACCAAATCCAGATGCTTCCCCAAGATGCAGCTGAGGTGCTGGGTTAACAGCAGTAAAACTCAACTGTGCGCTTCTCTGCAGGTTGCATTCATCATGCATCTGCAGATGTTTTTAGACACTCCACTTCTACATGCCAGAGGGATTTTTAAAGTTCTGGGATGAAGGGGCAGCTTCTGGGTTTCCTTATGCAGGAGACAGTTGCCATGATTAGATGGTTATTGAGAGTGTCCTGCATTACAGTGAAACCTGTATTTATGGCCCCTGTACTTATGGTCACCTGCTATTGGCAGTTGCCAGTGTTAATAGCCGATGAAATCTCATTCCCTGGGAAATGTTCTCTCTTGCATAATCCTTCACTCTCTAACAGGCAGCCACCTGCCTGGCATGCTTTGGCCACCTGTCGGCCTGCCCAGCTGTGTAAATTGCATTGCAATCAGCATGGCAAGGCAGCTCGAAGGAGGTACCGCTTGGTGCCTGCAGATTACTTGTGTAACATGTTTTCAAGTCATTGACTTTTACATTGCAAACAAAGTCTTTTTATTTGACCTTTTAAATGCTCTGTTGCAAAATGTACAGGAGTACAGTGACAGCACATATGTGGAAATTGCTTTCATGCTGATTTTTGGGCACTTTGTAATGGTGGTTACAGAGGTTTCTTCTTTTTTGGGGGCAGGGGGGAGGGAGCAGGGGGTTCCCCAGGATGTCCATTATTAGCTATTTAACATTTAACTATAATCCACAAATGGCATCCCTGGCTGTATTCCCAGCAGATACATCTCTGGGGCTGGGAGGAGCAGCAGACTTGTCATTCCAAAGATGCATATTCCAGCCCTCCTGTAAGTGTTCCCTGCTTCACTGCAAGTCCAGCATATGTGCAAGGATGAACTTTTCTCTTGGCATCTTTTCTACCACAACTGATTAACTTTTTACTTTGTGCTGTCTAGCTTCCTCTGTGCTGCTCAAAAGCTGAATGCTATTTTCTGTCACTGTTCATGAGCCCTGACTGAGGGAGATATTTTACTTGCATATTATCTGACCACAAAGCCATGGAGGCATTGAGAGTTCAGAGTGAGAAGGGTTGGTCCAGCAACCCAGTGGTGCACACTTAGTGTAACTGCTCCAGTGCTTAAGACGGGGTAAGGTCAAACACTGGAGCAGGATCTTGTTTTGTCTAGGCAGCAAGCTACTTGGGAGGGATTTTGGTTTGATGAAAAAGCTTGCCTTGTCCTTGTTTCGTCCTGTAGACTTTGGTCACCATATTTTCATTGGTTCTCCGATGTTTGGTTTTGAATAGTCACCCTGCTCCTGCAGTCCTTAGGACACGAGCACTGCAGGCATGGTGCCCGCAGATCCATGTGCAGGCTCCATTCTGTCACCTGCAACATGCCAGGCTGCTAAATTTAAGCAAGGGCATAAAAGAAAGCTTGGGAAAAGAGCCAGAGCTTTCTGTGAGGCTGGCTGTGAAAGAAGAATCCCCTTCCATGTTACTTCTGAGATTTGCTTCTGTCTCTGGCTGACCTCACTTGAATTTAATGGTTCTTGTTGGACTACAAGATGAGACCTTAATGAACTTAGCGTGTAGCTAAAAAATCACTTCAGTAATCTATTCTCAAGTCTCTTTGGGTCTTGAACACTTGACAGGTATGTTGTGTTGTGGCAAGAGGAGGGACTGGTATCAAAACCTTGTGACAGACCTGCTTTTAGGTGGTTCAAGCTGTGGTGTTGAGCACAAAATGCAGATTCTGTAATGGTGATGCTGGCAGAGTTGCAAACAAGGAATTACAGTAATCCCATCTAGATGTTATTAAATCATGTGCAAATGCTCTCAGAATGGCAAGGGACAAGGCAAGATTTAATCCAGGCAATGTTTATAAGATAGCAAAAGGCTGTTTCAGTTGCATTTTAGTATGTTAGGCTCTTACATCTCTTTTGACAAGCATAACTCCTTGACTTTTTGTAGATGTGTAACACAGATACAATAGATCACCTTCGGAAATGTGTTTTGAGTAAATAATTACTTTCAAGGATAAGAGAATGAAACTAAATCTTCAGTTATAGTTAGGATTTTGGTTTAGCGACTTAAAGCTCTTTTTCTCCCAAACATCCTAAACAATCTTTTCTGATATAACAATACTTGTCAAGAGATATGTAAAAAATGCAAAGTAACAAGTGGAATGGCACACATTGATTGACCCTCGGGTTATATCTTGCTAAAAGGTACTACTGACATATATATTACAAGGTCTTATCAAAATGTTTCTTTGTAATTGTTGCATCAACTCCTACAATCATTAGAGTGGAAAAGAGACCAAAAATGATTGATTTCTAATGCAAGTTTTGAGTCTCCTTGTTTTGAGCACTTAACATTGTGAATTTTCTGTTTCTTTGTTTCTCAGTAAGGCCATTACTGTCATTTATGCAAGTTGAATGCCCTTACTAAGTCCAATGGGCCAGCGTATGTGATGTGAGCTAATGTTTGTGAGAGATCTGCTGGTTTGGAGTCAGAGTTAGAATTCCCTCTTTAAATATATATATATAGAGAGAGAGAGTG
The DNA here is from genome assembly GCA_011075105.1 of Heteronetta atricapilla. Classification (NCBI taxonomy): domain Eukaryota; kingdom Metazoa; phylum Chordata; class Aves; order Anseriformes; family Anatidae; genus Heteronetta; species Heteronetta atricapilla. The sequence continues at coordinate 31,571,854 of CM021738.1, read as the reverse complement.
AGAGAGAGAGTTTTTTTTTTTTTTTTTTTTCCAGTAGGAAATGAGATGGTAAAGCAATAAAATTGGTCAAGAGAACTGTTAGAAATCATGGCACAACATGTACATGAAAGTTTTTTATCTAAAAATACTGAAGTTGATTGTTCTGAGTGGAGCCTGTGGGTCAGGAATATATTTCAAATTGTTCAGCTCTCAGGAGGAAGAGCTCAAGGGACTGAATCTTGGCCAGCCCTTCAGATCAAAGTGCAAATACCTTCCTGTGGTGATACTGGTGAGGGCTGTGATCCAGCCCCTCTTACACAGTGAAAACTGGACCAAGGTAAGAGCTGCATGACAGGTGCAGCCAGCCAGAAAAGTCATTACAAGGGTGAAACAGTACACGTAACATTGGAAGCTGGACAAGAAAAAGGCATATCTGGTCATTAAGACGAAGCATTGTAATTGTTCTAAAAAGCTTTTATTTATTTTTTTTTTTTATTTTTTTTTTCTTCTCCCTTGGGAAAAAGTACTAGGAGTATTTGCAAGAGCTGAATGACAGTCTGATCATTCAGTTTTGGTTTGTTCTGTCAAGAGTATTTATAAAGACACATTAGCAATAGGGCGCTCTCAACCCACATCTACTTTTGTGTATTGAATAGTGAAAGAGACTTGTCAAGTGTTTGTGCCTACGTGTGAGAGAACTAATTCCTGCCACAAGTCCTGGGAATCACAGCACGTTATCTCCTATCTTGTGGCCTCATCAGCCTTGGGCACATGGGGAAAGGCTGGTGGAAATCTCTGTGGCTATGCTTTAGTCTGCAGGAAGGATCCCTGGGTCTGGAGAAGGATGCTATGAAAGGTCTGCATTTTATGCTATTTTTGATTGTTTATCTCATCAGTGCCAGCCTATTTTGTGGGCAGCTTGTGCTTGTCTCAAGGTATTTGGATTTGATAATCTGATCAGTGCCAGTCCATTCTTGGCTTCTCTGTCCACCTGCTGACTCCCTTGTGTTACCCTTCTGGTGCTCCATCCATCTGTTAAGAATTTACTTACAACATGCATTAAAATAAATCAGTATGATTTTATGTACAGAGGGTGCTCTTTACAGCATTTCAAAAATCCTAATAAAGGGCCTGTTCCTATTATGTTACTAGCAGACACAGATAAAATCTTGTATTTTATCATTAGTGATTTACAGGAAATGCCATGATGCTCAGAAAACAGCCTTTTAACATTCAAATTTGCTGATTTTCAGAATTCATTTTATACTTTGTTTTCAGTTAATACAGGTTTTCAGCATGTGTGTATATGCTGAACACTAATATCAAGGAACTATATTCAGATATAGAGTGCAACATCATCTTCCATTGAATTATTACTTGACTGTAAAGAAGATCACATCTGAGACCTGCAGCAATGGAAACACTGCAGATCCTGCCATTTTTTAGATTCTGGGCTACTGATTTTTCCATGGGTATGTGGGTACAAGATGACCCTGCAGGGAGAGAATACAGTTGTCCATCCACTGCAGAAGCTGACCTGAGCCTCATTTATTATTAGCAGCATGAGTAATGCTATAGCAGGGGGAGTCTGAACTGGGCGATGTCAAGAGACAGCGTCAGGCAAGGCCATAAGAGAGGGTGATGTCTGAGCCCCTGCCAGCACAGGGGCTGTGGGTTATCTGGGAAGCAGGCGTCCAAGCCTCCTTTCTGACCTATGGTGCAGCTCTGTGGAGCTTTGGGAGCAGCGCCTGATGCAACAGCCATTGAAGATGTAGCTTCTTAATGATCAAACTGTTGAAGATACAGGAGAAAGACTCCTGGGAGGCAAGATGGAGACTCATCAAAAATGTTTGGAAGTTGCTGAAAGGCTGCAGGGAGGTTTCACAGCTGAGGGCTCTGGTCTCTCCATGCCGCTCAGCAGAGCTTAGCAGAGGGGTGACTTAGAGGGTTAACCCCAGAAGAGCTGTGCTGGTTATTGCTTGGCCCCTCAAGAAGGAAGCCACTGAACTTCCAGCCATTTCCAGGGGATTAACAATGAGAGGAGTTGCTGAATACAGCATAGTTGATGCCATTTTATCTTCCTGTTGAATGTTTGCAAGCTGTACTTTATTTAAATGAAGCCTTCATCTGTAATGTATCAGTAAATGCCATAATGTTATAGGAAGAGAAGGGCAGCTTGGCTGATGTGGGGATTAAAATTTTTTAATGTTATGTTCCAGATAATGAGTAATGTGATATAAAAGGATTCTAATGCATTCAGCAAAGCCAAACTCAGCAAGACCTGAACAAACCCCAGAGGACACGGAGAGAACCAACCTATAATATAGGTCAATGTTTTCATATGTGGTGTAAGTTCCTTTTGTCTAATTAATCTATATCTACCAATATGTTAATGAGAGGGAGACAGAGAAAGCTCATTGCCACTGAAAGGTCCCCAAGGCTGAAAGAAAACAGTCCCAGCTTGTGGCTAATTATTTTTTGCTTAAAATTTATTACTCTGAAAGATAAGCAAACATGGTGTTTATTTGACCTGTGCACCTTGTACCAGACTCTTTCCAAATGCAGTTCTTTAAAACAGCAATTAAAATGACAGAAAAAGAGAAGAAAATGTTGCTGAAAACACAGCAGTACAGCAATGAAAGAATGGGATGACATTCTTCCTGAGACACCAAGCCGGGAAGCGTGTGGCTAAAGGGTAATCTCAGTCTTCCTCCAAGAGCTGCCTCTGCCCATTTCCAAAGGGAAATGGGTCACAGCACCCTGCGGTGGGCTGCTGCTCCCGGGAGGGCATTGGGCTCAGCCACTCCTGTGCCCTTTGCGTGGAGCATCACTGTCCGTGGCACGGGGCTGAGATGGGTGCACGGCGCTGGGAAGGCGGCCCCGTAGCCACCCTTGCCCACGTGCGTGGGCAGCATGGGCAGCTCCTACCAAATGCTCTGCTTACCCATGGCCCCTTTACCTGGGTAATGGATGCAAAGGCTGGAAGCAGCAGCCCCTGGGGAATTATCAGGATATCTGATTTATGCAAGAGTCTGTAATAAACTTATGACAGATATTTCTGTAGCTAATGGGAATGTAAAAATTCAGATAACATATGTTAATTCTGATAAGAAAAATCCCTGATAAGAACAACTCCCTTACCACTAAATAGGAAAACTCAGCTCTGACTGCAGAAGAAGTCTGCTCCTTGCTGTCAGTGAGAAACATTCCTAAGAAGTTGTGAAATAGAAGTAGACTGCTAAGACTGAGTCCATCACCTGACATAGACCTTGTTCTTCCAAAGAAATTAAGTTGGTTGCACCTGTGTGACTTAATTTAACCTTGGATGAGGCCAAAAAGGAAGCCTTTCTGATTTGCATTGTATTGCATCTTTTTGAAACATTTTTTTTTTTAAATATGATGCCCAGTCAAAGTTGTCAGCAATGACAGTGTTTGCTATTGCACACAGCTGTTAGCACCACTGAATGACTGAAGCCCGAAGGGTCGACACGGGGGCTTTGATCATTTGTTGATGCTTTTGAAATGCTCCGCTTTTTCCCTTGCTTCCTAATGGTTTTATAACAGATTCATAATCTCACTCCTCTGAATGAGGTTAAGATGTAGATGAATATGTTGCTAAATGGCTTGTTTTGTGGTATTTCTATTAGGTTTGAAAAAAAGTATCACTGATGTGCTTAAGAACAGGTCTATGTCATATAAGAGAGGATACACATCCTGATGCACATATTTTTTATAACATGTTGGTAGAATTTATCCTGGGAACATCCTCTTAAACACACACTAAATTTAACTTTAAAGCTATGTTAATTCAGGAGAAAAAAAAAACAGTATGCATCATCTGTCATCAATTTGATAGTCTGTGATATGTGTAACCAATTGTTCTTATTTACATTAATTTGCATTGTGAAAAGCAATTTTACAGTTTCAGTCAGACTTAATAGGCAATTTGCAGCTCACTGCCTAATGGCGTAGTTACTTAAGCCTGCCCCCAGGGTGCTTTCTAGACCTGATATGAGACTAAACCTTTTAAATGTTCAATTGAACATCTTAAAAAGTCAAAAAGTCTTTAGCTACTAGACCCAGTTCATACTTGCCATGTCATATTTGATATTATTGCTATAGATGCCCTTTGATTCAAATATATTTTGCCCAAGGCTGCAGAAATGATGATTTGATTCTAGAAAGCATCATGGCATGAATGATCCCTGCCCTACCTCTGGAAGCACTTTACTGAAGGAAGAAGTGAAGGTAAGAACATCCTGGCAAGCCTTGCACCATGGCATTTGTGGTGCACCTGCATTTAATGCCTGACTTTTCACCAAGCCATCTCAAATCTTAATGACATTTCCTCATGTATGAACCATTTTCTGTTGGTATGAAAAAAAGAGTATTATTAAAAGAAGACTGAGTGAAAGCTCTTAATTCACAACAATTTTACTTTTTGGGAAATATATAGGAGACAAATAGAGAAATACAATAACATACTTTTGGGTGATGCTGCAGAGGCTGTTGTGATTTCTGGCATTCTCAGAGCACTAAGAAAGGTTCTTTGCCCCACTGAGTTACATTAGGAGCTTGCCGGTCTGGTAGCATATTTGATTTTTAAAGAACGTTCTAGGAAGGAGATATGTTGGAGCTTTCATTATCTGGGAAAGCAAAGCTCCAAATTACGGTGCACATTTAACCAATATCCTCATTTGTAAGGTATCTATTACAATTCCACTGGAATTAAAAGGAAGAAATCAATCAAGAAATTGGAACAGGCTGCCCAGGGAGGTGGTGGAGTCACCATCCCTGGAGGTCTTTAAAAGACGTTTAGATGCAGAGCTTAGGGATATGGTTTAGTGGGGGCTGTTGGTGTTAGGTCAGAGGTTGGACTCGATGATCTTGAGGTCTCTTCCAACCTAGAAATTCTGTGACTCTGTGATTCTGTGTGATCAACAATAAGGCTCTTATCAACAGTCCTGTAGGGAAGGTTGCTGGTTCCGAGTGGTGAAGATGAGTGAGAAAGGATCAAAGACTGCAAGAGGTGGAACCCCATTTCTTAATTCCTTATCCTGGCTACAAGCCACAAGTGAAGATCACAAAGTGTCTTAAGTAAAATTTCATATGAAGAATACAATGTAAGTGAAACTGAAGCAGGTCACTCACTGATGGTGGGTAGGCTGAGCACTGACTGTAGTTGTACCTCTGGCCTTTGTGTTTGACGTGTCGTGTGGAAGTGTCAAGTGGGAGTGAGTTTTCTAAGAATTACACAACAGATGTTTTATTGTTCGGTCATCCTTGTACTAATGATTAATGAATAAAATAGAGTTGGGGTACTCATTTACATGAAGATACAGACATGTTTGATATCAAGATGAATCAAGGCCTAGGTTATTTCTGTAGCTTGACAGCGATGCTTTTTCACATTCAGCAGTGTTCACTTCTATCACACTTCCAGATGTTGAAATTATATTTCTAACCCATGCTGATATCACATGGATATATGCATTTTATGCAACAGATTTTGAAATTGTGTGAATATTATGGGATTTCTGTCTTCCCTAATGTGGTAAAGCAAATACAAGGTGTGCTAAAAGCCATTCCCTCAAAAAGAATAAATACCGTACCATGCTGAAGCAATGTAAAACCACCATCCTTCTGCTATAGGGGTCTGCTTTATTTCTGCAAGTGTGTTTTACTTCAAAAGATGTTGCAATTCACTTCACAGTAGTATAAAAGAAATTCAAAAAAAGCTGCTATAACTGCGTGTTACTTGGCATATCTTACATTTGTAGCATTGTGCAGTCTGTGGAAAGATAGTCAAGGGAAGTTCTGTATCAAATCACTCCATGTCATAATACAAAAATGCCCTTATCTACAATAAACTCAAAGTATTTGAGGCTGTGAATATCCCAGACGATTTAGGAAAAAAAAATGCTAAAATGAAATTAAGCCTTTTTAGTGTTTTTCAACTATATCAGGCTAGTTTCAGGCTAGTTTGAGGCCCAGCTAAGTTGTGCAATGCATGGAGGTGGTGTAAGTAGCCTAGGCAATCTGGTTCTGTCTATATTTGTACTTCAGCATATCAGTGATCTAACCAATTTTCCGTTTTAAACCTTTTCCTTTTTTTTTTTTTTTTTTTTTTTTAATGCCCTTTGCTGTTTTCTCACTGCTACATAATTAAAAAGCACTAAAGTTCAGAAATCAAAATATGAGAGGTTGAAGACAACCTTTTTAAGGTGGGAGGTATAGGACATTTTTATTGCACTAGCGTGAATCTGTTATTTTTCTGAGATTCACTTGTGACCTGGTTAATATTTTTATCTTTTTTATACAAAAGAGTGACAATTATGGCTGCACACAGTGTGCATGTGTTCTGTGACTGAAGGCAGTGTCAGACCTGGAGCACAAAGAAGGCTTGAGCTCCTCTCCCTCCACCTCACCATGTGGAGGTTGGTTAATATCTGACACAGCCTAGGTGGCTGGAGCTCTCACAGGGAACAGAGCTGTTGTCTTCACCAGCTCCTTCTGTAATGCTGCTTCAGAGGTTGCCTAAAACACACTGGGGAAGTAATGGCTTTTTTTTTGTTTCAATGCACTCTTCCTCTGAACTTACAAAGAGGTCCTTATCAAGTGATAAAGGCCAAGTCCCTGAGACAACCAGCTAAGTTTTGATTTGCTCCCTGCTCTAGGGTATTCATTCAAAATCCTAAGAGTGTTGAAAACAGTCACTGCTGTTGACAACACATTTTAGAAGAATTACCTTGTGGACTTGTCATGCAGTTCTTGTTCTGCTTGCCAAATACCCAGCTCCTCTGTAAGATAGTTGGGTTTTATGTTTCAAAGTCCAAAATGGAGAGGTAATGTTTCAGAAACAAACCACAATAATGGACAATTTTGGATTATTCAAATTTGTTTACCTTTAAATTAATGACTGACAAGGACAATTTCTATTTTGCTGCAGCACAGTCCACACAAAGACTTCTGTTATTATTATTAATGTTTAAAAACCAGCAACCTTTAGATATGAAACCGTCCTTTATAAACTAGTTGTTATGAAGATGATGCACTGCATCTAACCTATCTGGTAATGGACAATTATTTTCATCAATTTTTGCAAGAAAGGTTTTAAAAGTTGAGCTGCGTTCCCTCTGGGTTCACACTGAACACTGAATATACTCATTGTAGACAAGAACTCAGCAAATATATTAATCCATTAATCATGTCATGTATAATGACCTTCATACCTATATCTCAATGTGTCTCATGTCAGGCACACCAAAACATGCTAATTCTCAGCCCAGGCAATGGGCAGGACAACATACCATCTGAAGCTGTTTGCAGGAGGAAAGCAGTCCCAAGAACAACACTGTAAGCACGCAAAGAGATCACCTCAAAATGTACGTAATATGGCCAAAAGCAAGAGCCATGGGCATGCTGTCAGTTCAGAGCTCCCAGGAGTGCTGTGTCTCAGCAAGCGCTGGGGGACAGAGCCACCACTGCTGGGGAGCAGGGCAGGGCTGAATTCTTCAACAAAAGAGAAGTTTTGTTTTTTTTTTTTTTAAAAAAAAAAAAAAAAACAAAAACAAAAAACAAACAAACAAATACCCACACGGACACAGGAATGTATTCTGAGACACTGAAATGAACTCCTGTACAGATTACTTACAGCTTATTTGCATGGACAATTTCATGTCCAGAGTGTTTTTCAGTGGCTAAGAATGATCATCAAGGCAAACTGCAAATCAAACGAACAGACATGTTGTGCTTTAAATGATTATGCCAGCATTTTAAATTGATTACAGCATAGAATATAGCGGAAGATATTTCCTTAAAAGGAATTATGTACAAAAGCATGAAACCTTTTCTGCAACTTTTCTGATAACAGAGTGCAAAGACTGTCTGAAAAAAAAACAAGACAACTCCAGATGACTCCAGTGTCTAATTTGCCCATGATTTGTTTTCTTCTACCAAAGCTCTGCTAGACTTTTTTGGGGGGGAGGGGGGGAAGGGTAAAAAAAAAAAAAAAAAAAAAAAAGGTGATTATCAGCTTTACTTGCAAGTTTTCAGTGACTGGCTTCAGAACATTCAAACAGCTTGTCTGCAGATTTTTAGTTAACTACTGGGGAAGGTGCTGGATGACAAATGTATGATTAATGATTGCCTTTGCATATCTCTTATAAATTAGATGCTCTGTCACTAAATAAATACATAAATAAATGGGCTGGATGTAAAAGAACATACTTTCCACCAAAAATGACATCCTTAGTTGTAAATTTTAACAGATGTCATGAAACCAAAGATATTATAATCTATTACGAAAACCCTTTGAAGCTTTATTTTAATTAGCTTACAAAGTCATCAGAACTCTTGGAGAGAAAACGATACATAAAATGTATCTGCAGAACTGCTTGAATGTTATCACCAGGATGTGATGGGCATGGTTTAAGAATAAAAGTACAGAAGAAGAGAAACTAAGAGCAGTCAGTACTCTGGTAACACAGGGTTGATATTTAGCAAAGAAAGCCTGGCATGGAATGCAACTGTGAAAAAAATGATGCCACTCCCTTAAAAAATCCTTCTTATCCCAACACAAAAAGGGGAAAGGCTCTGAAACCTGTTTTGAAGTAGCTGAGCCTTACTAGATGCAGAAAAATGATATATGCCAGGGTGAACGTATATTCACAAACGATGATTTTATTTTAAAATAGGTTCCCTGGATGCTCTCATTCTTGGTCAGTGTCTGTGGCTTTCAGCCCGCCACTCTGGTCCCCTGGCAGCAGTGCAGGGCATTGTGTCCCCTGCTTTCAGCCAGGGCTGCCCTGCACCAGGTAGTGTGGATGGGGCCCATCAGGACTGCTGTAGGTATACAGCTTGGAAGTTTCCCACAAGAGGCATCTCCCTGGACCAAAGCCCCAGCTGTCCTCCAGATCTGGGCATGAGCAGAGGCTGCAGGACCAAAACTGGGCTGCTTACCTCCTCCTGATTCACCAGAGCACAGCCTTTAAACAAAAGACATAAATATGACTTGAACTTCTGATGATGGTGAACATTAAATATTTCTTCAGTGCATGTACTCATACTGGCCAAGACTAGGTATGAAAGCAGTTTCTAACACAGTCCTTCCATGCTGCCCAAGGGAGATGTTAGCATTACAAGGCTCATTGCCCCTTTGTAGCCTTTGGGCAAACTTCAGGACTGATTTTCATCAAGCATGGCATGTTGCTTGTTTTTTGTGCAAGAGTCCGTAGGTGCTCCATCTGACAGTGCAGATACCTTGCAGCTTTCCCCTTCTAGATATCTCTGAATGAATGGGAAGAGACTGGGACCATAGTGGATTTGTCTCTGAATATATTATATTGGCTATTAATGGAGTTCCTGCTTGCTTTATAACATAGCTCTTTTTTTTTTCTGACTGAAGGTAACTATATGCTGTATTTCTATAGCATGTGTTTCAATGAGATTTCCATACTAGAGCAGAAGGGCATGCTCCAGTATGGTAGGACTGTGTAGCATCGCTATGAGCCCTGGTGTGGTAACCATGGAGTAGATGGCAATTCATGTTCATGTATGATAAGCACGTTTTAAATAGGTTTGTGATTCCCCTAATCAATATAAATTCTAATTAATCTCTCTTCTGAAATCCCGTTTGCATGCCCACTGCTCACTGCTTTTCCAGTTTCATCTTCTCACTCCTTGGTTTTCATGATGTTATCATCTGCTGTGTCACTGCTGCTACACTACAGAGGTCTTCCATCCCTGTGCAGACAGCCATTGTTACCATCTATTGTCTGCTGGATCGTCAGCTAAACAAAGCAACAGCACAGCAGGCATGAAGTGAGTCAGTTGCCAGCCTGCCTCTTATCCTACCTCTGTTCAATATCTCATTCTACGATAGACAGCCTGCCGGATGCTGGACAAGTCGTGCAGGTACACAGATCCCTGCTTTCTCACAGGAATGCACAGGAAGCCACGGCTGCATGAGACACTTGTTCCCAGTCTGACAGCGTGGGTGAGGCTGTTCCCTGCTTCGTGGCACCATGAAAGAGCAAAACCCAGCTCCTGTGGTGGTGGTGCTCCAGGAGCAAGCCCCGGCAAGGCCACAGCGGAGACCTGAGGCACAGGGCCTGGGGCCAGCACTGCGGGAGCTCTGCAGAGGCTTGGTGGGCTGCAGCTGTTGCCTTCCCTGGAGGGTACTCAAGGTGTCCCGTGCCATCCCCACGGCCAGAGACCCTTGTCCTGTGCCATCCCCACGGCCAGCGGTCCTGGCTGCAGCCCTGTCATCACCAGTGACATGCCGACCGTTTCCTGCTTCACATGGTTCTGAAGCGGCTGTGGCTGAGCACTCCAACAGGGTGTTCAAATTATTTCTGAAGAGCTACATGACTACTTAGGGGCTTATGTGGCAGAAATTATTGAGTGAATAAATGAATGAGTGGTGGATTTTAGTTTTAAATGTAAAATATATATTTAAAATTCGAGTTCTCTCTGTCATAAATGTATGATTTAGAAAGTCCTTTTCAAAGGTTTATATAAAGGCTGTGTGTTCAGTTGTGTCTGCAATATACTGATTGATCCCCAGTGTGAAGTTCTGCAGATAAAACGTTATCATTTTAGGGTCCAGGAAGAGTAAATGGGTCTACCTAGACTGTCGGTGTGAAGGAAGCCAGGTAGTACTTGCTCTTCATCAGTATTTGAATGTGGTCTCTCAACTCGAAAAGAAACCCTGGAGGGCTGTCAGCAGATTATCTCAGCTGCTTGGGATAAGTTCAGTGTATTGCCACCAGAGCAGTGAGTGCCTCCAATTTTATACCAGCTTAGCCAAGATAAAAATCAGATTCCATGCTTCCAGCCTCAGAAGGCAACCTGATAAAATTAATAAGAGTAATTTTTTGTAAGAATGTCTTTTAATAGCTTAGCAAAACACAAAAGATTAAATGTGAAGATGAAGACTTCAAGCCATGCTTTCTTTGTTGGTGTAAATAGTTGCTATTACACTGAAACAAATGGAAGATCTCTTAATCTCCGAGAGGCAGGAGACCTTTTCTCCATTAACACCAGTGACAGGACCTGCGGGAACGGGGTTAAGCTGAGGCAGGGGAAATTTAGGCTTGACATCAGGAGGGGGTTCTTCACAGAGAGGGTGGTTGCACACTGGAACAGGCTCCCCAGGGAAGTGGTCACTGCACCGAGCCTGACTGAGTTTAAGAAGAGATTGGACTGTGCACTTAGTCACATGGTCTGAACTTCTGGGTAGACCTGCGCGGTGTCAAGAGTTGGACTTGATGATCCTTAAGGGTCCCTTCCAACTCAGGATATTCTATGATTCTATGATTCTAATTTACACCACCTGAAGGTTTGACAGACTCCCATTTGTTTAACATTATAATGAATAGTGTATTTCATGGGTATCAGATGAGTTCAGGTAGAAACCTTAGTTTTTAATTTCCTGCTTGCCTCACTCTGATCTGTATAGCAACCATTGCCTTATTTTATTGTAGCTGATTTAAAAATTAACTTGTAATGCACTTTAGTCAACCCTCCCTACCAAATGATATACATATATATATATTAAATTACAATGTGGTTTTCAGATTGATATCCTCATTGTAATGCATCTTCATTTTGATTTCCACTAAATGCTTAGTAGTGTGACTTACAGAGAATTTTTAATGACAGACTCCTAAGTTTTCAACTGCCAGTAATTAGACTCACCACTGTGCAATGCAGGGAGCAGGAACCTCTGTAGTAATCAAAGGTGCAGAGTCAGGAAACGAAGCAAAGCTTTATTTCCTCGGAGAAACAGGGGGAGCTGCCCCTGAGTTTGCTGTGTTACTGGGAACAGCTTCATAGAAAAGTTCCATTATTTCTGACCTTTCTGCCCACATCGCAGAGCAACTATTGCCATTTGGGACAGTTTAAGGTACATCAATCCCTTCTGTAATAGTCAGCAAACCATTCCAGCATCATCATTAGCTGTCTCTGCAGCTGGTATGGAATGGAGAGAAACGTTTTGGGGCGATGCTGAGCAAGAGTTCCTTCAGCATCATTTTCTCTTCCAGTAGTTTGATGCCAAATACAAATTTCCATGTGTTATTGTACTGAGGCTGACAATTAGATAAATTTCTCAGGTTTTTGTTGCCATCTTCCAGGAAACCAGAAAAGAGTACATTTATTTGAGCCTATAATTTATTGGTGTAATGACCAAGAATTAAAGACTGAGTATAACTAGCAGCACCAAGCCTTTTTGGTATTTCTTTTAAACGATCTCCTATTTTTTAAGGTTACATGCTACGTACTTTGCTGTATCCAACAGACATAATTTGGGTCTCAGTTAACCTGCAGCTTAGGTCAAAAGGAACAATAGCAAAATTAAAAGAGTTCGACCAGCAAGAAATAATTGTGACTTTCTTACAAAGCAGTTGAAAGAAAGCAAGAATTACAGCTGTGGAGTCAGACTGTGGAGGCTTTAAGGGACTTTGGAAACTGTGAACCTCAACTGTTCAAAGCCTGCTGGGTCATCAGGGAAAGCCCCACATCATTCCTGCAGCTCTCATGGTCTTGCCACGCATGAGGAGCAGTAGTGCCCATCCCACCTATTTAGGGCAGTTCCAGTTCTCCATCCCATTAAATGGGACATCTGCTGGCAAACCCAGTTCTCATTTTGAACCCAGTTCTCATTTTGAACTCTGATGTCTCAGTTGTTCATGTATTGTAATGCTGTTTTATTTTGGAGCAACCGTGAAACAATTTGGCAATGGTGCTGATGCTGGCATTGGATGACTTTGCTGAGGACAGAGTCCTTGCCTCAGACCCAGCACCCTGCAGATGCCCCAGATCTAAGATGGTGTGAAGCAGTGCTGTTTTGGCACTCAGTCCTGCTGGGGCAAAGCCAGCTCAAGACAGGTCTCAAAAAACCAGCAAGGTTTTAGCACTGGATTTGTCTCAACAATGTATGGTCACTTAAAGCTTCCTTAGTTGTTGTACTTACAAGGAACATTTATAATGCAACTCTAGAGCACACAAAGTACATATGTCTCGTTTGGTGGATGGCTTGAAGAAAACCTGCTTAGTTCAATCATTAGGTCAAGTCAAATAAATTTCTACCTTCTTCAAAGAAAATTACTAGTGAATGTCTAGGCTGAAGTGATTTTAACTTCCCTGACATTGAAGATTTAGTTACATCAAACAATAATGAACAGCTGAAAGATGTAATTTTGGTTATAAAAGGAGCGCAACACCTACGCATTCAAAGATAAAATAAGTCTTACTATTCACTGCACCATAATATCTAAATAGTTGTGGCATTAAGTATTAGTAAGATTATTTTTAGAGGAAGCGGATGGCTCTGAAGCTTAGTCCTCTCTCAGTATGTTAAGGACCTTGCATTTCAGAGGAAAACCTGCAGAAAACCTTGTTCACTGCACGTTTTTCATTGTCTTATGGATTAGTAAATGACAGGAAATGGAGCTCTGGCAATGGAAGGTTGCTTCTGGGCCTTTGGAAGTGAAAAGGCTATTTTGTATCATACTAGGAGATTTCGCTTTACTTATTGGTGTGATATCCAATGCCCTGGGTAATGGGCATCAGAAGAAAGTATTGTTTAAGTAAAATAGCTGTGGCTTGGGTTGGGAGTAACTAATACAGAAGTTCCAGTGAACCAATGGCTGTGTTCTCAGGCATCTGAAATGTGTTACTAAAAGCAAAGCAATTTTTTTCTATTTCCAAAATCCCAGTTTGCGAGGATGCTAAGCCATCCCCCAGCTTATCACAATAGCCTCTTATCAACTGCAGATGCTTATCTTGAAGGATTTTTTTTTTTTTTTTTCCAACAGATTGAATTCTCAGAAAAGAGACCAAACATAAAGATGTTAGGAACCAAAGTGAGAATCCAAAAGGGTTTTCAGGTTTGATTTGGTTAGGCATCCAAATGTTTGGATATTGATTTGAAACTTACTCAAGTGGCTTAAATCTGGAAAATTGGTAATGGGCTCTATCCTCCCTGCTCTGTGAAGGAAACTCTTGGCACATATAGTCCCAAATCGCATTGACCTTTTTTGCTGCCAAATTCTATTGCATTTTCATTTCTAATTTACTGTCCAATCCAGCCCCAGGGTCTCTAGCTTTTACTACCTTTTGAGGTTTGCATTTCCTATTCAATATGTGCTTTTTCACCTTGCTTAATAGTTTTCATTTATTTCCAGTTGAGTCTCATCTTATTACTAAAATTTTAGGGACAGATATATGAGATCAGATCTGTGATCCATCTGTGTTGTTATTCTTTCTTCTACAATTTACCAGGTTCAGATGCTTCAGAAGGGATAGGAAAAACACAGAAATGGGTAATTATGGAAACCTCTGCTAAAGTAAAATGTTTATATTGTCTTCCATAAAATCCTATTGAAATCACAGCATTTTTTATCAGCACCCATATACATATTTTTCTGAATTCTATCAAATGTTCAATCTCAGTTATATACATTGGCAATGAGTTTCACAGGTTTATTTTGAAGGTCTGTCTGTTGTTTCTGCTTACATTTGTATTTCCTCTGATGATAGTAAGATTATTTCACTTTTTTGCAGTAGGGGAGTTGGACCCGATGATCTCTTGAGTTCCCTTCCAACCCCTACAGTTCTGTGATTCTGTGATTTCCGGGTTTGCTAATTTTCCAAGGTAATGCCACTTGTGATTGTCAGATTGTCATTAATAATGCTGTCACCTCCTTTAGAGCAGGAAGAAAGACACTATAAAATGAATTACAGTAAACGGCCTTTTCTGAAAAAAGGCTTTTCTCTAAAATCTGTGGTCAGAATTACTGACCTCTTTCTTACTTGTAGCTCATTTGCATTGCCATCATCTGGTAAGTAGCTGGCTGGTAAGGCAAAGGTATCTCTCTGCATGTTTCTCTTTGATACCTCTGAATATTCCTTATGCCATTTCTTCATTTCACTCTTCCTAATGATTGAACCACTTTTCTGAAAATGACAGAATGAAAACACGGTATCACAGGTAAAGTAATGATAGAAGCTGTGCCCATGGAAGTCTTCTCCTACCTTAACGACTCTGTGATGCTGTGCCTCTATGTACGCAGGCAGGTGCCAGGCACGAGGAGGGCCAGGAGATGCTACAGGCTCAGTGACCGGTGCCACCACCGGCGTTGCCCCGGGGGTGAAGGGCTCTGCAGAGCTGCCTCTGGGGGAGCTCCCTGGGCTCTCACGTCCAGGCTGAGCTCCCGCGAGGTCACTGTGGCTCTCCCTGAGGCAGGCGGCAGGCACCACGGGGAGCTGGAGCTAGACGATCTTCAAGGTAACCCTAGCCATTCTATGCCGTGATTCTATGACACCTCCACCCAGCATAGCCACGAGGTGACACTGACGGCACATCCTTGCCCGTGTGGCTGTCGCGTGGGGTTCAGCGCCCGGTGTGCCACTGAGGCAGACCCATGAGTGTCCTTACCTGGCACCAGCCCCGCTTCTCGGGATGTGCTGCTTTCTGCTAGCACACAGGGCTTGCCAGCCACGCTGGACTGGTGGAACCTTTGCAAATCTTGGCAGCACTTCCCGTCTTTTACTCAGCTTTCTTTCTCTGTATCAGATGCTTTTGATCTGTGCTTGGGATTTATTGGTTTAATCAATATAATCTCTGCAGTATCATCCATGCTAACTGAAATAATTCCTAACAATGTTTTGTTGATCCCTGTGACTGCCGAATGAGAGTGAAGCTATGCAGTAGCATATGGCAGCATTTCTTATCTGTGATGGCTGAGTTTAGCATTTTAGAGTGTTTTTATTCCATTTTCTTTTAATCAGAGTTGTCTATTTGCTTAGAGATCAGGCCATTTTTGTGTGCTTCCTCATTGATAAAACCATGCTTTTAAATGTTCTGCAAAATCCTATTTTGTTTCCATAGACTTTTGCAGGAGCAAATAATTTACAAAATTACAGGGCATTGCTATGGTGAAATGCACAGAGGTAGCGCGGCACACATGCTCTGTTTGTTGAAGTATAAAAAGTGCTGATTAGTTTTAAATGTTCGCAGAGACAACAGTGGTTTTTAAATAAGTATATGGCTGGATGAAGGCAGGACTATTCCTGATGATGGCAGTGGTATGGTTTCAGGCCTTATGTGTTTATACCAACAGTACTGTTAAATTGCTAATGCTTCCCTATGTATATACTGTGAGCACACTGAGAGTTGCTATGATAATCCTGTCTGCTAAGGACGAGCTGAAGCATTTTGTATTCCAGTGCCTGGTATTTATGGAAGGTTTTTATAGTACAGACTCAGCAGTTTGCACACTTTGGTGAATTCATTTAGAGTAATTAGTGTAACACCAGGCTGGCTTTGCAAGTCTGTTTAAGCCGTTCTTTTTCAAGTATATCAAACTTTAAACATCTAAAATATAAACATGGCTTTTATTTGAATTACTTAACCTGTTCTTCCATCTTTACTGAAATGACCTTGAGTGACTTTCAGCATGCTTTTCAGCCTTGTCAGTCCTAGAATTACCTGCCTGTCACCTTGCTGCTCTGAGCGGGGGCAGTGGGAGGAACCTTTGGCATCACCGCTGCTCGTCACAGGGCAAGGAGGGCTGGCAGGAACTCAGCCTGCAGGTTTCCTTTACACCTTTACACCTATTTAGCTTATGTTTTGCTTACAAAACAGAATCAGTCCACATATTTTAATACTTTTTTTTTTTTTTCCCCTCCAGGAGTGGGCTGATTTTATTCTACATATCGTCTTTGGGATGCACAGAAGGCCCTACAATGCTATCTGGAGACATTGTGTGCCAGAGATTGCCTTGAGAGAATTTTCTTTTATGCTTTATCCTGAACTGCTTATATGGCTGTTCAACACTCTTCCACCAATTATTAAAGGAAGCTTGTGCTCATGCGGTGTCCTGTGAATGTGACTTGATGAACATACCTACCGGAAAATAAGCTGGGGTAAAGCAGATTGCTGCCCTGGAGAAAATCCAGACTGCCTGAGAGTGGCATTTTGCTTTGCTTTCCACAGAAAAATTGTAGTTGCTCAGATATAAATTAACCTTACAATATTGGCCTCCCCTTTTTACCCTTTATTCATTTGAAATCATAGTTAAGACATCATGAAGGGATTTTTGCAACTCCTGCTCTAGGTTCCCTGTTATTTATTTATTTATTTCCCCAGAAATCCTTTTCAGCCTTCTTCATCCAAAACAGGGACAGGAAGACAGGTGAAGCTCTCCTGCCTGCTACGTGTATGTTCAGAGGGATGTTTTGGCCTGACGTGATGTGTGGTGGCAGTTCTTCTCTGGCAGCCCTGTGGCACCAGCAGCAGTGCAGCTCGGCCGCTGGCGGGAGGAGCCGTGGCCGCAGGGCTGTGGAAGCCACAACCCCAGGCACGCTGCCCCATGCCAACCCAGTGCCGCTGGCTGCTGCCCATTGGTGCTGGTGGTTCCTGCTGCTGAGCTGCTGTACTGGGCTGGGGACTGCCAGAGCTGTGCTACCTGTGCTCTTTAATTGCTTTAGCTTTCACTGGTAAGATAATTCAGGGTAGCTGATCAGCCCCTTTGTATCCAGCTGGGGTGGTCATGTTCTCTTCCATCAACTGGCACAACTCAACTCAGTTTTAATCATTAAAGTGGTGTTTAAGGGATGACCTAAGATACTGGGCATCATTTTTGCTTGAGGCTGTTGAACTGTGGCCACTTTTCCATGGTAGGTGTTTGAAGTTCGGGTGGTTTTCAAATCACACAAATTGAAAATTCTAAAATTAACACTTTGCTGTTGTTTTCTCCTCATCAATAGAACTGGCCTGAAGAAAAGTGGAAATTTTGTAAAAATGTTCCAAACCTACGGGGATTTCAATTTATCTTCAAAGCACGTGGTATGTGGGTGCCGAGTGTGGCACAGAGAATGGGGCTGCTCCGCGCCCCTGGCGCAGGTGGGAGGCAGGGGCGTCAGTGTGGGGCTTGGGGCCCGCTGGTCACTGCGGTGTGTCCAGGCCCCTTCACGCATCGTGGCCCCAGGCATGATAAGGGAACAGCTGACACAGGACTTGACTGATGAACAATTAGGAAATGTGTTCTAATTACTGTCAATCAACTTGTGGTGGTGTAAAAAAGGACCACTAGATAAGGTTGACTTTTTTTTTTAATGAGATGACAAATGTGGTAGAAGAAGAAAAGCATTGATACACAAGTATCTGCACAGCATTTGCTGACAGCTGCCTGGCATCTTTGGTGAGAAGCCAGGAGGCTGCTGGGCTGCCGTGCACAGGCACGGCAGCAGCGGCTGGAGCTGACCGTGACACCACCACCTCCACGGGGCTTGGCCGGCCCCACCTCCGTCCACAGGGACCGCGGCTCGGGGAGCAGAGGGGGCTCGGGCTGGGGGCTGCAGGTCTCTGAGAGCTGCTGTGGGCACACGTGGGGCACAGGAACTGCAGGCAGGAATGATGCGAGGCTGTGGGGAGGGTGGGAGGCAGGAGAAGAAGGGGGCAGGCACCTACAGCTGCAAGGAGTTGATCTGCTCAATTCAACAGAGAAAGGCAAGGCGTTATTTGGTCTCAGCCTGTGATTTGTACACAGGGAGCAGGAGTTTGATAATTGAAAGCTCTTCAAAGTAGACAGGGATATAAGAAGATCCAAAGCTGGAAGCTGAGATAAATATGCATTTTATGTACAGCGGGAGTAATTTAATAACTGGAACATCCTACCAGAGCTAATGGCTGACTCCTCGTTGCCAAAACGTCTTAATGGAGATTGGTTTGTGGTTTTCTGAAAGGGCTGCTCTAGCTCAAAACGAATTAATTCTGGAAAGTTTCTGTGTCCAAGTCACAATGGATGCCCATGACAGCCCTTTCTGGCATGGGCCCACAATTACTTGCTCCAATTAATTTAATTGGAAGCAGGATCAGACCCTCACCCTGTGAAGCAAAGAAGGCTGCCACTTACTCTGGGGGGCGTTCACCATGCTGTGGCACGTCAGCAAGCAGCATTGTTCTCTGCAGCTCTGTGGCTAATCAACATGTCTGCTAAAGTGGATTTGATTTTGAGAAGTCTTATGGACCCCAATAAAGATCAGTAATCATTAAAATTAACCACACGCTGATTTAATCAACATATAGCTTTGTTAATTACTAGCTCTTTCTTCGTGTCCATCTGCTTTAAAGATTTTTGTGAACCTGCAGCAGATGTTCATGTAAATATAATAAGCTGGTTGCCATGTAAATATAAAATTTTCAGGAGTGTTTGTGTTGCAGACTTCCAATTTATTTGTGCTGTTGTCAGTATCATGTTTTCAGTGGCTTACATACAAAACTGATAACTTTGTTAAAGACCCGTTAGAGGTGATTTCTGCTACCAGGCTTTCCCTCTCCCTCGCCTCCCTCCACGTGTCCCACTTCTGCTGCTTGTTCTCAGTGGGCCAGGCCCTGGAGATGTGCCACAGCATTTGCAGTGCTGTCCTGGGAGCTGCCACATAAAAATGAAGTAGGCCCCTTCTATTCATGCTCTTTTCACAAGTATAAAAAATAATTTCACACTCACAGCAAATATGATTCATTCACCGTGAACACTGTAAGTGGGAAGTGGTTCACGCAGCGTGGCGGCACAGGTTTGCAGCTTGCTTTCCTGCTGAATGGACAAACGAGCTGGGTGGGTGGGACAGACAACAAACTGGCAAGCATCATTAAAGCTGAAGGTGCTTTTAAAAAATGCATACTTCGTGGCATAAACTGAAACAAAAACAGATTTTACTCTGCCACTACTGACTAATTTGTGTGCACACTGCCAATTCATTTTTTTTTTCCTAGTTAAACATAATCCTTAACATAACGGAAAAAAAATGCCCACAAAAGTATTACATTTGCAGAAGAGCTTTATTTCGCTGAAAACAGTTATAAAGTTTAAGACTTATAGTCCACAGCTTTAACAGTTGATTTTTTTGACTTGGTGATACGTGGGGCTGTTTCCTCATGTGTGAGCGTTGTGGATGTGGGTCCATGGCGATCGCTGCCCGCAGGAGCACCGCTCTGGATGAGCTCCTTCACCCACAGCCTGCAGCAGAGGCTGGTGCGGGAGTGCTGGGTGTGCAGCACAGCCCCGCAGCCGGGAGCTGGGAGCGGCAGCAGCCTCGGCCCTGGCTCACAGGCGGTGCTGGGGGCACCTCCGGGGCCTGGGCTCCAGCACCACGGGCTGGGAGCCTGCTGAGGCCAGGACCCTGGCAAACTCCTGCCCCCACGGAGGGTCCCGGGCTCCTGCACGCACACCACAGCTGTTTTTCTGTGCAGTGTCATCTTTGCTAAGGAAAATGAGACAGCTCCAGGCCAAAGGGACCTGGAATACAGAGCTGTGCCCATGGAGCACCTCTTTGGTTTCCACCGAGTACCAGGAAAGCCATCCCGGTGTGAGCCCTGAGGGTTTCTTCCATGGCCAAGCATTTTGGCCTTGAGGTTACTTGCTTATTTAATGCAGTCATATAAGTATAATAATTGTCCTCTCTGATTTGGGAGTGGTTAATACAGTTAGGACACGGTTCAAAATTGCTACTTACCAGTAGGGATAAGGCATGCAGAAAATTTGGAAAATCTGGCTCTGTACTTGCCTGTATTTGATCTTTGCTGGATTGAAAAAGTTTTCGTGATGCAACAGCCCAAGTGTCCTTTGTGAACGTAGCCTGACAGACGGCTCTCATGCTGTGGAACAGGGCCTGAAAACTTGAAGTGTAGCAGCTGTGCACGGTTGTGGCGTGGCTGTGCATTGATGTGGAGTGGATGTGCAAAGGTGCAGAGCAGCTGCACAGCTGCAATTGTGCCACTGTACCCGAGGTAAGGCTCTGAGAACAGGCAGTGTCGGCTGTGGCTGTGCCCAGGTGACAACCTATTCTCAGCTGCTGTTGAACCTGACAAAAGGCACCACTGCAGTACTCTGAGCCTTCACAGGAGCTAACATAATGTTCAGATTGTGAATTCAGGGAAGAATTTCTTTTTTGTTGTTGTTGTTAAATTTGTGTAAAGGAGACCCTGGTCAATGAAAGGCATTCCTAATTGTGCCTGCAGTGCTGTTAAATGATAATAATCCCAAAGGTAAGCAAACAACAAAGGAAGAAAGTCGCTGTTCATCCACAGATGATGAAAAAACACTGATTCTCAAATTCACTTGGCAATGTCAAATACATACAGCTGTACCCCCTGCTCAGGATGCACAACCTGCAAATCTGCCTCTGATTGACTGTACCTGGAGTTAGGTCTGGAAAAGTCCAAAAACCCAGTGGAGCCCCATGAAAACCACCATTGCTCTGTTGTCCCCTGAGCTACGGTGCCCACCCTGGGCAGATAAGATGGGGAGGCTCCTTCCCTGCTTGGCAGAGGGGCTGGTGCGGTGCACGCGGGGCTGGATGCTGGTGGGCACCACAAGTGCATGTGCCCCAAGTACCGGTGGGTGTGTTCCCAGCTGCTTTGCAAAGCTTCCTTCACAATGGATTTTAAAGTCAATTAGAAATGACTGCTTACTGATATTGCATGATGGCATAATGGGAAAACTGACAAAATGCAGAACTGCTTATTCATAATGGTTTTCTATATTTTCCATCTGCCTTCTTCCACAAATAATTCATCTAACAAGTAACAGGACCCCAGTTTCATCTGTGATGCTGCTCTCTAGTCCGTTGCATGTGCTGTTGCTGCCCAGAGCCACTGGCTACAGAGCCGGGGCTGTGGGGACACCCCCACCTTCCATCCCTAGGCCCCTGTGGGCCGGTGGCCGTGCCGTGCACCTGACAGCCTGCTCCTGCTGTGTGCCACAGGGCTGCCGCGCTGGGCTGCTGGCAGACAAACCACCGAGGCTGCTCCTCTTTGTCCAGGTTTGGTGCTGCTGTCCCAGTCAAATGGTTGCAGCCCAGCACTCGTGCCTCCTCTCCTGCATGGATTTGTCTCTGCAGAACATTATCCAGCAGCTGATTCTGCATGCTTGTTGAAGGTGATGTGAAAAATGAAACGTGTATTTTGGTGCTGGTTAGGGGAGCAGAGGGAAAGATGGATCGTAACATAAAATTTCCTACAGATAGCTGAAAACAGAGTTATCCTTCATTTCCGTTGCCACTTGAAAATATTCTTTCTGATTTCTTCTCATTTTTTAGCTTCTGAGGATTTTGGGATTTTGGTTTTATTTAGCTATGCATTGGCAATGACTTCAGGAGCCTAGAGAGGAGGATGAGAGTGAAGGCAGATCATTAAACACTTCTCTTCGAGCTCCTTTTCATCCACGCAGTCCTTACTCTCAGATTGGCCACTGCTGGCATGAAATTCCCATGTGCAGGAGAAGATTTACTGCTTTTCAGGGAAAGGAGCACAAAGGAACAGAGACAGACAAGTGACTGGAGAGTTCTGAAGCAGAGGCTGCCTCTCCTCCCTGCCTTTCCCAACACGGGTCTGAGTTAAGCGGTGCTGAGCAGCACGGGGGTGGGCAGGGGGCGTGCAGAGCTCTGCATCCCAGCGAGGCAAGTCAACGTCAGCAACAAAAATTAATTTAATGATGGTAGGAAATAATCACCAGCAGTGAGTTTATCTAAACCAAAGTAATTGCATTATTTATATAAAGATGTGCTTTTACGACTTCTGGTAATGTTTGCATAATTCTCGCTAAAATTTTGTTTTAATACTAAAAATATAGCGTTCATGACTGAACACAGCAAACAGTAGAGAAGATTCCATTTCCCACCACAATTGAGTCTTACTATGTCAAATTCTTAGATTTCAGATGACAGTGGAAATTAATCGCAAGAATAAAATCTTATAATTGAAACTGAAATGAAACAAAATCTTACAGATGGGATACTATCTTCAACTTCGCTCTGAGTGTCTGAGGAATCACTGTGCATTTTTTAATTCTTTGACTCTTCTCCATAAATATTTTGACGTGCTCAGAAATTTATCTTCGTTATTAAGGCTGCTCGATTATCACATACTACTGTGTCCAAATGCAGAAGTTTTTACATTTTACTTGCCATTTATTCAGAAATAAACTCCTAACTGGAAGCGCGCCCTGTACGCTTGTGTGCAGTGGGGCCAGGCTGGCGAGCCGCGCTCCCTGCCCTGCTGGCGGCCCGGACTCCCCCATAGCGTCGCTGCAAGGAAGGACACGGTGTGAATGTGGTGCTCTGGGGTACGTGTTCTCTGAGTGTTGCTCCCGTCAGGAAGCCCTGGTAACTGTTCTTTTTAAAAGAAGGTATTTATACTTGCAGACCATATTGATATGTAAGTTAATAGGCTTGAGACCTTCCCTTTTGCATCTGGTTTTCTTCAACCCCTTCCTTTTAGACATTACATTTCTCTTGTGTATATAATTAAAAGTTGGCCCTAAGCATGTAGGAAATGAAAGGCTGTTAAAAAGAGGAGGAAAGCCTTTCATTTTGTGCCCATGTCCCAAGACAGCGTTACGTTGACTGAGAAAACTGATGCGAAAGCTTGCCCCGGGGGGCAGCGCTGGCCCAGGTGCGGACGTGCGCAGGCATGGGATGGTCCCGGTGTGGAAGCAACACAGCTCTGCCAGGGCCGGCAGGCACCCAGGTAGGTCCAGGGCTGTGTCTCCAAGGGCTTTGAACCAGGCCCCCTTTGGTGCTCCCTACAAATGCTCCTCGGTGACCTGGGATCCTGCTAAGCCTATTGGCGTCAGAGAGGAATTAGAACAGCTGTGGGACATAATGGAGGAAAAATCCCATATTATTTCCTCCTTTATAATTCATGTTTCTATAATATCCTTTAATTTCCTCTAAGCTCCTTAAGTGCCTGTGAAACTGAAGAGTTTGGATGCTTTCTGCACAGCTTTATGACTGAGGTGTGAAACGGGCAGTGCTTCCAGTGCTGATAGCACAGATCCTGGCAGTCTTGCAGTAGCTGTGCCAACGGGTGGTTGGACCGTTCGGGATGGTGGGGGCTGCTTGTGAAATGTTCTGTGTCATTGCTGATGCTGAGAAAGGACAAGAGGTGCATTTGCCTTAGAGCTTCCCTTTTGCATGTGAGTTTAGGGGGAATATTACAAGAGCCCCTTCTGTGGCCTTTCCTCAGTTCGTTTTATTCCTGTGTGGCTGTGTGGCTGTAGGTGTTGGCCGTGTACTTTGCAGTTGTCAAAGGAGCACAGATGTCAGGTGTATGCAGTGGCAGAGGCGTCCCTGTGCCAGGTGGACCGAGCAGAGGGTGTGCTCATTGCCTCCACCTCTACCTGAAGGCCATGAAGACAAATAACTCTTCAGCATCCTGAAGCACACCACAGTCCTGCTCGTCAGGAAACAGGTTACGTGTCTCTTTATTGACAGATGTGTGGATTGTACGGTTGATGTGTCTAGCATGATCTCCTACTTTGACCTCTTGCGTAAGAGAAGCTTTAAAATTAAACCTGTAAATCCTTCCTGAAGCCCTTTTCCTTGTGATTAAATAAAAGCATTTTATCTAGGAAAAAAAAATCCATTTTGGCTTATTCAGAACTATATTGTTTCTTCACAGATGTGAAGATAGTTTTGTGTGCTCGGTTGAAGCCCTCTGCCATCAGTTTAAGTCAACTCCTGAGCATTTCAAGGTAAAATGAATCATTGATCTCCCTAAATCTCTTACTGCAGGAAGCCTTCCTGATGCAAATTATTTTTGTAGGTCTTCTCCATGCTGTTTCTAACATTTCAGCACAATTTTGATGTGTTGATGACAGCAGAGGGTTCAGTATTTCATTGCCTCTCTCACGGTGGAGGTGGGTAAAGTTTTTTCAACCTGCATTTTTTCTTCTTTCAAAGAATAGAAAGTTAAACCAAAATTACTGTGTGCTTTGTCAAGTTGTCTATCAAGTACTCTGTTCACAAATAAAGACAATTTCAGAACTTTTCTTCAGATACTTTCATTTTTCAAACGTTGTCTCTAGACGTTTCCCATGTTTAAATTATAGAAAGTGTACCCCCTCCTATCTTTACTTTGGTGGCAACACTGAATATTTTCGTTTCAAGTCAAATGTACACATTTTAAAAAAATATTTTTTCAATTCAGCCGACTATAATTTGATCTCCTGAAAATAATTTTTTTACAAACCTCATTTTTTTTAAAAAAATCTTACTTTCTCTTGAATTGGGAGACTATGATGGGTCTTTTTGTCTAAACCTTACATGTTTTATGGAATGGATGTCGCGGGGCGGGGGCCCGGCGCTGTCTCCCCAGGCCACTATGGGCTGGTCCTGAGGGGTGCTGGCGGCAGCCACCGGCTGGGGCCGCGCTCACGGCCGCCGAGCCCAGCAGCGCCCCTCGGCAGCGCCTTACGGAGGGACCCCAGCCCAAACCAGGGGCATCTGGATCTGGAGAACGAGCCTGTGCTCGGGAAACAAAAACCTGTCCTTGTGGCCTTTGCTTTTTCTGCCCTGTCCACTGGAATACTCGGATATGCCTTTTGAAATGCTTGGACTGCAAAATGCATACACAAGGGTCCCCCTTCATTAATTTAAAGAATAAAAAAGAACGGAACATTTTCTTGCTTCCTGACTAATTGCATGCCAAATTGCTTTACAATTGCACCAGAGAAAACCTTTTTTTTTTTTTTTTTTTTTTTTTTTTTTTTTGAGAGTGAAAGATTTTCATCTCTAGATGCTTCCCAGAAAGGAATTTTCATAACAAGAGTCTATTAAGAGATGCTTACAGACTTCCAGGCCATCTGAGAGGTTACGGAAAAAAAAATAGCTGAAAATGGTGTGACATCGTACACATTCCAGCTGAAGTGTCCGTTGCTATAGCAAATGAAGGAGCATAACTAACCTCTAACACAGCCTGCTTTGAAAATCTATGTGGTTTGTTAAGGCTCTTTTGTTGTGAGGCATTCATTTTCTCCATTTCTGCTGCAGTTTGCTAAACGGTTCCCAAATTATTGGAATTTATAGTACAGAAATGATGATACACGTTAGGTATGATCCGTAAAGCGTTAAAGAAATGATGAGTTCCCATGTCACCCTCACTGGCACAGCAGTATATTAATGTGATATTTGTGTAGACAATTTCAGTGTTTTATTTTACTTTTTTTTTTTTTTGCATTAAAGATGGATCAAATCTAGAGGAAAGAAAGTATGGGCTGTCCAAGCTTGAAGCCCTTAAACTTCTGGTTTAATGTAACATTTTGAGGTTCCTGTTCCTGTTTGCCCTAAGCTTTTATTGTCTTGAATGCACCCTCACACTGTCTCCTTCCCTGATGCTGTTACTGCTGTCAAAAGTGCATGCTTTTCCTGTTATTCTGTCTTGCAGTACTGCCACCCAGCTTGCAACAAGTCCTCAGAAGCAGCCTGTGGGCTCGAGCTCCAGCTTTCCAAGAACACTGACCTTCCAGGGAATGGTCTTGTGGCAGGTATGAAGAAAACATCTGTAGGTTTCAAATATAAATCCTAGCGAATACATGGTTTTCAAAAGTAATTGCTATTTACTTGAGCTAGCATGGGAAACAAATCTAGTTTGTTTCACTGAAGAACACATTCTGTTTTTTTGCTGTGGAAATTAGCAATGTGTGAACTATGGATCAGGCTGGGTTAATGGTCATTGGCTGGATTAAAGAGCAAAAACTGGTAGGCAATGAAAAAAAAAACCAACACACAGAAAACCAGAATTTGCTACTTGAAAGGTACAAAGAATTCCCCAAACAAAACACAGTAAATTACTATAACCAAAACTGCTATAATTTCGTGGAGAGAAATAAGCTGGTTAATGTATACAGACGTGCCTGTTCAGATTCAGTTGCGATAACACACTATGGAGCTGATGTGAAATTAGAGTGAAGGGAACTGCTGGAGCTGCATGTGAGGAACTGGAGGGATGTCGGCTCGCTGCCCCTGCCTGCCTGGCGGTGCCAAGGCTGCAGCGCGCTGCCGGGGCAGTGCAGGAGCGCGGCAGGGAGCGCCTTGTCCCAGGGTGCAGGTTAACCAGCAGCAACCAGCAGCCTGTGCTGCCAGGGGACCTGGCGCAGCTTCATCAACAGCATCTTCCATGTCTCTATAGAATATTGCTCTGTGCAGAATAAGGAAATTAAAGGCATTGGTACTCTGGTGTCAGTACTGCTCTGTAAGGGTGAGGAGTTACTGCCCTCATCTGACGTCCTGCATCGTGGCCGTAACAGCAATGCCACTGAGAAGCGTAGCTGTGCCTCTAAAAAGGCTCCATCTCACCAGCCTTGGAAAAACACCATTTTTTAGCCCTACAGGGAGCTTGGTTTGAACCCTAGAAGAACAAACAAGCACGAGCAAAGCCCCCTGCCAGCGCAGTGGGAATTTTCCCTAGCTGGGAAGCACCCTGGCTCAGTGTGGTTGGATTTATGCTGTAGCTGTCAGAAAGCCTGGCTCTGGCAAAATGCAATGAAGTGCTTGTACTGAAGCAGCTGAGCTAAAGCTGAACAGTATTAAATCCTGACATTTTAAGAGAGCAAAATAAATAAAAAATTACTCACTGTTTCACTACAGCCCGAGCAGACCATGCACTGCTCCTAAAGTCTAAGAATAGCCAGCACCCATGTACAAGGAAAGCTCTTACGAGTTAGTCAATTGGGAAATAAATCTAAAAGTCAGGCTAAACAACAAAATATTGAATTTGTTGGAAACGAGTATGCTGCAGCACTCCATTTCTCTGAAAGTAGGTTGATTACAGCTGACATCAGGGGGCCTTCCAGGCACCACTGTTTGGGTACAAAGGTTCCTATTGCCCAGGGATCTGCACTTCTCACAGCACTGGACGTGGCTGCCTGCGAAGTGACCTGGCCCCAGGTGCCAGCACAGCCGATGGCCACGGCTGTGGATAAGAGCGGGGCTGCTGGCAACGCAGGCCTGTGCCTGTGCCAGGAGCTGCAAAGTGCTGCACTGCTGGCCCCGTCCTGTGTGCACTGAGGAGCAGCTTCCCTCGCCCCGCAGACCCTTCCAGCATGACGCACACATCATGGTTTTCTCGTCCCATCTCGTCCTGTCATCTTTTACAACAGTACTTCCTTTTCAGCTTTTCAGAAAGAGCAACTCTGTTATCAAAGAAATAACGAAATAAAGGACTGCATGAAAAAAAAGATTATATGTTATTGAATCCCAATAGAATTAATGTTGAAGACTGTATTTACAGTGGATTTTTCTTTCTTTTTCACTGTTTTAGATTGTGACAGATGCATATAACAAAGAAAATGAAGAAGTACATACTGCATCTCTCAGCCTGCATATAATTTAATAGAGGTTTGAATGCCATTAAACGCCAACCTTCCAAATCTTGAGCTTCAGTGGAGACTGTGATCAGCTCCTTTGAAATTAAAAAAAAAATCTAAAAAACTACAGCTGGAGAATGAGCATTTGAAATCCGAAGCTATCGTGCCCAAAGGACTAATTATGTTTTTGCGAACTTTATAAAAACATTGCTGTTTATTTAAAGTTAGCAGCACAAGAACACCATCATAATGAATGGTGACTACTATGACTCATGCATACAAACATCTATTTTCTGGAGAAAGTCAATTAAGGGCTTGTAATGGATTTTGGTTGTTTTAATCTCTCTGCCAAGACACTGCAGAATGAGAGACACCGTGAGTGTAAAGGATGCTGAAAACCTGGCCTTGCTTGAACAGGACAACTTTCAGTGTTCCATGAGGCACAAGGGGAGGATTTTCTCACTGTGAAGTTTGCTGTTAACTCTGGAAATGGGAAGCTATTGATGCCAGCCTATCAAAGCAATGGAAATGAAAAGCACACATCTCCAAATCTCCCTCTTTTTGAACCATCCAGGGGACCCCTCAAAGATCCATGTCACATGTAAGGGTTTTCTTGGGTGTGGTGGGGAAGTGCTGGTACCTCTCCCAGCAGATACACACACTTGTGGTAATGTACTCGAGTTACTCGAAATGCCGAGCCATGGCATTGCAGTACAAAGAGAGTTTTATGGGTTGGCACAGCGCTCCTTTATAAAGATAGTGGAAGTTAGAGCTAATTTTCTGGCTTACCGAAGATAAAGATGTAACAAGCCTTTTTCTATCTACTTGCCCATGCATCTCATCTCATCAAGTGAATTTCCCTGTTCTTAGGAGTCTAGCTCCTATTTAAATATGAATAATCTCAGATTTATTGTCTGTCTTGTAATTTCATTTCTGGGGGGTGAGATTTCTCTTCATCCATCCTTGCTCCTACCTTTTCAGTTTTATGTAACTGTGAGTTTTTCCATGGGTCTGCACAATTCTAGGATTTACCGTCCTAGGATATGTCATGTCTGGGATATTCCTTGACACCTGGCTTATTTCAAAGTCTTGTGCAAAGCTCTGCTTTTTGTCCTCGGATGCGCTGCGGTTGGTTTGGTGCACCCTGTCCCTGTCAGCTGAGCCCACGCTAGCACGGTGCTTCTCCCAGGCTGCTGGCAGCAGGGCTGGCCAGCGTCGCGGCATCGCGGCAGTGAGGGGATGGCCGGCGTGGCCGTGGCTGCTCTGGCTGAAGCTGCCTGTGCCCCCATGTGCAGGGCTCTGGGGGGCTCCGTGGGGTGCCGGGGAAATGTGGAGCTCAGTTGGTGGAGCGAGCTGGTTCCAAGCTTTGCGCAGGCGACACTTCAGATAGAAAACGCTGGGTTGTCTGCAGCTGAGGAGTCCAGATCAGAGACAGCTCCCACCAGACCTCTTCCCATGCCAAGTCTGCCTCTACAAATGATGGCCAGAAAGCTGAGAGAGAAAACAGGCTTTTATTTGTGCATTCCTGGGTGCATCACATTTGATTTGACATTACTCAGATTGAGGTCACAAGCTGTGCCCTGCTTGCGAGAAAAAAGTGCTGGCAAATAGTTTAAAAAGCTAAAAGTATTAAATTAGATTAAAAAAAGAGAGAGAGGATGTTAATATCATTATCAATTCCTCACTTTAATATTTTGTCACCTCCTAAGCAGACAGGGCTACAAGTTAAAACGATCACCTTTACGAAGTCTGGTAGAGCCTATGCTATGGGGGATTTTTGACATAGAAACTGGAAGCATCTTTTGTCATTGATGTTTTCACATCAGACTACTTCAGCTAGCATTACGGGTAGGGATGAGAAGTGTCTCTGGGCGAGGCAGACAGGCGTGCACTTTTGGGAATGGCTTGGAGATTCCAAAGCGCCAGGCAATTCTCACAGGAAAGAAGGCACGGGAAAGGCATTTTAAGGGGGCTGAAGCAGCAGTGATCCTCCTTGCAGCGGCCATCTCTCTCATTTGAGGCTCTTTCACTGCCCAGGGCCTAGGGTAGCCTTCTGAGGAGATGGTGCAGAGCAAGAGGGCTCATGGGGCATAAAACAAGTACGGTTATTAAGGGAATAAATGTATGAGAAATGTTCTGCCACAGTCGGTTTACCCGTATTGCCCTTGCACTCCCTGAGGTGGCGAGGAGGGAGCCCGCGGGGACCACGGCCACTCTCCCATGGCGAAACACCGCAGCAGCAGCAGCAGGGGTTGGAGGAGGTGAGGCCGGGCTGTTTTGTGTGTCAGACAGGCACAGAAGGAAGAGCTGCGTGCCACTAACTGGCAGTGCAGGGATTTGCCGAGGGATGGCTGATGCTGATGCAGAGGAGGCCAGGGGTGCGGAGGGTTGCTCCACGTGCAAACTCCTTGCCCGGAGCCATGCGGCTCGGCGGCGCAGTGCCAGGCACACAGCAGAGGGCTGGGCTGGCCGGCTGCGGGCTGACCGGGAGTGGCGTGCTGAGACACTGAGGTGACCAGACCCTGTGGGTACCTGGGAGGTGCACAAGGGGCTCGAGGGGCTTTCTGTGAGTGGCGCGTGCTGGCAGTCTCAGGAGAGGTGCCGTCTTATACTCAGGGATGTCAACAAAGAGACTTACTAAAAACAATTGACCTGGGATCAGTAGGCTTCATTTCGTATATGCGTAATTCTGGAATTCAAACAGATGCCCGCTGTTACCAGTAAGTGCTGTGCAAGCCTTGTTTTGTAAAAGAAGGAGGAAGAGGAGGTCAGATTACAGTCTGTGATGCTGATGACATTATCCTAGTCTCCCAATATATCCCATGGACAGACAGGAGTCCTGGTATCTGTTTATCTGTACAATTAATTTTGTAATGAATACATTTAGTTTATGCAGGAAGAGTGAACTATTTGTTAGCATTGGATGCAGTGATTTAAACTGCCAGAGTCTGCCGTTACAATTGCTACTTTTAGGCTATACAGTTGCAGTAATTTACAGTGGAAGTCAGAGGCATCTGCAAGTTAAAAGAGGCTCTCCTGTGAGGAGGATGTGACAAAGTTTAAGTAGAAAGCTGATCCCCTCTGCAGGAATTCAAAGATGTGTCTTGATAGCTGTAAGGCCTTGTAGGATGCGGGTTTTGGCCTTGTGCTTTCAAATTGATATTCTAGAGCTAGAATCTAGGCCAGCTTCACTTAAAGTTCATTTCTTTTTATGCTGTCTTACTTGTCTAATTATTGAGCTCAGCTCTACAATGGTTTGACTCTTTTTGATGTGTACCAACTGCTCTGCAAGCAGGACTGTATTCAAAAATCAGGCTAAGGAAAATGCTGGTAGAAAATGGATAAAACATCAATTATTTTGTGTAGAAAACAAGAGAACTGCTGTGTGTGCAGTGTCGTCTGTGATGGAGTACATTGCTGCAATATGCTGTGCGTGAGTCTGTGCTGCGCAGCAGGTTGCCGTGATTCAAGGGAGCGGAGCACTGCGGGGTGGTGGGAGCATCACTTCTTCACAGCTTCAGAGATCCCAGCTATGGGGCAGCCATAAGGGAACCTCAGCGCTAATCCTTCTGGATATGTACCACAGTGCAGGTGGACAGCATACTGCTAACGTAACCCTGGTAGTCAGAAGAGCAATAAATCGAGAACAATCCATGGGCAGCAAGGCTGCTGTGAGCTTGTGCTGCCTCGGGCAGGGAGGGGTAGGTGATGGATACCTGCCCTGTGGAATCTGGGGTGAGGAGGATATATTTCTGTTCATAGATGTGAGAGTTTAAAACTATATACAAACCATCTCTTTTGTGCATTGCTCTTTGAGGGCTCAGCCTGAGAATATTACTGAACCACTTCATAAAAGTAAGATACAATTCTTATACAGCGATGACTTTTAGCAACAGCCCCTGCAAGAGGCAGGGCTCCATCCAAACTCTGCTGCAGTTAATTGAAAAACTCCTCTTTATTTCAGTAGGCTTTGGATCAGGTCCTTAGAAAGCAATTTGGGTAGTGAGGTGAGAAATTTGGGACGACCAGCGTATCAATAACATGAGCATTGAGCTCCACTCTTTTCACTTCAGTTCACAAAATAAATTCCAGTCCAAATGCTAAGCAGCTGATCTTCCAAACATTGCCAGGGCAGATGCAGATACTAAAAGGTACATTTGTAAATGGGTATTTTTAATGCATCTCTCCAGTGTGTTATTTTTGTACTTTATTCTTAACTTGATCATGGGTTTGGATTTTAGTTACTGCCCTAAGGTCATGCTCTGGCTGTACCAACACCTGTTACACCCATATTTTAACGTGGTGTAGGTGAGCAGAGTGTGGGCACTGGTGGGTTTCTTTCTGCTCTGCTGACCAGTCTTGAGTTTCTGGGAGAAGCCAGCACAGAAGCACGAGTGTCATAGTGGCTTTATGCAAGGCCTTCTTTCAGTGTAATCCACACTCCCTTTTTTTTCTTTCCATACTCCTCTCTAAACCCTAGCATCCATGGAGGCTGGGCCTTGATGGAGTAGTGCTGCGGCAGCACGACACGGGTATGACCACAGAGCTCCATTTCCCAAGCATGACAACGGCATGTGCTGGTGCCAGCGGTGGGCGCCAGCTGGGGGGGAGGCAGGCACGGGCATTTGCTGAAGCAAAGCGCCTTCACGTTGAGCCCAGGCATTGGAACCTCAGCTTGCTCTGAATAGCAATGCCTACTTAAGGAGGGGGCACATGTTTTATTGAGGATATCAGTAGCTTAATGCTTCACATCTTCGTGGCATGATTTTCATAGGAATTGTTGATCAGGTAAAATGAGGTTCTGGGCAAAATCACATTCAGCACTGCCCTGAAAGAGAAAATAGAACGTGGAGGCTTCTCTCCACTGCTCTGTTCAGTGCATTTGGAGGTCCATTTCTCGCTTTAGGCACATAAGCAAGCAATTTGGTGAGGCATCGTACCACCAGACTTTCCAGAGTCTAATCACATTACAGTCCCTCTGTTGGAAGGAAGGAAGGAAGGCAGGCAGGCAGGAAGGCAGGCAGATGTTTCAAGAGGGTAGTTCAAATTACTGTCTGAAGGTGTGTATCTCTATTTCTTCAAGGATTTAACAGGGAGGGTTGGAAGTCCTGCACACTTTTGCACCTGTGCACTGGTCCAAACCCCAGGATGCTGAAAGCTTTGATTTTGCAAGCACCGAGGTTCTGCATATGCCCAGTAACTTCTGCCCCTACAGCATGTTCTCAGGTGTTTGTGTATGCTGATTCCCAGATGTCACGGTTGCCAGATACTTCATAGCAGTTCCCAGTGACACACACCTGGGCATGGTTGCCCAGCTTGCTTCCTGCCAGGTGGGGTGGGAAGCAGGGACAGAGCACTCATGGCCAGACTGCTTCTCCTTTTGACTAGGAGAAGCTAGGACCAGCTCGAGATGTCCATCAGACACTATTATTCAGCTTTATCATTATCTGCCATCTTAAAATATTTCTATTTCACATTTAGTCTTGTGGCAGTCTTGCTCCTCTTACTGCCTGATAACAGTAAGATGGGTGTGAGTGCTGGGTGAGGCCAAAGAAGTAACGAGAAGATCATAAATATCCATTATAAAGAGAGATGTTACTGGATTCCTGTGGCTATTTCCTACCATAATAAGCATCCAGGAGGATATTAAAAGTGTCATTTGGGCTTTAAAAGTAATAATAATTGAAATAGGTTCTGGCATTTTTTTATAAGAACAAAGATAACAACTATGACTGTGGGTATTTTAAAAGAAAACAAACACATTAAAAAATTAGCTAATTGAATCTCCAATATGTTGATGCTGCTGGAATTAGTCTGAAAAATAAGAGATTAGTAGCATGGTTTTGCACAGATAGCTGGTTGACATGAAATGAAGAGGATGGCTGGGATGGACTCAGCTGGGAAGCAGCTAAAGTCCACACCAACCGGCACGGCAAGCCCCATCCTGCCGAGGCACAGCCTTCCCCTGGTCCCTCATGGACAACATCTTCGCAAAAAAAATCCACACAACCAACCAAAAATCACTTTTTTTTTTTTTTTTTTTTAAAGCCTTGAGCATTGTAAACATTACCCCTGTGGAGCTGAGAATATATTTAAATATCTATAGCAGTCTTCTGAACACTCTGTCATGTCTGGCACGGATACATGTACTTTATAAAATGTGTCGGCATTTCTCTGAATCTATTTCATTTAACCATTGGAGCTATATGCCACGAAAATTTTATTTGGAAAGCCCTTTCTTCCTTCCTGCATATTCATGCAGGCACAGCCCTCTGTTTATGCAAGGTCTGATGCTATACTTCCAAATGCACTCAATCCATGCTTGGGCACCACAACAGATTAACAGGTTTTTAAAAGCACTCAGCACATCGGGTGATCCTTGCGAAGCCTGGCAGTGAAACGCATCAGTGGAAGGTAAATCTCCGATGAACCCACATGCTGCTCAGCACACGGAGCTCCTGGAAGGCCAGGCCCAGGCCGTCTCTCAGAGCCACGGCCCATGTGGGCCATGCTGCCCAGCCTGCGGGGGCTGCAGCCTCGGAGCGGAGAGCTGCTCACACCAACATGGTGGTCCTGTGCCTGACCACAGGGGAACGCCGCTCATTGCAACACTGCTGCTCAGACAACATTTTCTTCCTTT
This sequence comes from Heteronetta atricapilla, assembly GCA_011075105.1. Lineage (NCBI taxonomy): Eukaryota > Metazoa > Chordata > Aves > Anseriformes > Anatidae > Heteronetta > Heteronetta atricapilla. The sequence goes on along the minus strand of CM021738.1, from coordinate 31,537,081 downwards.
TACATTTTTTTTTTCAAGGGTGAATGTAAAGGGTATTCTGACCTCCCTTCTCTCACAAGCTGGAATTGTTTCTTCCTTCAAGTGCTGGTATGAGCCCCCCTGCACTTTACTTGAAATACAGCACAAAAGCTACAAACGCAGCTTTCAGCTTCACGTGCCTTCAAATTTGTTCTATTCTCTTTGCTGTAGCTGGGAGGTATATGCCATGAACCAAGACTCAGCTGTGGTTTTCCCCATTGCATTTCCATTTTATTCTGTATTTCATCATGCCAGTCACCTGCAAAATTGCATATAAGTACAAATATATATCTTTATATATAAATATAGATGTGCAGGGGGTTGTTATTTAGAGCATGTCCCGTGCTCCCTGTGGGACAGGTGCCATGAGGTGTGCATCCCTCGGTGCTGGGGACGGGCCACCCAGCTGCAGGGCTCCTCTCTGCGTGGGGAATGCGGGCACTCATTACAGAGTGCTGAGGATGACTCCTCGGAGATCTCTTGGTTGAACTGATTTTCATTATCACAATGCACTTATGGGGTATTGTCTTTCTTTTAAGAAAATAAATGCATTTTTTATTTCACAGCTGAAGGAGGTGCATGTGCACTTTATTCCTGTCCTGCAAACAGAAGTAAGCATAATGCCTGATGAAAGCTTGCCTTGCCATGCTTACCTATATTTTAAATCGTTAGCAAGAGCATAAAGGTCTGAGAAGCTGGTTAGGCACAAAGTACCATTTAATATCCATAGTTTGTTGCCCTAGCTTTAAGGGAAATAAAAATACTTCAAAATCAATAGTTTTAATCCCAACCTTCACAACTTGTGTTAGAATTATTTCTCTGTCTCTCCCCCTTGACAAAACAGACTTTTTTCCCCAGTGCTGACCGTGAAGCTTGATCTTTGCTTACAATCCTGCCCATGTGTGGTGCGGCGCAGGGTGTGTGTGGGGGTGCACAAGGCCTGGCGGAGCCCCGCATCCTCACGAGCAGCATCCGCACCAGGGGCTGTGGAAGGAAGGAAGCTCCTGGTGCTGCTCGTGGAGCGGGCACGGAGCAGGGGTGAGAGCTGCGGGCTCCCAACAGGCACAGCACCTGTAAGCGCAGGGCTCTGCCTCAGGGCCCCAAACCAAAGCAAGCCAGCAAAAGCCTGTCTCCAGCAGGCACCTGCGTGCCGTGTCTGTGGGCCTGCAGAAGTCTGCATCCTGAGTCCTTGTTGGGCCCCTGCTGTGCTAGGTACCGCAGCGCCACGCCACCACCCCTGCCCCCTGCACCACTGGAGGCCTGATGTGCTTTTGTTGCACTCCCTTCTTTGCCAGGGTTTCCATACTTTGAGGCTGACAAATCTCTGTCAGGCAAATTTCCTCATCTTGTGATGCAGCTGGGAAGGAAAGCAAGGCTCTGTAAACTACTGTGTATCAATTGAATAGGCCAGGTGAATGCAGTCAAAGGGAACATTACTTTTTTATGCTGCTACTCTACATTCCTGCCTGAGATTTTTTCTTTTTTCTGGGTTGCATGAAACACTAACACACTATCAGCTTTGAGCCCAACAGCAGAGAGCTTTCCCATGTAGCACTGTGCCCCTAGTTGTGTTTCTATTTATTTATTTGTTTATTTATTTTTATTTAACATCATCAAAACTGTCTCACAAGAGAGAGTTTTACCTTTCACCCTTTTTTCCCAATATGCTTTCCCTCTTGCCCATACTCAAGAAACATTTACTAAAACTCCCTGTCTAATCTAAATGGCTTCATTCAGACTTCAATCTCCAGGCATCTGGCTTCACCATGTATTACTGTTCTTGTTCTTTGTACAAATTATAAAATATATCAAAAACATTTTCTTGTTGTAAGTCTGAAGATATAACCATTACTTCTGACTGCTGTTCAAAGCAAACAAAATTTCTTTATTACAACTCATCAAGCCATGCTACTTGTCAATTTTATGAGATTTTAAAATAACATCTAATGTTAACTTGGCAATGAATCTATCTTAAGACACAGTACCCACTCACATTTTATTTCCTCTATTAAAAGAAATAATGTATAAACACTAAGGAAAAGCATGGATCAAACTTTTTAGTATCGCCTATAACACAAAGAAATCCAAGTACAAGGAACTAAAGGAAATGGGAGTGCCTTGTACATGCTCTTCTGGGCTACAGAAACTAACAATTATTCCGTCTTGATCCAGCTGCACAATAAATGCAAACAAATATCTCATTATGGAGATACTTTATTTTTGGTTTCACAGTATTCATAGATGCTGGGTATTGCTTGCTATAAAAAGTATGTTTAGGTCAGATGGTTATGCTTTAACATTTATTTTGTTTCTGAAGCTTTATGATTACACTGTGAGACCCTAATTCATGGATGACCTTCATTTACAAACCCAACTTAAGGCATATAAATAGTCCTATTGATTTGAATTTTAACATTGATTATAGCAGAGTAGGCGAAAGTCAATGTGAATAAACGTAATATACAGTGTGCCTCCATTGTTCTCAGTAACACAAAATGGAATTGCAATCACCTCTTGCTAGAAAAAATAGCAGGCACCTTTTCTGTCATGTGACATAGATTTTAATCACTCTCAAATATACTGAGGTGCATTGAATTCTATTTTGTCCTGACTTACCAATCCACACTGAAATATATACATATTTGCATTTCTGGAGTTAAGAATGTCAGTGGTCCAACTTAATTCTCTCCTCAAAATAAATAAATAACCAAATACATAAATAAAATAAATACATTATGGAGTGGGTAGAACACCCCCTTCAGACAAATTTACTCACAGTAGTTGAGCATATTGTCATTCACAAAAAAAAAGATGCATTTGACCTCTTACTTCAGAAGATATTCTTTTGTAACATGAAGTCTGATCAGTTGTGACACAAACTACGTTATCTATATAATTAAGTGCCCTTGTGGGTTATCCCACGTTGGGAAGATGCTTTGACCCTTCGTGATGGGTACCAGTGAGCAGGGAGCTCAGCCCAGGGCGGGAGATGCCATCTGTTTTCATCCAGCAGAAGACAGTGATGAAGCCTGGGAATTTGCCTGCCTTGGAGTGCTCTGCAAATGCCAGCTTTCTGAGAGCCCTCGGGGGTGTGGGGCTGGTGGGATGCGATGGTGCCTCTGCTCCATGTCGTCAGGACACACTGTGCTGGTGGCAGGGTCCCAGCTGGCTGTCGGGGCTGCCACCGCGTCCCAGCGCAGGTGCCGCTGGTGGGTGCCGCTAGCGCCTGCCCCGCGCCGCCCAGCGCTGCTGCTAGAGAGCTGCAGGAAGCCTTAACGGGTCTTCTGCTTCAGCCTTGACTTACATTTGCAAAGCTTTCATGCATGAGTGTTGGGAGAAAGCGAACACAAAAGCAGGGTAAACACAGCTGAAGCAAATTCATTAAACATTAAAGCAAATATTTGTAGAGGTTTTGGTTTGCAGCCTTTCCACATTTCCGGAATGACAGCAATGGAGCATGGGCACACAGTCAGCTGGCAGCAGCAAGCCAAAGGAGATCTGTGGGCGCCAGAGAGATAGAGGGTGGGTGCAGGAGACCACTCCTGGGGCCTGTTGCCCTGTGAGGCTGTTTGTCCTGCTCCTCCCCAGGAAGCAGACCTCCAGAAATGTGTCCCTTCTCCCTAGCCCTCAACTTCTTCTTTCATTGCAGAAGGGAGACCCTCTTGAGGCTGGAGCACAACGTGGAAGTTCATGTATGGAAACTTGGAGGGGCCAGTTTGCTGCTGAGGAGGAAACAAAGCAGCCCTGGGGCAGGTGTGTCGTGTGCTGGGAGGACATTCAGGGAGGCTGTGCGAAGACATGGCCACACTGGGAGTCCTCTAAGCTGTCTCACTGTCACAAGGAGAATTTCAGGACACTGGTCTCCACCCCCGCAGGGCATGGCTGAGGCTGGGGGTCGGCCTAGGTGGGCACAAGGGGCCGGTGCGCAGTCACTGCTGCGGAGAGAGGCATCAGAGAGTGACGGCAAAAGCTCCAGCTCCATGTCCCCTTGGGGTGGGACACTGTAAAGGCTGCAGGGGAGGCCAGGAGGAAAGCTGAGCAGATGGATCACACAGTTCACACCATTTATTTCTCAACCATGATACAAGGATGAGCATCAATCCTCACATTACAAGAGATCAAGCTCAGCATTACAGGACAGCTTTTGGCATAGGGCAGACAGTGCCCAAGTGTAGAAAAAGGCGATTCCTTCATGTCTGCCTTTTGCCACGTCACTCAACGTTTTTAATACATATTCATTCATCATTAGTTATTCACAAGACAGCTACAAAGAACCGTTCCACCACAAACTTATGCCTTCTAGGACTGTGATTTTTGATTTATACACACGTTGTTCTCCATGGGTTGCTACAGTCCACAGAACTGCCGTTTTGTACTTAGTTTGCTGTTGTGCTGTGTATTAAATGAAGTTGAATTTCCATCGTGCTAAAGACTCAGAAACAGGAGAAGGCTAATTGTTTTCAATCTTAATAAGGTGTGATCAAGCGTCCATACACAGCCGTGGCAGATGCTGGCGCCAGATCTCCCACAACAAGAAAGATGCGATGGGCTGGCAGGGCTGGTGGCACTGCTGACAGTGTGTCCATGCTTCTGTCTGCACAGAAGCTCTTTGTCCCATGCTGTCCTGCATCTCCCTGAGCAGTTCAGCCCCTGCAAGGGGCTCGGGACAAAAGATCCCATGTCTGCGAGCAGCCTGCAGTGGGTGAGGAGGTTGGAGGAGGATGCAGCAGCACTGGGCGCCCCAGCGAGGAGCTCAGCAGGTCAAGCAGTGTGGCACACAGCATGGGAAATTCATTGCTGCTGCTGAAGTAGATGCAGAATTAGGGTGAGATGAGACACTTGGCAGCTCTCTCTGAATGGAGACCTGATTTAATTGTTATTGTACCACTCTCCTTGTAGAAGAAAAGGAACCTGACTGCTGCATTCAGATGTGCAGCTTACCACCTTCATTAGGCCTTCATCAGACCCACATTAGGCATCTCAGAAGCACCTCTGATTAGCCTCCACTTGAAACAGCCAGAAGATTCGGGAGGTGCAGGCCGTGCTTTTTCACTTGCAATGCAAAAATGGCAAAGCCACCAAAATGGATGTTGTTGGGCTGCTGTTGCTCTGATGCCCCTTACTCTGCTGCCTTTCCATGGGGGTTAGAGGATGGCTGGCTCCCACGGCACTGTGGTGCTATTTCTGCAATGGCTAGGGGCACAAGGAGCATTTTGTCTCCGAGATAAACACTGACTATCTCCATCAGCAGTGAGCCTGTGGTTTCTTTTGCTGGTTTTCCTTAAATGCAAAAATGTAATCCCTTGATAAACAAGACTTTTAAATTTTAGAGCCTTAGACTGTTACCAAAACAAAGGATCAGCCCTCTTCCAGCCTAGTCAATCTTCTAAGAACAAAGAAAAATGAAATTATAGAGTAGCAGTAATCTTATTTCAGTTAATGATCTCATATAATAGCTTGCTTGTGACAAAACTCATCTCTTCCTCCTGAACACTGTTCAGCCACTAAACTGTGGGATCAGGATCAATTTCTGAAATAGGAAGGAACATGTTCTTGTTTGTTTCATTTGAATTTCTCTTTTAATGTGTGGGTAATATCTGCAATGCCCACTGCTGATGTAATATAGATCTAATTCTCAGCTCATTTAGTAGGTGCCTTGATATGAAAACAATGCCTAGTGGGAGTGATGATTACAAAGCAACAGCAGAGATAGGAAGCATGAATAAGTGAAATAAATTACAGAAAAAGTTACTAATGACATGATCTCTGGCCACATCAGTCAAATGGTACTCTGACGCACTAAATTGCTGTTTTGATTTTTTTTTTTTGAATGATAGCTACACTCTAAAGCAACGAAGAAAAGAAAAGCAAGGAAGAATGTATAATACATCCTCTCCTCCCGACCCCAGTGTCATGGGAGCATCAAGTGTGGAGGAGACAGAGACATAAAAATGAATTGCATGGAGCATACCTCTCAAGCTGTTATCTGCTATTTATAAAGAATTAAAATGAGCTACTTATTTCATATGTGCCAGAAAAATGGGTTCATCATTATTGTGCTGAAATGCATTATGACTTACCGATTCCTGATTTCATAGCTGTTGTACTTATTTGAAAACATATTTATATGCTTTGTATCAGCTGCTAAGCATTGAATTTTTATTGTACATTACTGCGAAAAATCTTATGTTTCAATTTGCATCTCACTAGATACATTGACGTATTATGCATACCTCCAGCCCTGTGTGATTTACTACAAGATACCTGACCGCAGGCTTTGAGCACATCCCTTCTTAGTGCGAGCACGAGGCTGCTATGGATGCCCCTCACATGGCGGGCCGCAGCGGTGCGCGGTGCCTTGGTCTCCAGCCGGGGCAAACCAGGGCGTTAGAGACAGCTCTGTACATGCAGACGGACAAGAGATACACATTGACACCAAAGCGACACACTCAGACTTCACGATGGGCACTGAGGGCCTGCGGGGATCCTGTTGGTGTGCAGGCGGGGGGCAGGCACCTTGCCACGTGTTCCCCTGCGATGCCGCGGAGTTGCAAGGCACGGCCGGCCTTCAGTCAGTCCTACAGGTGTGTGAGCAGGGCCTGGAGATCAGGGCAGTGTTGTAAGTTGACTGAAAACTGGCAAAGCTCCTTTCTTTCTACCCCAAAGAAACAGTACTGTCAGGCAGCGTTGTAGTGGGAGCTGTCGATGCCAGGCGCACCTGAAATTCAGGCTGCTGTTACTGGGGAGAACGTGTGTGGCTCCTGAGGCTCTGCCCGAGGGACCGCAGCCTGAAGGCCTGCACCTGGCTGTGGCAAGCGGCGCTGATGGGTGCTGAGTGTGGGCACTGCTGGGTGCTGGGTGTGGGCACGGCTGGTATTGCTTATGCAGATCAACAATGCTTTCTAGGTATGTCTTCCAAAAAAAATTGCAGTACCGTGCATTTATTCACTGATGTGCTCCAGCAAATCGGGCCATTATCAGTAGAATGGTGTAATTACTTTGAAAGCCCCCATCATGTGCTGTGGATGCTCAGTGCTCTGCTGTGAGCAGCAGATGAGGATCAGCACCAGAAGAGGAACCAGAGGACTGATGGTCAGTGTCAGTGTCACCAGCCCGGTGAGAGCCCCGGGGCAGATACAGCTTCTCTGTTCTAGCTGCAGGAGTAACCTCATTTGGGCGATGTTTCTGTAAGCTAATTTCTACATTTTTTCTTCCTTCTGTCCAGTTAACCTTTAAATTAGAGGGCAGAGACCAACTTTTGCTTTTAACGATGAGTCATTTAAAATTAGAACTATAAGCAATGTAGCTCGTGTAATGCCCAAACCTGCGTGTGAGGCGGTACATGCAGGTTGGCATCCTCTTCTGTGGGCTTCAGCAGCTCCAGCCTGGTGTACCCGAGTTAAAATTGCAGCCTGCAGATGTCTGTGTGTCTGTGCACTTGAGCACAGACAGGGTCTGTGACTGAGGCTGCTATGGCCTATTCATTGTGCTCTTGGGGCCCTGATACTTGGGGTAGAGACCAAGAGAATATGGCAACACTTCACAGAATGAGAAAATGGTTGAGATTGGAAGGGACCTCTGGGCCTGTCTGGTCCGTTAGGCCTTTGTGCAGAGCCTGAATTTGCCACTGTTGCATTGCCATGAAGCATGTCTTATCTGCAGCGATCCTGAGTGCCTGTATGTCAACATACAGCAACAGACAGCCTTTCCTATTGTTTCTTAATGGTTGCAGAATAAAGAAATTTGCATTAAACTTTCTGAGTTCCCCAAATACTGAGAAAATCTTCAGAGTGGCAATGGGGAAAAGTTGTTATAGCTCCCACCCATTGCTGCAGAATTCCTTGCTTAATTTCTTAGCACTGTGATTCTGCAACCCTGAAAGAATGAAGTCTAGGTTTTGAGGAATAGTTTTTCTTCTGATGGAATGACATGAAAACTACCTTGTGATGAATGCCCTACTGTTTGAAATCACAACAAATGCTGGAGATGAGGTAAACTGGAGAACCAGTCAAAATATATATTATTACTTTAAAGATCATGTGTGTAGGTGTTAGGCAGGTGTCTTGAGTTCTGACAGTGAGATTTTTGATCATGAGGTTTTAGATTTAACATGACTGCAACCCTCAGGAATGACTTGATGATCCTTAGGAGTCAGCTGGGAACTACCAAACTAGAATTAATATGAAGGACCAAATCCTACTGTATTGGTAAGGGAAATGAGCTTCACTGGATACAGGCTGAAGGTGCAAGCCTTAAGATCCAATACAGACTGAGGTACAGCTGGCTATACCAGTATATATGGCTGTAATCAGTATAACTAGCTCCGTGCACTTCCAGGTAGTAGTTCAGTGGCTAACTTTAGCTGTATATCTCACCTCACACAGGGAAATAAGATGCAGAAGATCCTAATATGTATCACAATTGTAGAGACTTGAATAAGCCATGCTTTCATCAGTGTGCAGTGCTTTTATCAATTGTATGATATTGCTTTTCTCTACTGGGAATATGCAATGTGCTTGAGCAAAAATTTTTGGAAAAACAAGTATGAAATGCTTTTATATTTACCATTTCCATAATGGAAGAAAAATAACATTCAAAGGAAAGTTAACATTCAAAGTCTTCTGCTGTACTCGCTTTTTGTTTAAGTATTCATCTCTTCAATATCTTACCTTTTTAACCCTTTGCTCTCTTATGAAACATCTGTACCCACAACAGTATATCGAAAGTGATGTTGTATTAAAGTAGACTAATTCTCTGCTCTGTTAACTTGGTTTTACATCAGACAAATGCCTCTAAAATCAAATGCCTGAAAAATCAAACATGATATCTACTGCCCTTTGATACATAAAGAAACTAATGGACCAGATCCATCCATTGATTTATGCTGTGGTTGACTTTGGTTCCAGAGGTGTAACAACTTGTACTGACAATTGTAATGACTCCCAGAATCAAAAGGAAGAAAAGTCTCCACCTTCCCTTTTGGTAAGGTAACAGCTACAAAGATTCACAGGGGATCTGTCACAAGTTTATGTCTCATAAATGAGAAGGGAACCAACTTAAAACGACTCGTACTTTACTTCAGAAATTAATAGCTATTGAATTCACTGCTGAAAGTTGTCATTTGAGTCATTATCAGCATCCAATGTTATCAATAAATAGCAAGAACATCCACATACTGTCCCTGTGGAAAACACAGAAAATAATTAATTAATAATATTTATTATTATTATCTTTAAGCTGCAGAACATAAATCGTCATTGCATGATAGTAGCTTTTTTATGTGTCTTGTATTTGTTAACACTCAGCTCAGGCATTTTATCATCTTCCTTGGAAAAATCTCTGATGTTGGCCTTTTGAGGAAAGGGGAGCTGGAGCAGATGTGTTGGATTTGCCTACACAGCATGGAAATTCTGATGGCCCTATAGAGATAAACTCACTAAAAATAGAGTGATTAGGTTGCACAGAAAATAAAGAGTCCCCATTTGCTTCTACAGCCTGACATAAATGCCTCCCAAATTCATTTTAGGGTGGGCTAAGAATGGGAAAAAAGCACTTTACAGATTCACATTATTTTAATGTAATTCTCTAACTTCATATATAGCATCCTTAGGGCATAATATCTCACATTAAATAATGTGAAGAGAAATCAACATAATATCTCAAAAGGGACTGTTTAGTTTCAGACTAACTCTCTCCTTTCCTGTTTCTCTAAACACTTGGATTTGTCCATCTGGGGGCTTAGCAACAAAACCTATTGCCTGTCTTCCACATTCAGTGGAGTCGGGTGAGGCCAAAGTCACCTACTTTTGAGAGGATCCTCTACAGACAGTATGATCTGGATGTTCTCTATGGGTCAGTTATTATGGAGATTACAATTTAACACTGTGATCATTCTGCAATACGATCAATACTGCATTTAGTAAAAATTCTGGAAGAAATAATTTCACTTGGAGCCTCTGAATGGATTGAATTATTATAGTAATAAAAACCCACTTGTGATACAAGAAAATTTACAAGGCTGCAGCTTCCAAGCTTCCTGTGAAAGACCCACGCCTGCAGCTGCTAACCAAGGGCAACATGCCTTGTGTTGTGCCATCTGTATCAAATGTCCTACAGGCTAAAATGATATAGGTAAATCCAGTCCAGCTGAAATCAAACATGTCAGGCAAGAGACCCCCTTCAACAGGCATCTCGTCTGGATGAATGATAGGTCCCATACCTACACACCCTGTGGCTGTTCACATTTCCATGGTAAGGCTCTGGCATGACCTGAAGGACAGAGCGGAGCTGTGGCTTTGGTTCACCCCACCGAGCCCACCACTATGCTCTTATTGCAGCCCGATGAGTCATCTCCACTTTGAGGCAATTTTGGGCATTGCAAGGTCAGGCTACTGGGCAGAACGTTGTGCACAGTCACCCTAGTGTGAGTGCAGAGTAATACAAAATCACCAGCAAAATGATTTTGGTTTGGATTTTCCTCATGTCAATCACTCTGCAGCACTTGGATTTCAAATCCAGCACCTACAAGTAACTGGGTGGGCTGCAGCAGCAAAGAGGCCTCTTAGGTGAACAGTGTTTAGTAGATGCCCTGTTCCACTTCCCATGTGCAGTGGCTGATCGGTCCAAACCGATGCTGAGTGGAGCATTGCCATCCCCAGGACTGCTGCTTGTTTTGCCAAGTGAGACCACACGCTCCACAGTGTTGTATTAAATTAACATTGCAGTAGTGCCATTAAAGAACATAAGATCAATATTTACAAAAGCGTTGAAACAATACTAATAGTGTACTGGCAATAAATGATCACTGTGAAAAAGTGCTGTTATTATTTTTACAGCTATGGTAGACATGCGTGAGCTGTGACTGTAGCATTTGTAAATTCCAGTGCTGTGTGAAGTGTTTTCTGAGGTATTGGAAATGTTTAGGGTGTTAATCTACCTTTTGTTCCTCAAGCTTTAGATAACCATTAGTTCTAGCAGAACAAATACATAATGTTCTGTGTCACCCCTGAATCTCAACTTTTGAACTACAAAACCCCACCATTTTGTTTATTTTTACTTTTGTAGCTAGGAAATCTTCAGTGCAGTAGTATATCTTGATAAGCTCAAACAGCACACAGCATAGAGACTGTAAGTTTATGAATTCATTTTTGGTGTGAATTCAGCAATGATGTACAATAAATCTGACCTGAATGCCACAGAATGTAAGAGAATTCTATATTAATGCTTTATAATAGGTTGATAGTTAAATAAATTTTATGAAAGCATAGGGGTCTCATTGTTACCAAGTCAGCTTTCCCCATAGCAATATTTTCACGTGATTAAGTTGGAGATCAGATAACCACCTTATACAGTATATACCCAATAGCAATTTAAAAAATTCAATATCAGCTGTATTATTCTAAAGACTCATTCCATTTTCAATGCAAAATGAGTACAAAATAAAGAGATAAACTAAATATAAAATGTAAAACATGGAAAAATTTATCACTTGCAAACATAAAAGCAAGAAGGGTAAAGAAAAGAGAACAAAAGCAAATGGTGGCTATAAAAGACTACAGAAAAAAAAAAAAAAAAAAAAAAAAAGATAAATCTGCAACATTACCTTTTCCATATGCTGTTTAGCTGGGTTTTTATTAAGGTGCATACACTTTAGTATAGGAATATAATCATCTCTGTAATACGCTTTACTACTGCAGGCTAAATTAATTTATGCCATGCTGAAATTCTTCAGCCCCACTTGATAGAAAAGAACAGGGTGTGTTAATTGCACCTGGGAAAGTCTGTGAGCCAGCTGAATTACCGGGCCTGCTGCACAGAGACAGAAGAGGGTAAAGATGCAGGAGGGCTGCACGTTGGTGGCCACAGCGGTGCGGAGGAGAGGGGCAGAGCCAGGACGGGCTCGTGCTGGTGGGGCTGGCAGCTGCCCTACTGCCCCTCCAGCGGGGTGGACAAGCACCTCCACTTGTCCTTCCAAGTAGGGCACTGCAGCCAGGATGGTGGTGGTGGGCAGCGGGTCCCATCCCTGCGGTGCTCATGGCAGCCGGCATCCCTCGGCCCCTTCAGCACGTGCGCGGCAGCCACGGCAGCATCTTGTTCGTATCGCTGCCACGAAGGTCGTGCCAGCGATTCCATTATGAACTTGTTTTCAGGAGTTATAATTACTATATATTATCTGTGAAAAGTTGCCCTGAGCTGACATTTTGCATACATGGTTTTCACCCAGGCATAAATTGTTTTGTTTTTGTTCCTTCGCTAAATTGCTACCCGTGTCACAAAATCTGGCCAGTTGTACAGTTCATAAATATAACAGCAGATTGTTCATCAGGCACTCTGGGTTCACACAGCTTGTTCCTCAGGAAATAAAAAAGCTAATCGTGAATAATAATAATAAAAAAAAGCAACACCAACGTTTCAGAGAGAAACTGGAATCGTGACTGCATCATGTGCATTACCCAGTGACCCTCACCATAATGCCAGTCCCAGAGTTACCCATTTCCTCTCACTTTTGCTCTGGAGGATCAGCCATGTCAGAAATGAAGAGTTACAAAACTGAGGCAATAAGGTGAACTATTTAGTCTAAAAATAAATTCTGCAGCATCTGAAGTTCTGCGGTTGAGCAACACGTGGCATGTACTCTGCCTGTTGAGCCTTCTTCTTGATGATGTGGATGGAGCGTGTCCAGGCATTTGGCTAAGGCTGACCCCAAACCTCTCGTGCAGACCGAGCTCTGGGTGCAGGCGGTGGGGGTGGACTTGGTGTCCCCAGGAGCATCCAGCACAGTCTGGCAGGGAGCACTGAGCCCACCGACCCCTCTGCACGGTCCTGGGGGCAGTGCTGCCACTGGCAGCACCGTGTCAGTGGCCTGCCTTTGCTGCCATCCTGCTTGGATGGAGGGAATTCTCCCTGCTGAAGTCATGGAAGAAAATCTGAATTTGCTTTTCCTTAAGCAGTTATATCAGATGTTGACTTAACAGAACAGGATGGGAACACAGGCATAATGAGGCTGGATTTATAACAAATGTGACTCTTCTGAATCCACCAGGCTTGTATCTGTGGAAGAGGGAACAACACTATGCCCAATTTTTCTTGCAGGGTTCAGACACACACTTTGCAAACAGGCAAGTGGATTGCTTTATGCTGCCCCTGGCACTGGACAGGGCTCCACCTGCCAGATGCCATCAATATTTGCACAGCAAGGCCACCTTTCTCATAAATCCCTTTTACTGCACCTGACTGTTCACTGCCTCAGAACACAGCGGCTGGCCCCAGCTGCTGCTTGGCCACGCTGGCCAGCCGTCCTCCTCTGCGTCGCCAAGTGAGGAAAAACACCCACAGTATTTTTTTGAAAACCACTTCTAGACAGGGTGACTTCACAGGGGACTGAGAACTTCCCATGGTGTACAGGTTTTTATTGTAGCCATTACACCTGAAGAGGTCCCTTAGTGCTTGTGAACACACGGGAAGCAAAAAAAGCTCAGTGTAACCACAATGAAAACCCGAGGAAATAAATGTCTGGCCATTGTTTGGCTGTCCTTATTGTTTTTCTCTGGTTCTTGCTCCATGTGAATCTTCAGGCTTGAGGGATTTAAAGCTGAAGAGCTGCTGAGGGACTGTGTCTGCATTAATCTGGAGGTGACTAACTTGGTTTGGTTTTGGCAAGCGCTGATGGACCAGAGCTGAGTTTCATGAGCAGCCATCCAAAGAGAACCAGACCTCACTCCTAATTTTACAGCTACCTCCTTCCCTCCCGCAGCTCTCTGAGGGCTGCAGCTCTCCTGTTGCTAGAATTTTCCAGGCTATTTTTGCTTTAGCATCAGTTTGAGGTAGTTCTGAACTGGTGCAGGGGAGTGGGACAGAGGCATGCCTTTGATTTTTCCCTGCCACCATTCCCTCCGTAACACATCCCAGTTTCATTTCATGTGTATCACCCCTCCAGTTCAGCTCTCTGCCTAGGGGTGCCCACAAACTGCTCAGCCAGGCTCTGCCTGCTGCTGCTTTCGGCCCAACTTGGCCATGCCCGGGAGAGATTCGCTGCCTCTGCGGGCTGGGTGACGGGCACCAGGGGACCCCTGGGGGCATGGTCAGGACCACCTGGCCTCCCTGGGGTGCACCTGATCCTGGGGTGTCAGTGGACCTTCTCCTGGGGTTTCGGTGGTGCGGAGCCCCACTGGCGGCGCCGGGGCCTTCTTGCACTCCACAGCCCCCTCTGCTCCGACATGCCTTCAGCAGCTTGGCCACTGAGCAAACTGATTGGGGATAAGTAATAAACTTAATATGCATGCATGAAAAGCTCTGTCTTTAACAGTATCAGTATTTCTTTTCTTTTCTTTTCTTTTCTTTTCTTTTCTTTTCTTTTCTTTTCTTTTCTTTTCTTTTCTTTTCTTTTTTTTTTTTTTTTTTTTTTTTTAATTTACATATTGCTAAACAGTATCTTGCTCACATACCCATGGATCTTAGTGGCTTTGTTGTCATGGATACCCCGACATACCTTGTTTTCTTACAGAGATCTATCAAATATGTGCATTTCGATGTTTGCTATATTTGCCTGAATGTTATGAGCACATTTTTACACTAGTAAATAATATTAACCAACTGTGTAATTTATGCTGGAAGACCAAACACACTTTAGCTCTGTATTTCAACACCCTTTCTCCCCCCTTGAAATTTCACATGCAAAACACCCTGCCCAAATGCTATTCTAGACAAGACTGAGCATGACTTGCAAGAAACAGTGCTCTTTCTGTAGGATTTTACTATGAGGGACCCCACCATATGCCAATACTCTCCAACCCACGGGTAAAAGAATAAATCTAAATCCTTGTTTTCAAGCAGGAGCTGATTCCTTTCAAGATAATGGTTCAAAGGATATTCTCGGTCTAAAAAAAAAAAAAAAATAGCAGACTTTCTGTTTCTGTGTGTGATAGCAGCTTCAGATTTTTAGTGAAACATTACAGGTTACAGGTACCGTGGGCAAAGCTTGGAAATAGTCTCCCATCTGCCCACTTCTCGAAAACTTAATCTCCCAGATAAAAGCAGTGTGCACATGGAGTGGAAGGTTCAAGTCCCAGCAATTACAGAAAATCCGAACTCATCATGTCCCTCTGGCTTCATAACCATTCATTAATCCACAGGAATTTTCATGACACTTTAGTGCTTGACAACAGGAAGCAAAATATCTCATTAACAGTGAATAATAAAATTTCTTTTCTTACAGTGACAGGACTTGATTCATTTCATAGATAAAACTCCAGTACTGAAGACTTCACATCCTGGGGCTGAAGGTGGATAAAAAAAACATGCAGATGAGACCTTAGTCTCAGTCTACTGACTCAGCAACTAAGTTGTAAACTCCCTTATTATCCGGTTAGTTAATTTATACCAATGAATACAGTTCAAGTAGCTCAGGCAAGCTAATGGGCTTGCCCCCACAGCTTACAATATTAGTTCAATTAAGCGTCATTTATCAGCAACAGAGAAAGAAGACACTGAAATAATGACAAGGGAATGATAATGTTGTTAGAAAAGAAGCAAAATTTGTCATGATTAAAGAACAAAATTGCAACAGAACCAAATCCCTTATCTGCAATTTATTAAGTCAGGAATTTATCAACTAAACATGGGATAAATATTTGAGATATGCAGGCACAAACCCATACCTCTGAGAGAAAAAAACATCTTCCATTATCAATATGACTCATTGCATGCTTCAGAATTGCTTTTAGATCACACCTGGGGCCTAGATACTGAATGTGTTTTTCTTCTTGCAAATAACGAGGATAAAGCTATGGTAAACAAAATGAAACCAGGAAGTCTTAAACAACATGCGATAACCAAAGAAACTTGCTAAATATGGGTTAGCTCTCAAGGAAGACCAAATGAAAGGCCAGGTAATATACAAATCTCTCAGTACAGTGAAATTTTGTAGTTTTATCTTATCTTACAAGGTGGCAGAAATACCAACGATGCAGAAATAGCAGGAAGACTGAAAACTATGGCATTTCCAAAGCAAGACCTCTGTCTGGAGGTCCTGAGTCCCACCTACATGGCTGCCCAGTGCCTGTCCAACCCATCCCATCCCATCCCCACAGCCTGGCCCACCCAGCCCCTATCTGTCGCTGGCCAGCACTGCCTGCCTGTCTGTGCTGCCACAACAGGGGACAGCTGACCAGGCAGAAGTTGCACGGTGTGGGTGCGAGCAGTTCATACACCTGCACTGCTGCAAGCCAGGCAGTACTAGGATTAAGAGATACAAGTGGATAATTCTCAATATATTTTGTTGGCTTTTTGAGCAATTGATTGGCTTGACTTTGCATTGTGACTTTGAATCTGAACAAAAACCATTCCTGACAGGATGGTTCCTTGACAGAAACAAGATACGCTAAATGCAAATATATGTAAGTCCAGGCCAGCCACACAATGCAAGGGAAGAGCAAAGCAAGCCAATAATCAAGCTTTCCTGGCTGATACCCTGGAGAACTCCTCTGAGCCCAGCAGAGGCTTATCCTGAGAGCACTGCTGCGTGAGAGAGCATCAGATCCACAAAGCCGGTGCAGGCACTAACAGGACATGCAAAGCCTCTGGTTATTCTCAGAAAACGCTGTGTGTCGATGCTGCTCATTGACGAGAGGCTGATCAGGTACAGTGCAGTCAATCATTTTAACAGCTAATCTTTCAAGCCAGTGACCTCTCTTCCAGCATCTGGTCATGGAGCAAAGCATAGCCACTGCAAGGCCGCTGCACGCCCTGCACTGAGGGGCCCCACATCCATGGCTGCGGACTGCACTGCTGTAACCCGTGGAGCAGAGCGGGGCTGCGCCGAACCCGTGGCTGAAATGAACGTCCTGACTAATGTGCCACAGCATTTCAGGCATGAGCCCTGCTTCTTTAACAAGGTCCTTGATTAGCAAATTCCAAATAAGGATCGAAACCTAAGTAAAACCGAAATATTTAAGAGTCTGGTGTCATTTCTCTCCTTTGTACGACCCTCCCCCAAGCAAACAAAAAAGCAAAATGGGAAATGTAATTCTCTTTCATTTATGTGTGCATGAACAAATTAGTTTCAAAAGCAATTTTACAGTAATTATTACCATCTCCAATGGATTAGATTTTCAGAAATATTCAGTCTAATGTAATGATGACAACTATCACATCCTGATTTTTTTATTTGATGTTCCAGCAATTGAAGGGTTCCAATAATTTGCGTGCATGACTAGACTAGAACAAAAACACATTTACAACTTATAAGCTTTGTGACACTGAAAATTTTATGGTGAAGTGATTTTGACCTTTTGAGGATATGAAAATTTCAGTGGTAACATGATCTTTATCTTCTCAGCATGGCATGTTGATATAGTCTGTCATTTCAGCTCATATTCCCTGATAATGAGGTATGTTTGATCTTTTATTTCGCATAATACTTTAAGTGTCTCATAATTATAAATATATTTGCTAATCACTCTGATATTACTGATATGAGAATTCAATTAGCATTACATGTCATAGTTCCTTTCACAGGTGATACACTGGTTCCATCAAGAGTTAAAATACAAAGCTTTCTTCTCTTCTTGTCCACGGAATTTAAGGTAAATAAAGTCCATGGAAATTTGGGGAGGAGTTTGAGGAAATTCTGCATGGCAAATATCTACTGCTTTGTTAAACGATTACTTGGTTCCTGACTGCTTGTCCATTTTGAATGGCTTTTCTGGTCAACTAACTGCCTGCATGATACTCTGCAGTAGTACACCACTAACAAATGGGTATTTTTGAAATATCTTTTTAGAAATTGTATCTACCTTTAATTTTAAATTTTATCTATTCATTGCGGGGGGGGGCGCGGGCGGAAATTGCTCAAGCCTGGCTTAATTTTGATGTCCATTGAAAACATGCAGAATTTTTGAGCTGGTTAAAAACACACAGCAACCAAACCAAACCAGACTATTTTTGATAAAGGAAAGCCCCTAACCCCATTACATTTAAACTTCAGTTCAAGGGCAGCCAAGTCAGCCTTTCTGATGATGCAGTTTTGAAACTGATGTCCGATTTTAGGCAGGCTTTATTTTCTTCCCATGCTGCACATCCAAGCTGTGACAAACCATGGCCTGGAGACCATTAGTGCATAACAAGTGCTCTGACTTCAGTTCCTGGTCAGGGCTGAACTGGCTTTGCTGTTCCTGGTCGTCACAGCATGCTGCTAATCAGGCGCTTCTGGGAACGGTCACCACTGCTGAGGCTGATGTCAATATTGTCCTTGATTCTTCAGGTTGTTTAAACACTGCCAAGGCTTCTCATGGGAAAGGCACTTGAGATGCTGCTGTCCTTTCCCTGTATTTGTCTATGGCATTTAGCCTGAGAAGCCTGTCTTGGAGAGATGGTGAGAACTTGCGGGCCTTCTTTGTGTATCTTTAAGCATGACCAAGTCCTGGTGAGGTCCCCTGGAAGCATGGGGCATGGATGTGCACGTCGCCCTGCCCGCTAGTTGGCCACTCCTGCATGGCAGGCAGCAGGCAGCAGGCAGCCGGGTGAGCCGCGCTCGCTGCTGCAGGCAGCACGGTGCCCGCCTGCCCGGGCTGCTGCTGCCGCTGCCCGGGGGACGCCTCGCAGGGCGTGCGTGCAGAGAGGCTGAGTCAGCCGTTGTGAACGGTTCTGTGTGGTATCATCCATCACTAGACGTTGCTAAGTGAGTCTAGTAACATTAAAAACCATGTTTAATAAAGCCAACATTTCAATAGCACTTATGATAGGGTCAGCAGTGGCTTATTGCAATTAATCATTCATTTACTGAGGAAACGACAGGATTGGAGGGCAAGAGAAAACAACAAAAGTAAGTGGAAGAACATTCACTCAAAATAAAAAGCGGTTATTATACTGTGAGTGACTGTTTATGTCTCATTTCTCTTCGGCAAATGCCTCCTGAAGTTTTTCAGGATCATCTTGCAGGAAGAAAGCAAGCAGATTAAGAAGATATACCTTGGAGGCATAATGAGGGTATATTCCCAAGAGAAACAAGTATGGTAACTTAACACCATTAAAAAAACAAAAACCAAACAACAACAACAACAAAAAAAAAAACACTTTGCTCTGCCACCTGTAGAAACGGCCAGGACTGCAGGGACAGATCTGTGGGTTCTTCTCACTCCAGACTCTTCCAAAGCCCCCCTGAATCCATGTACACATGTCCCTGCCTGTGAGTGCATGTTGGGAGACTCTGTGGCTTTTGCAGAATTCATCTGAACCCTGCTGTGTTTTGTGGCATGCACAAAATCATTTCCTGTTTTGAATGGAATCACAATAGATTAATAATCTGTTTTCTGGCTATTTGGGACGTGATAGGAAGCGAAAGCCTTTTCTACAGATTTGTCAACAAAGATCGCTGTGGCAAGCTGCCCTCTCTGCACAGCCACAGGCTGGTACCGGGAGGACAAGGCTCCCATGCTAAAATTGCAGCAGCCCCTTTTTGCCTTCCCTTGAAATCCTTTCTCCCTGCTATGGCTCACTCTGCACGCCTGCAAAGTAACACGAGTAACACTGCCAAGGGACAATTTAGAAGTTGAACTCACAGCTACATCAAAGGCCACTGAGATGTTTGGGCTGTGAATACTATCAGATTAAAAAAAAATAGATAAAATCCAATTAAAATTGCCTTGTTTAATTCATGGGTGGCTTAATTTGGAGTATGCTGACAATACATGTTAAAAATTTTGCTCTAGGAGATGCTCTGTTTAGCACGTATCAAAGAGCAGCAACTGCAGCCAGGCTCATTCACAAAGGCGGTGCGTTCTCACCATGGATGAGCACTTCTGCCTGTCCCAGGAATACTTTCATTTACATGCATCTGATAACCCTGCAAAGGGAAAATGGGAATGAGCTGGCAGGTGGCCTTTCGAATGAAAGGGCACACGGTAAACTATCTGTTTGCTGCTTTCTCACCCTGGAATACTAAAGACGTCACACAGTATGCATATTCCTTTCCATTTCCCCTCTATTCAGTCCATTTTTATGTTCATATTCAAAAAACTGAATGTATTTTTAAAGCCCATAGATGAGTAAGATGCACTTGGGGTTGTTCATTGCATTTGCGGCATGTAAGTTCTGCTGTTTATCCTAATGGTCCGTGTCAAAATACAATGAGGATAACAGCATTAGACTTTATTTCTTTGTAAAAAAGAAAAAAAAAAGAAAAAAAGAAAAAACACAAATTAGAGTAAGCCTTTATTCTGTAAGCAAGATGTGAAAACAAAATTAGCATTACTTCTTGAAGCAATTACCTCAAGGTAGCATCTCTTTCTGACGGGCAAAAAGCTGATGCCAAACATATAATTTACTTTACATTTAAACATATCTGCTGATCTTACAAGCAGAAATACCTAGACATGAAAAACCATCAGGCACCAACATGAATATTTTAAACAATTAATTATTTAGCTCTTTACCTTGACTCAAAGTGATACTGTCACAATGATACTTCGGTTACTGCATTCCTAACGCTTAGGCTGTGTGTGTATGTTTATGATCTGGGGAGAAAACACACGTGAAACAAACCTGAGCTGCTCACTGGGTTTAAACTTCACTAATTCCACAGCAAATCAATCCTTGTGATGGAATTAAGCGCTTGTCCTCATTAATAGCTTCTGCTCAGAGCTTTTGAGGTCATTTTTTTTCTGCACAGAGTAAGGCCAAAATACATGAAAATAGTCATTTACTTTGGCATCCAGTTGTCTTGTGCATGCATATAAAGACTCCCATAGCTAAACCTAGCAAATAAGTACAAATCTTTATTTGAATTTATCATAATTATTACAAATTTTATCTCCAGTTTGAAAGATTCTTTGTGTCTACCTTGTACTATGTATTTTTAGCGTTGCAGCAGAAACAGATAAATATCTGGATCTTCATAGAGATGCACACAGGCACACAAGGAGTGAACATGGAACTATAAATTAATGACCAGCTGGTTTCCGATGGCCACCACACTGGGAGAAAATGAGGCTGAAATGGGTGGAATTGCTTGGTACTCTAGTGACACAAAAGAGATGTGGATTGAACGCCTTAGCTTTTGCTGTAAACAATATTTGTGAACTTCAGGTAATTATTGAGCATGAGTCTGTGGTCAGCGGGAGCCTGGTCAGAGCTAGAGGTGAGGGATCTGAGCTACAACAGGGATCAATAACCAATGGAAGAAGTGAAATCAGTAACCGATGGTTAGGGCCCTCCTTGCACAAACAGCTGATATTCATTTCCTAATCAGGTCTCTGAGAGCAGGGGGGGCTCGACGTGGGGGCTAATGAGGGTCATGAGCAGGGGATTAAGGCTCTGACCACACCGAAGGGTTGCAGCAGTGGTTCTGGGGTGGATGAGAGGAAGTATGGCAAGTTTGGTGTCTGCTTACTGCAGCAGTTATGTGGTAAGGCACTACTGCTTCTGGTTTAGTTGCAATCAGAGGTAGCTGGTAACTCTGAGAAAAATCCTCTTTTATTGTTTTTTTGTTTGTTTGTTTGTTTTCTGGAGCACAGACAGTTTAAGGGCTGTTCCTGCATACCTAGTAACGCTAAAAGGATTTATTTCCCATGTCACTTCCCCATGTAGACTTCTGGCATCCATACTGTGGGTCTCAGGAGGTACAAGCCTCTCCTTGTTTTGTAGCTGACTCATGATGATGTCCCTGTGGCCCCATGCTGGGAAGTGACCACAGCAGTTTGTCACCTGCCCTTGGTTCAGTGTGGTGCGAGGTGGGGGAGCTGGCGTGGTGGTGGTGGGGGCATTGCTGCCGACCCCAGCACCTTCAGCCTGAGCTGCAGCAGGGCCAGGCAGCAAGGCGGTGCCAGGGAGGGCTCTGTGCTGGGAAGGGCTCTATTGGGTTTACCTGGCAAAGTTTTGGTAGTGGGGAGCTACAGGGGTGCCCTCTGAGAACAGTCCAGAAGTTGCCTCATGTTAGGTAAGGGTCAGTTTCAGCCAGATCCAAAAAGGACCTGCCACCAGACAGAGCTGAGCCAATAAGTGATGTTGTTTGTGCCTCTGTGAGAGCAGATTTAAGAGAAGGAAAAACAAAACAACAACAACAACAAAAACAAACAAACAACTGTTGTGCAGCAGCTGGGAAAGCGAGGAGTGAGACCCAGCCCTGCCACCCCCAAGGTGAGTGCGGCAGGAGGGCAGGAGGGGCTCCAGGCAGGCAGCAGCAGTTTCCCTGCGGCCTGTGGAGAGGTCCCTGGTGGAGCAGGCTGTCCCCCTGCACCCATGGGTCCCACGTGGAGCAGATCTCCATCTAGAGGAGGTGCTGCTGCCCTCCGTAACACAGCGCTGACCTGTACAAGGCTGGGAGAGCGCAGCTAATTCCAGGGTCTGATTTTTGTTGGTTACATGTGTTAAATGGGGTGTGTTTGCTTGCAAAACCACAGCACCTGATTCAGCATGACGTGGTGCTTTTTGGATTACTGGTGATGTGATTCAGTTCAGCAGCTGGGAAGACCTTTTACTGAAATGGGCTAATACAATATTTATATTGTCTGCAGCCTGTCTTCCTCTAAAACTTTGACTTCAGCTCTCTCTTGGGCACTATTTATCTGTTACTATTGATGGCTTACCAAAGGATAAACAGAAGAGTGAGGAAGCAAAAAGTTTAAGAAAAACATCTAGAGGAAAAAAAAAAACAAAACAAGAAACAAACAAACCCAATGTTAGAAAGCTTTTGCCTTTGTGAAGTAATACTTACGTGCTACACTGCAGTCATTTCTCTCCTGATGCTGTCATTTGATCCAAGAGACATTTCGGTTTCAGCATGCAGAAGCTATGTGAGCTTAATTAAAGTCAGTTACATATAGGGACAAAGAGAAAGACCAGAATAAAGAAATGAATCTCTGGTTTTGGAGCATCGCTTGCAGGCTGATGCCTCCTGGTCTCTGCAAGGGAGACCCTGGGTTCCTCTCGAGGTTGCCAGGTGCTGCCTCTGCTCTGCTGACCTCTCCCACTCCTGGGGGTGCTGGGTCTGCCCAAGGGCTCCCTTCAGTGCCGGTGTCAGGAGGGGACATTTCCCAGGCAGAGCATCACCATCCCCGTGAGCGCACTGTCCCGCTGCGTGCCTGCCGCCCGGGCGCCCTGTGCCACCCGCCGTGCAGTGACCGTGAGCCTGGGTCCCGGCCGCTCGCCCAGTGCTGGCTGCTGGGCACTGGGCAGCCCAGGCCGTGGTGGTCAGGCTGCTGCTGGCAAAAAGGCTATCAGGCAGGCTGAACCCCGTCTGCACAGGCAGCGTTATTGTTGAGGTACTTCATCCATCAAGAGCTCTAATTGTCTCATCCGATGCCATAGGCATCAAGTGAGGTGGCAGCCAGGCTGCTATCTGCCTGTTGGGGTGTCTTACCGTGGGGGTATTTTTGGGTTTGTGACTGAGTGCAGCCCAAGGTTCCCTCACAGTGCAAACCCATTTCCACAAACGTTACATCTGGGTGAACTCTTTCAACGATTGCTGCAGCGCTGCCAACGCGAGACAGAACCGCACAAAAATCCTGTCACTGGATTTGTGTTGTGAGCCTTTCTGCAAGCATGATGTTGCGAGGGGTGATGGTTATTTGTCATAAACAGTTGAGAATATTGGCATATGTTCGAGAATATCCAACGTGTCACCAGAAGGTGTTTTTATGATTGGTCATTCACTAACTACTCCTGTGTAAGGGTCTGACCCAGAGCCCATTAAAACTAATGGAAAGACCCCCAGTGACACCAATGGATCAGGTGACTAATTTGCCCAGCACATTAACACAGTCCAGAAATGTTGAGCACGATGATGATGCAGTACTGCAGCCAAGAGAGAGCCTGAGTGAATTTTTTGTGCCTGCAGCCCGGTGATTTCTCTCTTAGTGATGCTGACCACTGCAGCCAGGACAGCTGTAGGCTATCTGGCCTTGGAAGCCAATGCATGGATAATTAAAGTTGATTTTCATACCAAAGTTCAAAAATAAGGCATCAGAGTGGATGGTGATTGTGATTTTCAGGATGCTCATGTTATTCAGAGTGCACCGAAATAAATAAAAGCAGAATTACAAAAGAAAAGAGAGTTAAAGAAAATATTGTCTATTCTTACAGAGTCATTACTAAGATGCTGAAAGCTCTTGAGATGTGGAAGTATGTTATAGGAGGAGGAATTCTGGCATGTGGTTATTTGCTTTTTATGTTGACTTCAGAAAGATAACCTTTTCTACTATTCTTGTACAGATTTGTGTTTAGCAACATTTGTGTCATTGAAACAAACAAACAAAAAACCACATATACTCCGCAACTTTAAGAAGAAAAAACAATCGGGAAGCAGGCATTTTTTTTAGTAGTTACATATTTCAGTTTTTGCTGATACTTTACTATGCCCCTACACTCTGTACATATTAAATGTTAACACATGCAGGAGAACTGGAGCTGAAAAACTGTTTGACTATCAGTCAGGTGATGAGACAAACTGAAGAGGAAAGATTCTTTCATGGTGGAAGACACTGGTTCTTTTTAAAACACTCTGCAAATGGTTCCCTTCTTCTCTTTCTGAAAACTTTTTTTTCCTAAAGCAATGCTTAAGGGCAATGTTCTGACTGCTTTTCTCTATTGATAGAGAAAGGGCAAAATACTGCTATGGATCTTAGCAAGATGAAAAGGAGTCACTGCTGGTGTGGCTTGACGTGTGATGCGTCTATGTAAGCACAGGCATCCTGTGACACTTCCCACACCTGTGGGTGTTGAAGGCATTGTGTGGGCCAGCAGCAAAACCCACGCTGCAGCAGTGCCAGCAGACCCGGAGCATCTCAGGCAGTGCTGGAGCAAACACACCTTGAACATCTCCCTGGCTGAGCACAGCAAGCGTGTGGGACAAGGAGAGATGGTAGAGGGAAGAAGAGCAGGATCCAGCACACATAAAATAAAATTGGATTAATTTGCCTTCTCAGGTAATGTTTTTTGACCTGAGATGTCAAGAGTTTGACAGTCATCTTCATTTTCATTTTGGCATCAGTGGGGTGTGTTTTCTCCTTCAGTTCTTGGCAAGTTTTGCTTATTAAGTATCAAGAATGAATACATTTCTTGAAGAGCCTGGTGGGAAGTCTCTTACCTCCATCCTTATTCTTTGGTCAGTCCTGCTGCAGTGCACCCAGAGTTTGAAGAGTGGCTGTGGGCTAAGGTGGAGTTTTTAGAGGGACGGTCACCAGGCTGTGAGAAATATTCACCCATATGTTGTTTGCTGTGTAAAGACATTTCAGGGATTGATTTACTGCATACGGCGTGTGTGGATTGGGAGTTGGAAAAGTAAGCCCAAATAGCTTTTCATTTGCAGTGGCCTTGGCAGCACAGAGTTTCAGTGTCTTTGAAAATGCATTTAGGAAAGAATAGTAATAACCATGAACTCGTGTTAACTACCATGGTTTTTAAAACCAGAACATTTAAACATATTTTGAGCAAAAAGATGATGTGAAAACATTGTTAGCAAGCTCATTAGCCCTCTGAAACTGCCAAGGAAAACCCATTACTGGTAAGAATCATATCTGATAAGATTAATGTTTGCAAAGACAATCTTCTGAGGACTTGAAAAATGTAAGTGTTTGGATTGGGTTAGTTACAACAGTAAGCTCTAAACTACAGTCAGGTGTGCCCTTGTGTCTGGCAAGGGTCTGGTTTTCGCTGGATGAGTACTGTACCCACTTCTTGGGACATCTCACTAGTATGCCAGTAGTGAATGAAATGCTAAAAAAATGAAAAAGCTGAATTGTGTCTCCCTTTACTTCCACTATTTCACTATTTATTTAGCATTTTGTCTTTATTCTGTAGTTTTCCCTGGGCACATGGTGGCTGGGTCTGATGGCAGTGCTGGTACTACTTCTGTCACTTCCTTCTTCACGTTCACAGGTGGGTGGGATGGCCGGGAGCGCTTTTTCTCCCGGCGCTGTTTTGATTCTAGCGGGGCTTGCATGGTCTGCGCTGGGGATATCCACGTAAGATAGCGTGGTGCCTCGGAGACCCTTTGTCAGGATCCCCACGCCACCTCTCACGGGAAACACGCACAGCACAGCACAGCACAGCCCCACGCCGTGCCCGTGGCACCGCTCCCGCTGTGACGGGCTGCGAGCGCCCCTGGGTTATGAGTGCACACAGAATGCACGCGGTAAACCGCAAGGAGCCTGAGTTACCCCAGGAAAGAAGAGAAGGACAGGCAAAGCAGACAGCTTTTTATGGTTCATTTTCCCCGTGTTACAGATCCTTTTTATGTTCTGTAAACAAAACAGTATAGGCTTTCCCCCTTCGCCCCCTGAACAACCCACCCAAATAGGCAAGTGGCAGTTCAGCTTCATGAAAGCCTTGAAAGTAACATGCTTAAATAATCTGCAGCATTTAATATTTGCTATATTTACACAGGGCCAGTGTTATTAATGACAGGATGGTGTGATCAAGCATGAAAGTAATTATTAAGATGATTTTATGAGCAATATGGTGATAAGAGATTGCATGCCTAATAGTAGTATTGGTGCCCCAGACACAGGAGAAAATGGTCACTTTTATTAATTTATACTAAAACTGACAGTTTCTCTTGCAGTAGCACAGGAATTCACACCATTCCCTCCCATTCAGCCTAAACCCTGATTTTCATTCTCTTCGATATGAGCTCCATTTCGCTTATTTTTTTGAGCAGAAAAGCTACTCACTGTTGCCTCTGCTAGAGTAACGCACAGACTTTCCATGAATAATACCCCACACTTTCAGTGCTGACTGACATGCAATTTCATTTGCCAAGGTCTATTTGTCAATGAGGAATAAGAATAGTAAGTACAGGCATGGCAAATCACTCCTGTTCCTTGCTGCTGTTACAATCTGTGGTGTCACAGTGCTGCCGTATACACCTGCTCAGCTTTGCATAATAAGAAATCTTTGCATTACTTTCTTTATATTACTATGCACACAGTCTGTGTTGTTTGTTTTATGGATGGGAGGGGGTGTATAATATCAGCTCCAGGCTGATAACACACTGTCAGGTCTCATCCAGGCAAACTGTAGAAGTTAAGCCACAAACCTTAAAAACACAAGTTTCTAACACATTTTTCCACAGATCCTGAACTAGATGGTAGTGGCAGATACAACTGTAAACCATTATACATGTTTCTGTACACATGTACAAACACCCAACACAGATATAAACCAGTTCAAAAGGCTTTTGACATTGGCTCTTCAAACTTAGAAGCTTGGAAATACTAGAAAGAAAACAAGTGATGAGCTGAAAAATGTGATAAAAATATGCCTGCATTTGCGTTTCAGCTTTGGTAGATAGTAAATAAATGCTGACTTGGAGAAACACTTTGGGCTGGTTTCCTCTCAAGCATCAGAGCGAGTAAAAGGTGGTTGGTGCACTGCCTCGTGGAAGAGCCACAGTGGATGTTGGTCATGGCAGCCGTAATTTCTGGATGCAATTGGTCCATAATTGCTACTTGTGCCTCCCCTGGCACCCCCTGCATGCTGGGCGCTGTGCTTGCTGCTCACATGGGAGCTACAGAGCAGCGCCCTGCAGGAGGGAGCCAGGTGCTGGGTGCTCTGCCGTGGTCCCACTGCGGCTGCTAGCGCCTGCCTCCAAAGCATGTGGTCGGGAGAAGGGCCTTGCTGAAGCCTCACTTCCTACCAGAGATTCATATTTTCCTCGCCGAGACCATGGTGTGCTGTTGTTTTTTACGTTCCATATCCTACTTATAGTAGTTTAGCAAATTAGATGAAAAATAGAGTGTAACAAATGTTATGGAGTATAATGAAATAAGATGCAAAAATTTTAAATCTAGAATTAAAAAAAATATATGTTGGGTTGTAATACTGAGATTTTCAGAAGTGGGGATTGTCTTTATCAGTATGCCCTCTGTAGCCTGTTCCTTTCATCTGACAATGGGAGGAGGGAGGAAAACCAGAGGGTCCCAGGTCTGCAGCACCCTTGGCATGATGCTTGTCTCTGCCGCTGCCTGGTTTGTGTCTGACATCTCCTCTCCAGAGCTCATCCTTCACACTGGGCCAAATGAGGAGATTGTGAGCTTTGCTCTTGAAATTACCAGTGCTCAGGCAGAGCTGTGAATTGGGCTAAGCTTCCTGACCTTGTGGCATTATCATAAAATAACCTTTATGCAGAATCCTGCTGTCTCAGCAGTTCCCATAAGATTGTGTACTTGAAGTATTGGGGGGTTTACTGTTATTTATAATCACTTTGTCATATACTTTTGCAAATTTGGGTCATTTTTGTGCTTCTGCTTTGAGCTTGCCTGCCAGGTTTGGTCAGAGATGGGCAGCACCTCAGCTGTGCTGATTTGGGACTTTCCTCTCCCCCAGGTCTGTCTGTGCAGTGGCTGACCGAGGCCAGCCTGGCAAGCCCCCGCCCGGCACCCGGGGAGGAGTGGGCCTGTCGCCACTGGCGGAGCAGGGACGGGTTTGTCTTAAGGGCTCAGGCCTGCACAGTTTCATTCAGGGACTTTATGCATTTTGCTGTACGTATATCGATGTCTTTAGATGTCAGTGTGGTGCCTTTCTCTTGGCTTCCTGCGTAGCTGCAGTTTAAAGGATCCTTTCAGGAAGAGAAACAAACAGAATTTGGATGGAGTGCACAAATATGATCGTGGGGATGTTTTGATTTTTTTAGAAAAGCTTTGGAGAAGTCAGCCAACCTTGGAACCACTGCCGCACAAAAAGCAGGCTTTCCCCCATTATATGCTGGGTAACTGGAAGATTTATTTAAATAAGCTTTGTGGTCATTACTTCAGGTGGCACGATGCTCTGTGCCCTTCCTCAGAGAACATTTTGGTTTGTCCCTTCTCTTTATGTTTTGTTTTGGTTTATATTTTATGTATGTTTTTTACTACCACGGAAGCAAACAGTGTATATGAAAAGCGTATACTGGATCTGAGACATCTGTTTTGGGACTATCTAAGCAATTAGCTGGGATTTACTCACAGGCAGCCAGGTGCATATGTACATGATTTATGGAATTTGCATATGCTTGATATGATTTGTATTTATGATTAATACAACAATATAATTTATATTTGGCTGGGGGCTGTTGCAGGCTCATCCCTGTGTCCCGCTCTCCAGGTGTCTCCTCCCAGGCCCGCAGTGGGCTATTCCTGCTCTCCCGGCTCAGCGGTGCCTCCAGCGAGGCACCACACCACCTCTTCCTGCTGCCGGTCTTCCTTGAGCCCCCAGACATTTCCTAGGGAGACGGGGGAGACATCTAATGAGAAAGCTTTGTCACACTTTTGTGTGTTGGTGGTACAGCCATCTCCTCACCTTGCGAGGCCTCTGGGCTGTCTCGGCTGCGGCATGGCTGGGCTGGGGTCCACTGGGCAGCAGGGGTGGTCATGGCACCAGTACTGGTCATGGCACCAGTACCAGTACTGGCAGCGGGGCCAGCGCGGAGCTGCGCCATGGCTGTGAGGTGGGGAGGGGATCACCGGCATGCCTCAAGCATGGGAAATCAGTCCTGCACCCCAACCTCGAGTTGCTATCCCTCTGTTTCACACCTGGCTTTGGCTTGTTTCACCTGGCTTTGGCTTGTTTCAGGCTGTTCACAAGCCTGGTGAGATGGTGTATTTGGTGAAATGGTGTGTGTTGAAGCCAAATTGCCTGGGCAGCAGTGTGCTGTGACACCCTTCAAGTTCAGAGTGTTGTGGACAGAGGTCTATGGCAAAACTCTGATCCTGACTGTTCTTACTTGTAAGTGCTGCTGATGATAGCTAAAAGGTCCCAAAAGGAAATTGGGCTCTGTTGTATTTTACTGTATGATTTTACTTTTATTTTGGAGGGAATTACCAGCAGAAATCTTGTTTATTGTCTTGATTTTGTTAAATACAGGAATATCAGCAATCTTCACTCCACTCCATTTATACTTTACTACTGTGGCTTTTTTATTATTTATTCATGTAACACAAGATAAATAAGACCTCTGTTTATGAGTACAGCACGGCTAACACTCCAGAAGGCTTCAGGCTTCATTTTTCACTTATCACCCATAAATTGGATGGTGAAGGACATCCAGATTTAATTTTTCTGTTTCTACATTGTGAAGCAGCGAAGCTGACGGCTGTGTTTTGGGTGATGACACCACGGTGTGGGCTCTGCTCCTGAAGCCAGCTGTGCTGCTGCAGGGCTGCAGGGGTTGCGCCGGGGCTCCAGCAGTGCAGGGCGAAGCCAAGGGGCTGCATCCAGCACTGCCGGCAGCAGCACAGCACGGTGCTGTGCCTTCATGGCAGAGTGCCCTCACCTGCTGGTGTTAGCTTCGCAGGGTAGCAGCTGCCGAATGGATCCCGAGCACAGGCCAGAATCCTCTTCCTCACCCATTTTGCCATGTGCACTGACTCAGATCCTGATACCAGTTTGGGCCAGTTCTACAGGGCTCAGTTCCCTTTCATTTAAAAGTGTATAAGAGAATTTGACTTGGGTTTGGCATCAAATGTTTTCCTTTTCTCCCTGAGGCAGGAGCATGGGGGGGACTACTCTCACCACCACTGGGACCGTGGGCCTGCTCATTAACAGAGGGAAGCGTCTGGGAAATCTCCACGACAGTGCTGATGTCAGTATGAGCACAAAACCTGAAATCAATACACTTTCAGTCGAAGAGACTGAAACATGGGAAATTTCAGGAATTTAAAGTTACTTTCAACAGGTATTCATCTGCATTGCACGTAAAATTGCTATAAATACTAGCACTTTTTTTTGTAATTTGTTGTGATTTCACATTGCAATGAATACTGAACAAAATATATAAAGTGTGTTGTGATGGGCACCCAGCTCAGGAACTCTGAAATTCCCATTGAAGAAGCCTTCTCTGAACTGATAGCCTTCCAGCCAGCCAGGCTGGCTTCTCATTTCTGATAGGTACATTTGTGAAGTTTCTAAAATTAAATGGCTTAAAAATTCCAGGGTTGTTTTCAGTACTTCTGTAAGCATCCTCTTCTGCTTTAAATTGTCCACATATCTCAATGATCTGTGTTTGAAATGAGTGAAGACTCATAATGCTTCCCCAAAATTTTGTTAGCTATCTTTATATTGCTGAAACACTAGCTTTGATAAAACACCGTATTTGATGAAAACTGTTTCATCAAAGATGTTCCAAGAAGCAGCTCTGGAGAAGGAATTCACATGTTTTTGTGCTTGGTCTTGTTTTGTTTTGTTCTGTATTATCATTACTGTCCTTACATTTTATATTTGCTTTATATATAACCAATGATATCTCGAGAGTCTGCAGCACTTCACAGAGACTTGGCACCACTGGCAGAAGTGGAGAAGGACTTGGCTACAAGGAGGCCCAAGGCAAGGAGTGTGTCAGATACAGATGCACGCACAGGTCCATGTGCAGAGCTTGCAGGACCTCACGGGAGCACACGCAGATGCAGACGCAGCATGCAAGGACAGCTGACCAGCTCAGCGCACCCTCATTTAGACCGCTCCACACCATTTAAGAGCTGAGAAATTGCGAGCGTATTGAACGCTGAATTTTCACAGCACAAAGTTAGTAGAGATGCTTCTGTAACTGATAAAGTGGGAAACTTCACAGGATTGAATGGTCCTCAGATTCACACTTCCACATGTGTCATAGCCTGGTGTTAATGCACTCTGAGCAATGACACAAAACATGTAAGAGTACTGGCTGGGCAAGAAAACCTGCTGGTTCTCTTGTGCTGTCCGTGTTGGTTGCTTAACATGGGGTTTCTCACCTCGGTGATGGTGACAGGGAGCTTTGTGACAGCAGCAGAGCAGAAGGTGGCCAGCACCTGAACACCAGCTGGTTCACGAAAAGAGCTCTTCACCTGCAAGGCAGGTCCTTCACCAGGTGTGCACTGTGCTTGCATTTCATGTCTCCTCCTTCCATGCGTAGAGCTTGCCTGTAATTCTGACATTTCCCCTTGTTAAATGGGGCAAAAGGAAAAACCATCTCGGTTTACAGGTTTACATGGACTGTAAGACTTGCCCACATCAGCCTAAGCAGGACAAGTCCTCTTGAACATTTCCAAGAATTCTGGGTAAATGCCACATGGAAACTTTTGGAAATTCATCTAACTTGGAAAAAGTATTTGACATCAGAGGAGCACAGGCAGGTGAAAAAGGCAACTGTGAAAATATGCAATGTTCCATAACGAAATGCAACATTACAGTTCTTCTAAATGGAAAATGTCTTAAATATTTCCATGAAGAAAGAAAATGCAGAGAAGAAAAGGGCATAACCAGATTATACATGCTGGAATATAAGAACAGTATCATAAGTAAAGAACTAAAAACTTTCTAATAAATGTGGGGAAAATCTTCATGTAAATGTTACAGTTCCATCATAATTTTAACACAGTGAGGAAACTGTAGACTTGGAAGCCCTATAAAATTTGAATAAAGGATGACTTCTATCCAAAAATATCTATGCAAGCAGAAAAGAGAGACACGCACAATAATACAGGAAAGAGAGAACGTGAGACATAAATAGAAATGGAAATGGAAAGATAAATAGAAAGATAAATTCATTTCAGTAATAGCTTCAAGTTGTTTCAGATCATCCTGCAAACCCATGCAGGGAAATTGTCGTTCGGCCCACAGGTGAGTTTTACAAAAGGAGCAATTTTGCTCGTCTCAGGAAGCCAGCCCTGCCGTGCTGGTGGCGCAGGATAGAACGCGGGAGCGAGCCGTGCCCACGCAGCCGCGACCAGGGCACCTCTTCCCTGCTTCAGAAATGTTTGCAACTTCACTACTTGAAAAAAAAAAAAACAACAAAAGATCCATTGTGAGGATTAGGATAACACAGCACCCCATGCAGTGACGAATTTGCCTTAGAAGAGGCTAACCATCCACGCAGGCAGGAGGTGGGCATCATGCCTGTGCTCTTCCCAGCTGTGCTCCCTGCCCTGTCCCTTTGCCCTCAGTGGAGCGCGGGGCTCTGGGGCTGGGGCCTTGCGCGGGCAGGGCCACAACCAGCACCACCTGCACCCCCTCCCCAATTTTGTCTGGCCTGTGCTGCTGCAAAGCGCCTGTATTTCTGCTGGAGGCGGGAGTTCTCTTCCAGCAGCACCGTGCACTAGTGTTGGATATTTGGAGAGTGGGGCACCAACCCATGTGAAATCCCTTTTCTTTCCATGGAAAAACCAACGTTTTTTTCAAACTGGCTGAAAAATGGGAGAATACCTTTTAAAGGAAAATGTTCCAGAGAGAGGAGTAAAATCTGTACACAAGCTTTCTAAAAGCAATGTACATTTCCCTGAACTTTTCTTTTGCTTTTCGTGGCAACAGGGCTTCATGAAGACTTCAGGTGAAAGCAGAGCTTGCTGAAAGCCCTTTGGGGACCCATACAGCTTTCCCCCAGCCTGCTGAGGATCTAGGGGTAAAACAGGGACAAGACAGCTTTGTGATTCAGGGGCTTGAGGCTTTCCAAGCAGGAACCAGTTCTTTCTAACCAGGAACAGCATCCCAGATGGCTTTGCCAGAGAAAGGAGGCGGCATTGAAAATATTAAAGGGTAATATGTTGAAGGCTGAATAAGTATTTTAAAAAACATGGACTAATATACCAGGACTGAATAACTGTGAAAATAAAGCAAATCCAGTAGAAATGAGGAATGGGATACACTATACTTAAAGCTGACTAAAAAGTCAGTGAGATATTCATGTCCTTTTTAAGATCTATCTTCAGCAAGAAAAGTAGGTATGTTTGAAGAATTTTGAAAGTTACCTGAAGAGCAGCAGTTGATAAAGGAAATATATGGAAAACATGATTTAGTTTTGTCTGATATTCATGCTAAGGTGCTGTGGGAGGCAGTAAATTAAGTTTCTGAGCCTCATGATAGCAGATTTTGAAAACTTGTTTGGAATAGTCTTGGAGCCAGCAATATAGAGAAAAACGAATGTAAAACTAATATTTACAGAGTAAAGGAAGAACAAGCCCAGGTTGGGTGGCATGGGTTTCCCTTGCAGGAGACGAGGTGCACAGTGAGAGAAGAGGGCTCCTGGTTCCCTGTTCCGCCATGCCGCAGGGGCTGCACCCTGCCCCGTGCCTGGGGGCAGTGTGGGAGCCTGGTGGGCGCACGGGGACGTCCCTCCCACGCGTCCAAGGCCACTGCGAAGCCTGGTCCCCCGTGCATGCAGGGGAGAGGCTGCAGCTCTGGGAGCCCATTCACACCCAGGGGTGTCCTGGGAAAATAAATATTTATGAGGAAAAGCCATGAATTGCCAAGTTATCCTGCAAATTATCAGATGACTGGAACATACTGTGGAGGGAAAAGATATTTTCTGAAAAGAACTTTTGAGCACAATGCCTCATTCTCTGCAATACTCATCTTCAAAAAGTAAAATGGGGAAGGATTAATGGTCTAGGAGCCCGAGCATTCACACTTCCTGGAACAAAGAACAAAGACACTAAGCCTGTCTTCAAATGTCCCTGTTTTCTACAAAGGAATATAATTTTGCTTCTGTCATCATTTCAAGAAATACTTTCTCCACAATGATTTCTTTTCCAAAGTCAAAGAGTTGAAATCTTGCACAAAAAAAAAAAAAAAAAGAGAAGAAAAAAACCCTCACATTTTCTGAAAAAAAAAAAAAAAAAAAGGCAACACAGACGCTTATTTTCCTGACAGAGGCAGAACCTATTTGAAACAAGGAGAAAGAAGGAGAAGCGGAATGCGTTTCAATTAGGAGCTGTGACGAGCTCACTGATGCGCGGCCGTGCTCCCGCAGAGGCCGTGCTCATGCGAGGCCGCATGCGGAGGCTTGTGCATGCCCCGAGCCCCTCATGGGGCTGCATGGTAGTGCCATGCCCCTGGGCCCTGCGGGGGCTCATAGTGGGGCTGATGGCACGGCGCGAGGATGTGCATGGCCTCTGTTCCTCACGGCCTTGCTCGTCACTGCGGTGCCTGTGGCGCTGATCCGGCCTCCAGCTGTAGCGGGGCGCACTGCTCAGGCTGGAAATGCAGCCGCCCGCATGTCTGCGTTTGGAGACTGCCGGGCAGGAGGCATTTTGAAATGTTGGTCGGGGGGTGGAGAAGAGCAGTGACATGTCCCAGGCTGCCGTGGAGAGGAGAGCAAAGGAGGGGCTCGGTGCTGGTGGGTAAGAGGCCAGCCGTTCTCTGAAGTACATGCTGCATGTCTGTATGTACGTGTGAGCTTCTGACCCCCGTGACTTTGATGTGCAGACAAAGCAAGGCCTTCTTGTCAGACACCTCCCCTATTGCTCACTTGGTGGACTTTTAGGTCACACAGCATGCAGAATTATTGGGACCAAAAGGAAATCCAGATGAATCACCTGAAGCCATGTACGAAATTAATCATAAACATACTTGCTGCTCATGCTGAGAGAAAGCAAATATTAGGAAAATGCCCCGGCTGCATTGTGCACTTGATGGTCAACAAAGATCTCACTTTAAGGAGTATCTCCTAATTTCCAGGCATGTGTTGTGGGCATGTAATAATTATAATATCTTATCTGGAAACAGACACTTAGGAATCAGCATATCGCAATCTGTAACATTATTATGGAGAAAAAACATTTCCAGGGTAACAGTCCTACTAGTGAAATAGCTGGCAATGCTCATAGCTGTCCTGAGCAGGCTGGTGAACTCCATGGCTTCTGAACTGTATTTATTGTGAATGAGAATATTAGTCCAAGTGTTCTGAAATAGTGAGGTACTTCTAAACATAATGAGCACCAGAGTCTTACAGGGGATGACCTACTTGACTGCCGAGCTGTCATTGTTTAGAGTCTTGCCATACAAGCGCCACCATGTTAACTCATCATTTTGGACAGTGATACTTTAAGGAATGACACTGTTACAGTATCATAAAACACTAATTAGCTGTCACTGTCACATTACTCTTAGAGTTGTCATCTCATGGAGGTGGTGCTTCCAGGAAGACGTGCAGTGTCAGCAGTCAGAGACCTTTGTTCTCAGGAAAGTGTGGGTCGATGCTGGTGTTCTGAAATACCTGAAAAGGCATCAGCTCCAGAGGAACACCTTGTTGCTTCTGTTTTACCATTGAAATGTTTGGCTGTGCTGGAGGAGAGATGAAAAGCTGTGTTACTTTATCCTGTGTGATTACCATCCTCCCCACAATGCTTCCACTCTTACAGGCTGATATATAGTGTCATTTTATCCTGGTTTGGATCATGAGCCCAAATGCCACATTTGCTTCATGAACTGCAGTGTCAGAACGATGAATAATGAGCAGCTGGGATGACTGACGCAGCTCAGAGGCTGGAGAGCATCCTCCTGGTTCGCTCACGGAGAACTTCTGGAGGAAGTGTGGCTGGAAACTGAGGCTCTTCCTCTAATACACATGGTTTCAATTCCACTTTCACTATTCCTTTCAGAAATGAAATCTGGCTGTCTACTCAGTTTTCACCTAAACAATACCTTAACCTGAGTTTTGTGTATTTCTTATAGACTGAAGAGCCAAAGCTAAATATTTGTGAAATGTACACAATTGTTTGCCAGAGCCAAACATGTCTAATATGGGACTGTGAACTCCTCAAATCTCACAAATTAAGCAGACATTATGCTAGTTAGTACTTGCATGAGAGGTCACCAGGAAAGCAGGAAACAAATTAACCTGAAAACCATATGTTGTTTGACCAAGAGTTCTCACTGCTGTGTGTAGCTTTTGCAAGCACCAGGTTTCCAGTAACAAGTAAAAAGTCCTAAAACATTTGAGCAAATTCCCTGGGTCCTTGAGAAGACCAGTCTGCCACCAGTCCAGGAATTACCTCCTGTACACTGCCAGGAGGGCAGGAAGGTTTCCCATTGCCCAGCTGCCTGTGGAATGCTCCCTCATCCTTGGCTAACCAAGGCTAGGGAGTACCCGCAGCTCCAGGACCACTGGTGAGCACCATCAGTGGGCCTGGGGACAGCTGCATCAGGAAGTGAGTTGGGGCATGGAGTGAGCTTGCAGCCACCCCAACACCATGAAGAAGGAGCAGCTGGAATTCGCTAGTCAGAGTATGCAATCTTCAGGCTTGGAGATGAGTAAGAAGTAAAAGAGAACACAATTCCTATTGCAACAAACCCCTCTGTTCTTAGATACTGTTTTTAGGATTTTGCAGTTTGGGGATTGTGATGGCAGCGTTGCAACTTTATAACTGCAGTTATAAGATAAATATATGCTTACACCTAAACCTCCCTTCCAAGCCCTTC
Organism: Heteronetta atricapilla; assembly: GCA_011075105.1. Taxonomy (NCBI): domain Eukaryota; kingdom Metazoa; phylum Chordata; class Aves; order Anseriformes; family Anatidae; genus Heteronetta; species Heteronetta atricapilla. The sequence goes on along the minus strand of CM021738.1, from coordinate 31,499,926 downwards.
CTGTCGTGTGTAACTGAATTGTCAGGTTAATGCTCCTCCTAAAGAATTATGGATGAATTTTGCATAACTTTTAGAAATGGCAATGTTCTTTGGGACAGGAAAGGTGGAACTGTCTCCTGTCTAGACAATAAACAGAACTTTTTGTCTACTGTCCAAGTACTTCTGTATAAATTAATTATTAGTCTGCTGTGGTGGAAATGTTCCCATTTGCTTGACAGCCAGAGGGATTCAACCCTAACTTAATGAATTCTTTATCTGCTGTGATCTATATATCATGTAAATTGACCACTAGTGCCTGCAGCTCACAAGCGAGAATGGTGCATGTATTTCACGTTCTTGCACCTTTGAGATGATAGTGAGCTTGTGGTCAACAGCTTGGTAAGGAAATTAAGGCACTTTTAGAGATTTTGGTTTGGATCACTTGGTTTTCCTGAAGCCACTCCAACATTTGACCCAACTATGACCTATTCCAACCCTTTGCTGTAGCTGCTGTGTGGGACTAGGCAGGTCTGAGTATGGGGATGGTTGGGCAGGTCCACGGTGATGGGGCAGGTCCCGTTTGAGTCCTGCTTTCAATCCAGTTCTGCTTCCTCCCATCCAGCTCCCAGTCATCTGTGATGCTGATCAGTGGCAGTACTTGTCTCTTTCTTGTGTTTTCTTGTGTTTTGCAGCAGTTCCTTTTTTTTTTTTTTTCTTTTTTTTTTCTTTTTTTTTTTCCCCTTCATCAAAGAATAGGAAGATCATCTTCCTCTTCTTTCACCAGCTTCTCCTCCACCTGGTTAATTCCAATGGTAACAATTTCTCACCTCATTCCTCTGCTAAGGTTCAGAAGAAGTTAGCCACGCCAGGAGACCTTGCTGTCCTGGGCCGGGAGCTGTTCATCAGCCTCACCCATCCCTGCGGAGCACGGCGGTGAGCACCCGCTCCCGCTCCGCCTGCGGAGGCGGCGTTCCTCCTCGCAGGCAGCCAGCCCTGCTGTCTGCGCTGACACCATATTTATGGAGCGCAGAGCGGGAGTGAAAGCTGCAGACGAGTCACCATCTTTAAATATGCTAAGCACAAATATTTACTTAATTACTGGAGAAGCTGATATTCGTATATGTAGTCAAATACAAACCAGGCAATACAGGTTCTGTATTTTTCAGCCCATAGGCTGAAGCTTGCCTTCTTGTCTGCAGCTGTTAACCTCTGTCTGGTAAACCAAGTCCTACATTGCCAGTTTATTTATAGTACTGGCACAACTGGGCGTGATCCTCACCTGTTGCCATAATTCTTGTTCATGGCAATGGAAGAAAACTCACATACAGGCCATCAAGACTGATTTTGCCTGTGTGCCATCCTGATCTTACATTAGTTATATGAGTTGCTTTAAATAAAGTTCTGAGGAAAAACACAGTGTGATTTATATATATATATATATATATATATATATTATTTTTGCATGATCAGACATTTTACCATCTTCTCAAGACCTTATCTTTCTGTGGCAGCTCCCCATGTCTGGATTCAGCCCCCAGCTCTGTAGTAGGAGGACGGCTTCCAGTATACAGGTAATAATCTCTCCTTTTCTTTCTTGCTTATTTTATTTATTTATTTTTAATTTTTAACGCCAACTCAACCTCTTTCTTTGTACACATATTTTCTATACAATAAGTCTTGTGTAGGTAGTATCTTCAAGTGTTTAGTGTAATGACGGGAGCATTGAGGCAGCTATGTGGATAATTTATTTGATTTCAAAATGCTGCCACATTTATACATGGAAAACTTTAAAGAAAATTAAACTCATTAAAAAAACCACATAAATTGTTTTTGCAACAAAGCAATTAAGAAATCTCGCCTCTCCAGCATGGTGGGCAACATTCTAAATAAAATAAAGCCCAAATTACCTTTTGCTGGAAACAAAGTAAGAGCTATCTCTTGTGACTTAATAAGAAATTGAGGTTTTTAGAATTAGTAAAAAGATTTAGAAGGTCCCTTCTATATGTGTTGCTAAGCATTTTGCTTAAATTGCCTCAGTAAAAAGGCAAACAATTCAAAAGGATCACATCTATGAGAGAATTTCTCTTTTGCCAACTAAATTACTCTGCTTTACGGGATGCAGAAAGGAGTCAAGGATTTTATTTTCCTCTCTCAGTGCGTGGATATACAAAGGTTTGATAGGGTTTAGCTTTGTTTTATTTCCATTGTCTTAGCTTCTCACTACTCCTTAAAACCCCTACGTTTCTATGGGAACAGAGAAATAATACAGAGTCAATGGATTGCAAAATATGGGGCCTGTCCTCCAAGCCCCGAGGCGCGGGCTTTGTGCACACCAGCAGCCCCTCTGAAGGCGGACACGGAACCAGGCGCCCCCGGGCTCGTGGGGCGGCGGTGGGCAGGGTGCTGCCAGCTGCAGGAGCTGCCCCATGGCCCTGCGGGGCGAGCCGTGGGGCGAGGGCAGTCCTGGCCAGGACTTTGGGCATAAACAGGCTGCGGGTACACGGTTGTAGATCGATCTACGGAGGTTGTTCTGTCGGATCAAGCAGTTCAGTGTGCCTCCTGGAAGAAACCTAGCGGAGATCTCCGCTCATCTTGACAGGGACCCAGCTGCTAGAGAAAGAGCTGGGAATGGGTGTGACATGTTTAATTGCTCTCAGGCCTGCACTGTCTGTCTGTGTGTCAGGCTGCTTCTGCTCCTGTGGAGGACCGGCAGAGCCCGCTGGAGCCGGCAGTGGGGCAGCAGGAGGACGGTGGAGCTGTGGAGGACCCGCAGAGCAGGGCCGCCGGCCAGGAGGAGCGAGTGCATGCCGCGCGGGCCGGCTGCGCGAGGCTCTGGAAGGCGGCCAGTTCCGCAGGGCCCTCCCGAGTCTGCTTAATTGCGTGAAATAAGATGAAAAGACAGGCTAATGAGAAACCCCATCTGCCAGCCAGCTAAAATTAAGGCTGCCTTCTTTAGCAAAATGTGCTCAGATATCTGTGTCCTTTTAATATCCCTTCATATGGCCGAGCAGGTTTCAGATTTAGCGGTGCCTTCTCAGCTCTGATTTTTCCTTAGTTTTCCTGGTTTGCTCCTGAACAGCAGGGTAAGTGGAAAAATTTGGCCGAAGGACTCTGTTTCAGCATGAACTTATTTAAGAGAGCATCAGCTAATAAACACTGGAGCCCAACCTGCTTATTATTACATTATATTACGTGATTCATTGATTCATGATATCGAAGTGGTTATATGATATAGCAGGTGGTCTCATGGCACTTTTGAACTTCCTAGAAGAAAGTAGAACAGAAGTGCAAAGAAAGAAAATTGTCAGAACCTAACCCTAAGAGTATTTATGTAAGGAAAAAATATATTTAATAAAGGCTTTGTGTTTTATTCAGTCTACCCTATATTCCCATACAACTTTTTTGCCTCTGAATTGTTAATCTGTTTAGTTTACCTCAGTAATTGCTCTACAGATGTTCAAGGAAAGATGTTTCTTGCTGCTAAGGATTCCCAACCAAATGCCCATGTCCAAATGCCCATGGTTCCACTGAGGATGGAGTAAGGCAGCCACTGATCCATACGTAAATTGTGGTCCTTACCTAGTGCAATACACCAAACAAGCAGCAGCATCAAAATGCTGTACATGGTCCTATGAACCTCGACATTCAATTTGCAAGAAGGATGAAAAGTATTATGGCAACGCCTGACATGTACCAGGGCTTGTCACCCACATAGCTGGATACTGATCTAAGCTGGAGCCATTATTGCACATGCATCATTTGTGTTTCTGTTGAAGTCAAACCGAGATGATGAATTGAGTGGCATCTTAATTTTCCTTTTACCATCCATTGTTGTAAATCAGGAATCACTTCAATAAGTCGACAAAAGTTACAGCAATGTAAAATCATGGACATGAAAAAAGAATCTATACAAACTTAGAAACAAATAATTACCAAACAACTCACAGTATTTGAAGATCACACAAGTACAAATTCTTAAAGCAAATTGCACACATCTTTGCAAAACTGGTATTGATTTTTACCATGCCAATTGAGAAATAAGTGTCTAATAACTTTTTCATGGATTAAGACTGAGGGAAAATGTATTTTTTCTCTCTCCAGAACCTATTGTTCAAACAAAGCAGTATATGTTAATCAATCTTGTGATAATAGCTTTCAGGATAACTACTTTGTTGGAATTCATCTTTTTATTTTATTTTATTTTATTATTTTTCCATACAGCAATGAAGAAAGAGCCATGTACAGCAAGAATAAAATCACACCGATCCATTTTTAAATTGCAGTTATTTTAGGGCTGGGTTTTCAGAGGTTTTAGTGGTTTCTTTCAAGAATACAAACTTTCTGAAAACTGACAAGGTTCCTTTGAAAATGATTACATCCTATTACTAACTGCACACCTTGAGTCAAAGGTTGTATCACCTCCAGTGAGCAACTGAAATGATGAACAAGCGTGTCTGAGTGCATACATGCCCATGACACATCTGTCTAAATGACACAGCAGTATAAACATCACTTACAGGCTTGGTTTTGCATGGCCTTTAAACTGGTAGGAAGTTTAACCTTGGGAGAGCTGCCGAGCCCTCAGCTGGTGGTGGGGCTGGAGCGGCTGCCAGCCCTTCGCCCAACAGCCCCGTGCCATGAGGCCACGAGCTGACAGCGCAGAGCAAGGGCAGGGGCCAGGCCAGGCCTGGCCTTGCTCTTGCAGATGGTGAAAAGCGCGTAACAAGACCCACTTAAAAACAAATGCTGAGATTAACGTGAAGAGCACTGGTACGGCTGAAAAGGCCTGTGCAATATGATAAGAGCGTGTTTTTAAGGAGTTCTCATTTTTGTGAAAATTAGTTTTGGATCCTCATCAGTGTATTCAGGAGAAAAAAATATTACTCTAATGTCTATAGAACAGAGATAAAAAGGAGATCTACTGGAGGAGACATAATGAATTTATACTTTTAACATTCATTCAGAGGTGCAGAAGATATATTACTCTACATTATGCCTATATTAGACTTAAATAAATTTCATTATGAAAACAAGATTAGAGGAGAACTGTGCAATCTGAAAACATGCAGGCCTTCTCTGACTGCTTAAAACAAAGAGATTTCAGGATGGTAATAAGTAGCTATACTTTTGCATAACTATATATAAGATATATATTGAAATGATGTAAAGGGACAGCATTAAATATGCAACAGCAAGAGGATCTGGGACTGTCTGGCTCCTGCTGGCCATAACTCTGGCGTGCTCAGAGTGCATGGGGTCTGGGAACTGCAGGAATGCTGCCTGCAGTCCCGCGATCTCACCTGAAGAAGGGACAATGAGGCTAATGCTGCTGGTGCTGCTCTGTCATGCCCAGATCTGCCCCCGAGCCCCGAGTTTCAGGACCATGACTGCAGAAATGATAAACTCCCAGCTGACTGTGAGCCTGTGTAGGATTTGCTGCTCCAGCTGGATGCACACAAGTCTAATGGTATAAGGGCCCAATGGTACCCACCCCAGGGTACTGAAAGAGCTGGCTGATGTCATTGTGGGATCTCTCTCAGTCATTTGTTAGTGGTTTGGGGAATCTGGAGAGGTCCCAATCAACTGGAAGCTGGCAAACATTGTCCCAGTTTTCAAGAAGGATAAGAAAGAAGACCCTGGTAATTACAGGCCTGTCGGTCTCACTTCAGTGCCTGGTAAAATTATGGAGAAGATCATTCTGGTACTTACTGAAAAACGCTTCAAAGATAATGCAGTCATTGGTCATAGCCAACACGAATTCACCAGGGGAAAGTCCTGCTTAATGAACTTAATTTCCTTTTATGACAAGGTTACCCATCTAGTTGACCAAAGGAAGCCAGTAGATGTAATCTTTTTGGATTTCAGCGAAGCTTTCAATATTGTTTCTCACACTGTCCTTCTGGACTAAATGTCCAGTATACAGTTAGACAAGTACATAATACAATGGGTGAAGAATTGGCTGATGGGTTGGGCTCAAAGGGTTATAGTATGTAAGGTTACATCAGGTTGCTGGCCAGTCACTAGTGGGGATCCCCAGGGCTCAATTTTAGGGCCAGTTTTCTTTCTTTCTTCCTTTCTTTCTTTCTTTCTTTCTTTCTTTCTTTCTTTCTTTCTTTCTTTCTTTCTTTCTCTCTCTCTCTCTCTCTCTCTCTCTCTCTCTCTTTCTCTCTTTCTCTCTTTCTCTCTTTCTCTCTTTTAAACAAGTTATCTAGATGCAAGATTCAAATGAATACTAAGTAAGTTTGCAGATGACACTAAATTGGTAGGAGCTGTTGAATCCTACAAGGGTGAAGAGGCCTTGCAGAAAGTTCTTGACAAATTAGAAGTTTGACCAGTAACCAACCATATGAAGTTTCACAAGAGCAAGTTCTGGATTTTGCACCTGGGTTGGGGAAATCCTGGCTGTACATACAGACTAGGGGATGAGAGTCTGGAGAGCAGCCTGGTGGAAAAGTATCTGAGGGTTCTGGTTGACATCAGGTAAATACAAGCCAGCAGTGTGCCCTGGCAGCCAAAAGGGCGCTGGGGTGCATCAGGCACAGCACTGCTAGCTGCTCAAGGGAATTGTCCCACTCCGCTCTGCACTGGTACGGCCTAACCTTGAGTATGGTGTGCTGCTTTTGGTGCCACAAGATAAGGACATAAAACAATTAGGCAGTGTCCAAAGGAGGGCTGTGAAGATGGTGAGGGATCTGGAGGGCAAGATGTATGAAGAGCAGCTGAAGCCCCCTGTGGTCACAGCCCTGAGCCTGGTGGAGTTCAAGAAGCGTTTGGACAATGCTCTCAGACACAGGGTCTGATTTTTGGGTGTTCCTGTGTGGAGCCAGGAGCTGGACTCGATGATCCTTGTGGGTCCCTTCCAACTGAGGATATTCTATGGTTCTATAAATTTACAGTGCAAATTAAAGGAAGCTTTTTTTGTTTGTCCAACTACAAAAATTGGCAGAATGTTGCTCTTATGTAGTACACGGTGATATTAAAGGCATTTTCATTGCAACCAGCTGTCCTGCCCTTCCATGTGCACTGTGATGGTGTGTTCTTTTTCATGAAAATCCCGATAAAGTCAAGGAAGGTAGCATACCATCCCATTTATCGGGACCTTGCAAAAAAAAGTAATACATAGGAAAACGTTTAGTGCAGTGACAGATGTTTTGATTGTATATGACATACCATCAGAGAAACCATACACTAGCATTCTGTGCAATATACAGTACTCATAAATAATTTTTATTGTACCAAGGCCCATCCACCCACAGTAATGGAACTTTCTGCAGTCAAAATAATGAGCAGCCACAACTGTTCACATATAGATAATCTCATAATATGAATACACCAGCCATCTTCATCTCCCAAAATGTGTGCCTTTGCAAAATTAATTCAGATTCATATTATGCAAAGTCACTTGGTATCAGTGTTGCAAAAAGCTGGCTCCTCTCTGGTTGAGATCCTTGTTTACTAAAAAGCATTTGGAATCATGCAGCAAAATGCCTTCCATAGGAAGAAGTCTATAGAAGTGCACTGATAACTTTTAAGCTAATTTTTAGTATCAGTTTTGTACAAGCTTTGCATATAAGAAGAGTGGAAAGTACAGCCTACTGATTATTGAAAGATTGCTTCTGGAATAGTACAAACCTTGGAAAATTGTTGAAATGGACTAATAGCTCTGAGTTCAATACCAGGAAAGGAGAAGAGGAGAAGCTGGGCTGGAGCAGGGGAGGATCCAGTTGTGCTAGGGCAGCTATACCCCATCTAATTAATTAAAAATTATTATTTCCTCAAATTTAATTCTGGGAAATCCTGATCTGCAACCAAATTTAGCACTTGTGAGAAACAGTAGGACAAAAATTAGAAAGAAGGAATAAAAAATAATTTCAACTTAATAAAAAGTAGGCAAGATCCTGTTTCAGCAGGATACAAATGGGGCTGTGTCTACGTGTAAGTATTGAGCTGGATCAGGACCACATGGAGACTAATTCTGTGTCAAGCAGACAGTAGACATGCTTCAAATGGATGCATCCCTAGCATCCACTTTTATATCCCAGCTGAAAATAAGCTTATCATTAAAAGTTTATAGATGTAGAATCACTTCTCACTTAGGGTTTTTCAAGATGGGAGGCTTCATAACATGTTTTTCCTTTGTTAATATTTTTACGTTTTCTTCCTTGTCTTGTCTTGAGCCATGCTGGTTCTCCTGCCTGAAGGGGATGAGTACGAAAGAAACACCATGATGCTGGAACAAAATGCTAGTACAGCCAGAGTTCATCTGGCTTAGGAGTTTGAAGCTAATCAAAGCCTTTAAAAATAATTTTATTGGGACAATCTGTAATAAACATTGCAAGTTGAGACCTGGGCATCTGACGGGAGACAACCCACCCTCCAGCACTACGGTAGCAGGCGCTGCAGGGTGGTGCTGCTGGCTCGGTGGTGCTGAAAGGCACGAGTGGCTGTGCCGTGACCTACTTACAAATCATCTCGTGTGACGCTTGGTACACCAGTTGTGACACGCCAGAGAGTAAAATTACATGACAGCCATAGATCTTAAGCTCTCACTGAATAACTTAACTATGAAAACATGAAATCACCCTTCCTCTCCTGGAGTCTAGAGTGAAGAGAGCAAGCAGAACTAGAGAGAGGCGTGACGAAAAATTTGGGTTTGAGAAAATACAAGCTGCTATTTGAGGAATTTTATATTATGTAGAATGGGTTCTTTTAACAGTCTGTTTAGGCTTCCAGAATCTTTCAGTCAGTTACTGACACACTGTCATTTTCAAATCAAGAAAATTTCAGTTATGACTTTTTAATAATTTTGGCTACACCATACCAAGGTATTTCATTTTGATTGCCAGCTCCAAAGATTGGCAACAAGCACAGCTCTGAGTGCAGCGTTATCAGACGTGGGAGGCCATGACATGGTGAAGTATTGCTTTTAGAAGCAAATAACAAAACTGAAAATGAATTTTGGTGTTTAAGGAGCAAAACCCAAAGTCACTTTGCTCCTTCCTTTACCATACCACAAAGAAGATGTACATCTTTTATACATGAAGGTATGAGGATATATATATATATATATATGTTATATATATATATATATATATATTTTTTTTTTTTTCTGAAGGTAGTACATCAAAGAAAGTAACTGAATGTTTTTCCTGAGTATTCAATATGCATGGCATGATCTAGGTAGCTTACTAGAAAAACAAATTGCATTAAATATGGGACACAGAATGGCCACCGATGGCATGGGAAAGCTCAGAGGTTGGTTTAGGCAGATTCTGCAGCCTCCTCCAGACCCCGGTTAGATAAAGCCCTATTCTGAAGTGAAAAATTCTCACGAGGTGGAGGAACTGCTTAAGTGCATTAAAGCCCTCCAGTCTCATATAAATGGCTTCCTGTTGCTGAAAGCCTGCTGTCACCCCATGGTCCTTGCATCTGGTGTTACTGTCCAACAGATCGCTGCCCTGTGGTAGTCTTTTCCTGGAGCAAAGATGAGTGGAAGGTGCCGCTGCACACAAGCACCCTCACCCCGCGTGGGCTGACCACTGCAGCTCACAGCACGCATCTGCCTTGGCTTGGCTGCTCTATCCAGAAGCCAGAGGCTGGTCAGCAGAGCTTCCTGAGCTGGATGGGGCAGGAGCACCAGGGCTGGAGTGTCGCTTACACTTCAAAATCCAATAGCTCTGTGGCTTTTAAAACTACAACAGGGTCTCAAATTCAGCTTTGGCTAGAGGAGGCTTTTGTCCTGTCTGGGTCCTCAGGGAGCTAGAGAAGCATGGTTGACAGAAAGCACGGCCATGGAAATTTTGCAAGAATATACATATGTTCTTTGGAGTACAAGGTGCAAAATGCTTATGAATTGCCTATGATCCCAAACATGAAATATATTCATGCCATCATGAACACTACAGAAGATTGTAAAAATTACCCAAACCTACAAAACTTGTGAAAGTCCAAAACCAATGAAAGAAATATCTGGTGGCAGTAACTGCTTCAGTCAGCTCTAATAAGTGGACTGGCTGCAGCAAATAGGTAGTTGCCGATATTTATGACATCATTCTCTCTCTTCCTTTTTCTTCTTGACAAAGCTTACTATCATTTTGGACTGACACCAGCAGTCAAGCCCTGAAACTGAAAATCACTGCAGCCAGTTCTATTTATTACCTCCAGTGGTTAATAAATCACCTGCCTGATGCCGTGCTGCACTGTTTGTAGGTACTGAATCTGGATTGACTGGGCTTTAATTCCCTTGGTCCCCCTTTTTAAGGATAAGCACTCTTTCTCTCTTCCTTATCCCCTGGGATGCCCATGAGCTCTTGAAGATAATCACTGATGTTAGTGATTGCTGCCGCTAGTTCCCAGGTTTGCCTGGGTAAATGTCACGAGCCTTCCTGCCTTTGATTAACATCTCATTTAATTTAAATATTTATTGATCTTTACCTCCTGGTTTTGACATGGGAACTTGCCATTTTTGTCAGAGTATTTTCTGAGTGGGGGGCCACAGTTCACCCTTTCTGCTGTGAATGCCGATGTGCTGTGCTCGGCGTTCGGCTGCTTGTGGGGCGCTGCCCTGTGCCATGCTCCATGCACTTGGTGCAGCTCCCACCCAACAGTGTGCTTTCACATTGTATAACCCTGTGTCCCAGCACATTCTCTCATCATTTCTGAAATTTATTTTTCTGTGTGATAAATCGATGCTATGATATTTTTTTCTGATGAAAAATGAGGTAATTGATATCACGTCAGTTAAGCTTAATTGCATTTTTAATTCTGTGAATGTCAGAAAGATCTGTTCTATCTTATTTCAACAGCTTTTTAATTGAAGATAGAATACAATGTTTTAGGCAGTACTTTCCAAACATTCAAACTTGACTATTATACCATTTCACTATTACATCTGTGCGTGACACAGAATTAATGTCCTATAGTGTTTCCAGAGTAGGTTTCTAAGCCTTTTTCCCCCTCATGCTACACATGGTTAGGAAGTTACTGGCGTGCAGTTGTAAATAGCTTGTTTTCACTTCAGTTTAACAAAGGAAGTGACTTTATACGCTTGGGTATTTATGCAAAGATTATCTAACAAGCAAAAGGATTTTTTTTTTTTTTTTTTTTTTTTTTTTTTTTCCTGTGAAGGCTTTCAGTGTGTAAAACTGTTAGACAGCTAAATGGGAAGCATATCATCAGGTAGAAAAGCTGAGTGAATAATTTGCTGTAGAGTTTTTGTCTTGTTGACTTCACCTACTTTTAGTTCAAGAAATGTTTTCAGAAGAACTACAGATTTCATAAGTTTTGAGCATGAGGGAGCAGATGCTACACACATGCCCAGCTTTAATTGCCAAAGTCCTTTGGTGTCATTTACCAACAGAGATGTCTCTGATTTGTTCCTCCTGTAGCTTTAAAGTGCCTTTTCCCCTTATGGCAGGAACAGACAAGCATCATGCTCAAATCCTGAATATTATGTGCAAACATTTGGACAATGAGTTTTCCTTTGTACTGTTCATTAAAGACACTTTAATTTATATGCACTATTGCGTTAAAGGTTAAAGTAATGGGGATTGATGCCCAATTAGCTGTTTTATGTCTGGTCACGTTCAAGGTACTGAGCTATCATGATTCACATATAACATAATACACCCTCAATCTAGTCACGTTCCATGAACTACCATGGCCACAGGTAAAGAGTTGGGTTGCATTCAGTGAGAACTATCACGGCTAGATTTAATGAGTAGTGCAGTTTATTAAAGCAACAGATACACAGGTTCTTTGGATTTCTGGTGATAAATTCACTGTTTGCCTGCAAAGCATGTATAAATGCCAAAAGAATGAGTAATTCAGCCTGGCTATAGATTCCACAAGCAGAAACAATAAAAATAAAAAATAAAAAAGTCCTTTTACTATATACATGTATATAATTATAGACATATAAAATATATGCATATGAATCAGGAGGGGAAGTAAGAAGAGATCTTGACCTATTGAACCTCAATTGCCAAAGTACAAGGAGATGAAAACAACTGATATATATTTATATATATATAGTATATAAGGGCTGATGAAAGTCAGGAAGACTCCAAACTGAGCTAAATGTAATGAATAATGGAATAATATAAATAATACAAGTAGTGTAAACAATAAAAATAATGTAAATAATATTGATAATATGATAGTATAAAAATCTAAATAATATAAATAATTAAAATTATACAAAGAATAGAATAGAATAGAATAGAATAGAATAGAATAGAATAGAATAGAATAGAATAGAACAGAAGAACAGAACAGAATAAGTAGTATAAATGGTATAAATAAATGGGAGCAATAGAGTATTTCTTTCATGCATCCGGCAGCACAGTTTGGAGCGCTGGGTTAGACGTCCTGGAACAAGAGCACTTGGATTCCTCTGAGTGTGGCCAGTGCCCAGCCGGGCCCACACCGTGCATTGATCCCCTCCTGTGCCGAGCCGGGTGAAAATGGGCGCAAGGACAGGTGGCAGCCGCTTCCAGGAGATGTCCTGCTCTGGGGCTGGGTGTTCATTTGTTTGTTGCCCTGCTGGGCAGAGAATAAAGCATCAGATATTTATATGTTTGAAGCCATATTTACCTGCCCTGGTAATGATACTGAGTCTTGTCTTACCCTTTGCATTCTCCAGACCCTACCCTGGGTAGGTGCCAGGGCACAGACTTCAAGTACCCCATGAGCTGTGCTATGACTGTATCCTCATGCTAGGTGTCAAATCATGAGATCTTGTTTCTGCTTCTAATTATTCAAGGGTTTGTCAAATTAAGCCTTGTTTCTTCTTTCCAAAGAAATCTGAATTTATAAATAGATTTTATTATGATGACAGGAAACATATGATACTCTATTCAGGGTGCAACACATGCATATTTATACTGTAGTACTTGTCCTTTGTATCATTCTGGATTTGTGTATGGGAGGTACACAAGATTGCCTCTCAGATGAAACGTCTTGTTGCTTTCTGAACCTGTAGCTGCTCGTTTCCTCCCTGTGCCTCCTCTCTTCTGCCTGCTGCAACCACGAACACTGCTTTGTGCTCTTCTGCCCAAAAGCTGAGGAGCAAACTTTTCAAACCAGCTGAAGAAAACAGGGGCAAAGCTCCTCTGCTCATGCTGGCTGGGTGGCTCATAATGCATGGCCTAGCTCTTGGAGGGTCCTGATGCAAGCAAGCACCCGTGTGGGACCCCCAGGGCCCTGCCCGCCCCAGTGCCCAGCACCCCGCTCTGGGGCCGTGGCAGCAGACACGCAGCTGGGGAGCAGAAGCGTGGTCTCACTTCCAGAAAGGGCTTTTCAAGCCTAGGAAAGCCTGCTAGCGCTAGGGGAGGAAAGCATAATCCATAAATGTCAGCAGACACAACTGACCACTGGCGATTTGGGATGATGTATCTGATGTATCCCAGTTTCCTGCTTTTTTTTTTTTTTTTTTTTTTTTTTTTCAGCCTTCTTAGCAGCTACTATTTCAAAAGATGCAGCTTTAAAATCCTAGAGGAATTACTATATGTACAATTTCATATATATTTAGATGGGTACCATATGTCTTATTGATTTGATAGTGTAGCTTTTTCCAATAAATTGAATTTATTCAGACAAAAATAGGGAAATAAATGTCAATAGCTGTAAGTAGGAGTGCTGGCACGAAGAAATAAACCTTAAAAGCACATGGCTCAAGAACCTGTGCAAATCTGATCTGAAAATGGAGTGGGAGCACAGTGTAATTTTAGTGCCCCTTTTAACACTGCAACAGCAATAGGCAGTAATTATTTTTGGCATTTTCCTGCATAATGATGTGTTGATGATAAAGCATTGAAGTAAATATGTTATGAGGGGCTTTTTAATTATTATTATTATTATTTATTTATTTATTTTAGCAAAGATGGCTAAAGCACCAAGGAGCTGTTGCTGTTTTTCCTTTAACAGGGCAAATAAGCAATAACAGACCACGCCTTTTAAAACTGGAAGTATATTCTTGGCTTATTTGACCAGTACCAAACCAAGATCCTATACAGCAATTTTAGTTGATATGACACATAGAGGTTAATAGTTTTAAAAGAGATCACCCATAATATGAGTAAGGAAAAGAAAACCACTGCCAATATATATATATATGTATATATTATCAACACTCTAAAAAAAGGAAGTAAGCAAATGGGTATATTAATCACAGGAGTGCTGTATTGAGGTTTACAGCAATTAGTAACAACGACAACGAAGCACTTACTATTTTTCATATTTTCTGTCAGATTTGCTCTTCATTGCATGGATCTTCATTGTGTAAATCTGGTGCCTCTTACACTGATCTCACACGTCCAAAGCTCCCTTGACTTCACTGAAGTTAATCTTTATATACATTCCTGTATCTGAAAAGTAAATAGATGGTAGATCTTGTTTATTACTGAAGATAGAATAGGATCTTTTTAGATGAAGAATGATAAACTGTCAACACATCTAATATTTAATCTCTATTTGCACCAGAAATCTGGCTGGCAGAGCTATTTCCATTCCAGTCAAACAGCAGGAGGATACGATGTCATTTTTGTATCTGCCAATTCTGAACATCAACCTCCCAGGCAAAGTGCTACTACTAACTTTCATTTGAAAAATGAACAAATGAAGCAAATAATTCAGACAATAATTTCAAAATAATCACTGCATTCAAGAGAAGTGACCCTGCACAACATATAAAGTAAAACGAGGTGAAAGTCATTGATTATATGGTTCCCTGTGAATTATCCATACAATATACTGTGCTAATAAAAATAACTTTTTAAGATGTAAAAAGGATGATAACAGTTTTCTGGTCTGCTTTTCTTTATTGCATAGACCACAGGCTTTCAGCTAGGACAGGTTTTTGTACACAGGCTTGATGTATGGCATTTTACATATTACGTGATGCTGAGCATTGAAGATTTGATAGAGTACTGCAAATTTCTCCCAGTGTATAATCAACTGTTATTTTTTTTTTTCAGTTCTACCATTTATTAGATGGCCTTGTGCTGATTTCTTCTGTGTGGATTTCTCATATACATTTGTTGTTGAATATGTTACTCCAGACAGAATGTCAAAAAGAGACAGCAGGAGCATAGATCTCTACTGGCAATTTTTCTAAGCTTTGCTTGAAACAACCAAGTATAGCAACATAAATTTACTTAGGTGCTGTACTCAACAGTGAAATTCCAAGAGTGGCCAATAGCAATTTGGGTTATGGCTTGTTTTCCTGCATCATGTTCTCATTGTTTCAAAAGCAGCAGCAGCTGCAAAGTAAGCTGTTTTGTTTTGGTGTGCCTGAACAACTTCATTCTCTTTGCTCGCTTAAAAAATTAATTAAAACTCAGGAAAGCATTTAAATGTACACAATAACATATTTTAAAATATCCATCAGAACTTGAGCCATTCGCTGAGAAGCTTATCAATCGGTTGCCTGTAAGACCAGAACAGTCTTCTCTCCATTCAGACAACGCTCCCTGTGACTTCAGCAGCAAGAGCAAGAACAGGAGAGGTCCCCGGGCACTGTCCGTGGCTGTCCGGGACTCTGCATGCCCGAAGCCACCCTGGCTCGGTGCTCAGGGGCGCACCAGGTGGGCTGAACCCTGCCTTTGGTGCTGCTGCCCCTTCTTGTCTCAGCTTGCTTTCTGTCATGCAGTACAGGTGCATGTATCCTCCAGGTTAAAGAATGCCATAAATTTTGTTCCCTTAAATTCCCCTAACTCCCTTTTAATAAAAGAGTGAATAATTCTTCAAAGACAGGTATTGTGAGACCTTTTCGCTCCCAAACTTGTGTTTCTGTGTTCAGCCGAGTCCAAAAATAAAACACAAACTGAAGCCAAATGTGCCCCCTCTCCCAAACCCCAGAAGGCCAAGCTCCAGAGACAGCAGTTAAAAATGCTAACAATTCTCCACCTAGGAAGATTTATTTTTAATTCAGACCAGCAAAATAGCAAAATGTTCTTTTTTTTTTTTTTTTTTTTTTTTTTTTAGATTCTATAATTTAAGAAGTCACTGGCAAATTAAGCAGAAAAGTGCAGAGGTGTGGGAAATGTCCTTATATTGAAGAAACACTATGATAAGTGATCTTCTTGAAGTGCAGACTTTTATATATATATATATATAAATAAGAGTATTTACCATTAACCTCATCCCAAGTGGCCAATTACTGTTCTTTTTATTTCCTTTTATTGTGAGATTCAGAGAACACTCTACAAACAAAGCCCTTCTGATATTCCTCAGCAATTATTTCTGTGATTATGTGCCTTTCTTTTCTTCCCTGTTTGCGAGTCCCTACAGAGCCTCAAGGAAGCCAATTGTTTCACTCCCCAGAGCAGCCCCAGTCCTGGCCACCTCATCTGACCCTGCACACATTTTGGCTGCATTTTAGCCAGCAAAGCCCCCGTTCCACCGCATGCTGCTGTCTTCCCATCTACAGCAGCCCCAGGACTATAAAAATGTGCCCCGGAGGTACTACTGGAGCTCCCGTGCCCTGGGGCACTGCTGGGGAGAGGCTTTGCTCACCACTGGCCTTGCTCTGCAGGGACCCCAGCTGCCTCATTTCCAGCAGTGAATCTCAGAGTGAGTCTGGTCTGGGGTGAGTTAACCCCTATGTCTGTGCTACCTCCAGCCGAGGGAGCCTTGGCGGATGGGGTCTGCAGGTGTCATCTCTTCCTCTGCTGTGGTGGCCCAGAGGTGGGACAGCCCCAGCTGGGGGTTAGCAGTTGTCACCAACTCAGTGGTGGATGCTACTGGGGTAGTATCACAGAATTTATCACAGAATTTATAGGGTGGAAGAGACCTCAAGATCATTGAGTCCAACCTCTAACCTAACCCTAACAGTCCCCACTAAACCATATCCCTAAGCTCGACATCTAGACGTCCTTTAAAGACTTCCAGGGATGGTGACTCCACCACCTCCCTGGGCAGCCTGTTCCAGTGCCTAACAACCCTTTCAGTAAAGAAGTTCTTCCTAACATCTAACCTAAAAATCCCCTGGTGCAACTTCAGCCCATTCCCCCTCGTCCTGTCACCAGGCACGTGGGAGAACAGACCAACCCCCACCTCGCTACAGCCTCCTTTGAGGTACCTGTAGAGAGCGATAAGGTCACCCCTGAGCCTCCTCTTCTCCAGGCTGAACAAGCCCAGCTCCCTCAGCCGCTCCTCGTAGGACTTGTTCTCCAGGCCCCTCACCAGCTTCGTTGCCCTTCTCTGGACCCGCTCAAGCACCTCCATGTCCTTCTTGTAGCGAGGGGCCCAAAGTAAGGGCTGGTCAAGAGCTTTTGATGGTGCAATGCACTATAGAGAAAGAAAAACTGGTAAGATTTAAAAGAACTTGTCTTATACATAGTAAATGGAGGAGGGGAAATAGCACCAAAACTTTTACTTAGTGCTAGCGTGACCTTTCTGCTTGACTAAAACGCTGTTTTAATATATATGTAAGTTGCTATTTCTGTATGCTCCTGGACGAGCAGTGTTCTGAAACAGTACAAGTGCTTTCATCTGCACAAAGTCCGCTGAGTCCCCAAACAGGTGTTGGGCAGCAGGGAGAGCTGGGATGCTGAATTTTAGAGGAGAAAACAACAACAACAAAAAGCTAAATGTGGTATCAGTGGAGATATTCATCTTGTAGGCACCATGTATTTGTATTCAGTAAATAGATATTACACGTTAGTAGTCATTGCATTACAAAGCCCTTGAAGCAGTTTCATTATTGCTTTTTATTTTGCTGATTGCTCATTAACTGTCTCTGTTTAACCACCTGGGTGTCTGAGCAACCAGGAGCTCTGTCTTTCTGCCTGTGAGAATCAGTTACAGGCGGATGGGTGCCAAGGTCCTTGGAGTATGCTCTTGACCATGATAGACGTGTTCAATAAGGTGGCTCAGCCTGTTGAAATAACTTCTTTACCCCGATCCATCTGATAATAAAGATAAATTGAATCACACCTATATTCAGGAAATCATTTAATGGGAAGTGTTGATGTTTCACTTTTCCACATAAAGTGAGTAGTGGTGACGTGTTTTGGATAATCTCACAGTTGATGCAGCTAGTTGGGGTATTCATCATTTATGACGATGATCAGTACCATCGGAGGGGTAGCTCCTTTTTAGCAATTCAGCCTGTATAATCCACAAAGGCTGCACAAGACGTGAGTCACACGGGGCTTTGAGATGCATGTGTTAGAGAACACTTATCTGAGATTTGTGTTCTTGTAAAAAGCTAAACTGCATTATACAGGAGAGCAGCAGGAAAACACTTGTTAATGTTTAATGTAAAACCTTACTTTAAATTATGTGGCTTAAACACAACATCTTAAACATGCATGTTCAACAAATGGCTTTGCAAATCCACTCTTGTGTCGTTCTACTCTGTATTCATATGTTATTTTTTTATTCCAAATTTTGATCTTGGCTGCAGTGTGTTGCGCATAAATACTATATAAAGACAAATGCATGCACATAAAGGAAAATGTTAAGTGCTGCAACTGTTTGTTAGTCAGCTTTAGCTTTTGCTACAGTGTTTATCAACTTTTTATTTTATTTTATTTTTTCATTTCTATTAGTAAAAAGAATTATTATTTACCAGGACTCTGATACAGATAGGGACAACTGTGCCCATCCTAAGAAAACCTTGCATATCACCATAGTTACATGAACAAAAAAATCGTGCTCAGTGAGACACTCAGTTATTGATGAGGAGGTGACAATATACTGTGAAATACCTTGTGTTCTTAATATGCACTTACGAACTATTCATGTTCAAAACAAAAAACATATGAAGAATGATAAAAATTAGACTTTATAGACATTAAGGCATTTTCTATTATGAAGTATTCAGCTTTTAAGAAGTATGTCTGTAATTTCATGTGTTCACAGATTGCAGGAAGTCTATTATTTATAATAGCAAATGGAATTTTAAAAATGTACCAGGAGAAAACGTGTCCTTTGCAGTCTATTGTTTTAAAATGATCAATTACTGAACCACATTTCAAATTTGTTAACTTATTTTATTGTTGTCTTTAAAAGCTCTTGAAAATAGACTGTGGAAGTAGCCTACAAACTTGTGCTCATACCCTCCAGGGTAGCTCTGCCTGAGAGCAGGGAAAGTCCCCTAAGGCTGCTAAAACCCTATAAGCTTGTCAAATTATTAGCATAGTTAATCTTCATTGTATTTCTTTGTAGGCAGAGAAAGCTGGCAACAGACACAATAGTGCCTTCAAGCCTTCAGTACGTCCTGTTGCAGGAGCCAGCAGTTGCTTGCCCCAGGAGGAATGCCCTTACCCTTGGCAGCACCTGGGCAAAAAGGGCTGCACGTGCGCGGTGCTTCTGCTGACTGCCACCGTAAGTACTGCGTGTGCAGGCTGTGTGTGTGTTTCTGTGTCGTGGGACAACACTGCCCACGCTGACTCTCCCCAAGGGTACATCGGTACATCCCGTGGTACATACATTGTATATCCACATCCCTGATCTCCATGTGCCCTCTGTAGCTGTCCCGGACCTCTCTGTGGATCTGTGCAGGTTGCAACAAGCTTTCCAACCAAATCAAGTAGGAAATTTTTGGAGACAAGAGTCAAGAAGAGAGGAAACATGTCTATTTAGAATGGTGATCCCAGTGGAAAGCTTTGTGGGGTTTTTCTCTGTAACCAACACGTTCTTTAAAGTAGCTGAAGCTACCCTTCCGGAGGGACTCAGGCTCTGGCTGGGTCGTGGGGGCTGTGGACCTGTTTGTGCACACTGTCTGGTCACAGCCAGTCTGGCCAGAGCTGGGCCTTTGTAGTGCACAAGCATTTGTAGTATCCAAACTTGCCTATTGTACAGACGTTTCCATATGAATTGGTTTGAAGTTCAGCTTCCACTTTGAAGTGCAGCCACACAACAGCACTATGTTCTTACTTGTTTATCACAAGCTTCTTGCAAACTTGAGGCGTTATCTTGGTTTCACAAAAATGTAAACAGCAGCAAGTCAAGAAATCTCTAACAAAACTGAGCTCTCCCAAGTTTAACCTGAAATCTAAGTGCTGGAGTAGGCTGTTTCTTGAATGGTCTAACAAGTGAATAAAGGCTTCTTTTAGAGAGGGGCAAACACAGAAGTTCACTTTAGGGTAAATCATCCTGTGGAGTATAACTTGAATCCCTTGTGAAGGTGTTCTCTGGGACTGCAGAACCATGCAGAGGATGCTGTGAGGAGAGAGGGAAGGCAGCAAAGCAAAATGCCCCTGGAGGTGCCTGTGCCAGTCGCCCAGTGCCTGATATTAGCAAGGTTCCCAGACCCCTCCTGAGAAAGCCTGTGTAAAGTCATTGTAAAGGAAAATGGCTCTGCTGGTCTTGTTCTTCCTTGCCAATACAGAATACGTTCTGCTGGAGAACTTCACAGAATCACAGAATGGCTGAGGTGGGAAGGGACCTCTGAAGGAAGGGACCTCATCTAGTCTGCCCCCCTGCTGAGCAGGATCGCCCACAGCACCTTGCACAGGACAGCATCCAGGCGGGTTTTGAATATCTTAGAGACCCCACAACCTCTCTGGGC
Source organism: Heteronetta atricapilla (assembly GCA_011075105.1). Taxonomy (NCBI): domain Eukaryota; kingdom Metazoa; phylum Chordata; class Aves; order Anseriformes; family Anatidae; genus Heteronetta; species Heteronetta atricapilla. The sequence continues at coordinate 31,479,429 of CM021738.1, read as the reverse complement.
ATCCAGTGCCAATGCTCTGTCCCTCTCACTGTCACTCATGTTTAGGTGGAACTTGTGGAGACAACAAAGAAACCATTCCCAGCGTCGGGATTTTCAGAATGGTTTCTCCAGAGCACGGTGACTGTGTGAGAAGCTGCAGTGTTTTCATCCCTGGGGTGCTCCTGAGGACTCATCCAAGCACCCCGTCTTCTGAAGATAAGATTCTATTTCCAGGCAAAAGAGATCCTGACTACCACATCAAATTTTACCACCAGTACTATTATGACTGTAAGCATCACTACACATGCCCAGATTCCTTTTATGAGCTGCTTCTGCTTGATCTGTGGGCATGAGAAGATCTGCTCTCTTTGGTCTTCAATGGCAGTCGTGCTGCCGACGCCCAGGGTGCAGAGATACCACGCCACGTTGCTATTCAGAGCCTTGGACTGCACTTTCTTCATTGCCTGTTACAGCAGAGTAAAAGCACTTGTAGTTCTTCCTGTATGCACATCTAAAACCTGTGAGAAAGGGTAAATGCCCTTATACAGTTTTGATTCCAAGCACTCAATGTCTGACTTTAATCTCACACTTTCTCTTCTTGGATCTTGCCCTAAACAAAAGAAATCCCAGCTCTAACAAATCCACTGCTAGAAAAAAAAAAAAAAAAAAAAAAAAAAAAAAGTGTTTTGGCTTTTTTTTTCTTTTCCTTTTTTCCCCTAAGATTAACAACAACAACAACAAAAGCTGTATCTCCCCCAAATTTTTTAAAATTAATATCTTAGAGGGAGACCTGCAATGTTCCTGCAGCATGTTCAGCTGGGAGATGAACCACGGCTGCCTTGATCCCTGCCAGTCGCTGCCTCTGCACCGCCCCAAACTGCTGTGTGTGAGCCTCTTGTGTTATTTTTTAATTGACAGTGCCTTGGATAGATGTTGTACCTTAGCACACTGCAAAAAGTAATTAGGAATGGGAGGCCATCTTTAGTTACTGGAATTCAAGAAGAAAAAAAAAATGCCATCAGAAATGTCTAAAAATGACTCTAATTTCTCTCTGTGACATTAGGAAGCCTTCTCTCCCACTTCCAAACACAGCACTGTGATTTAAGCCACATGTACAGCACAGTTCTGGTAATAAAAAATGGCATTCTTGTTAGAGCTCTTCTAAGTGAGAAATACTTAAAAGGATCTGAAAATCAGACTGAAACTGTTCCATTATTTCCCTTCTCATGTTGATGCTGAAAATCTGACAAACCATTAAAGGTAACAGTATGTTTTAGTGAAGCCAATATCTATTGCTAGCTGAATCTATTGAAAAACAAAGTGTGCATTAAACAGATGCAATTACATGTATTCTAGGAAAAAAAAAAAAAAAAGTATATATTTTAACAGTGTAAGAAAAGTGTTCATGGCTCAAATGTTGACTTTAACCTTTTCCCCTGTTTTACTTAATCAAAATTAAAATAGCTTTTGATGGCAAAAATGCCCCATACAATGAAGGAAGAGTATGCAAATCTCCTACTGATCAATGCCCTTACTGGAACAAAAACCTTTAAAGCATACAATCAATTTAAAGAGTTAAATCCAATCCCTTTAATTTGATAGAAGAGACCTCTTTCCCCCTTCTTGCAGGTGCTCATTCCATGTGTTCCAGTAAAGATTCATCAGCTCTGGGCACCTCCACAGAGGTTAACGTTTCCCATAAAAACACCACCTGTAGTGGGTGAGATGCTTTTCAGAAATACATCTTCTCATGTAACCTGTCAAGCAAAAGCACCAAGTTCTCTGCACATTTCCTGTTTTCCAGGACAGTAGGAACAAGTTTCCTGGTGTTACCCAAATATTAATGGTAACTTTCAAATAAATTTACAGTGGGTGAAGAGACTAGAAGCTAAGCTTCTGTTCATGATTTATTCATTACTTAAAACAAACATCCTGAGGACTGTTTATAGGTTTCATTAAATATCTGTGCCTCATCTAGATGTGAACTGTTGCACAGCATATTCATTGAAGGAATGGGAATGAAGTGCGGAGGCACATGGATAATTTTGCAATCAGTTTCTCTGCCTGCTGTGTGCCGGTGTGTCCAATATTTTCCCCTAACTTCCTTATATCATCTACATGGGTAATTCTGGATCGCTTCCACCAGCACCACCTTCCCCCTTTTTATTCTCAATGCTCTCTGCCCTCTCCAAAACCATACACAATTTCATGCTTAACAACTCCTGCCGTTAGAAGAGATTTATAACAGGATGTGCATATTGATGAGATACTCTCAGGGCACTGCCTGAGGCAGCTTTTTCACTTCCACTCTTGTCCTCCCACATGCGGCCTGGAGCATTCCCATCCTCGGCCAGGACCCTGCGCAGAGCATTGCCACCACGCTGCTCCCTGCCCGCGCCAGGTGCTGGGGTCTGGATGTGGCCCCTGGCCAGATACGAGCTGCTCTGGCAGCCCATCACCGGGCTGAGCAGCACAGACACTGCCCCAATGCACGCTTTGCTCTGCACCGCGGTGTGACGATTGCAGTGACTGAGCTGCAGAGGGTTCTTCTATATACAAAGCACTTGAGACTACGTTAGCTGCTTGCCTGACCTCAAACAAGATCTGTCTGGCCCAGCAGTCGCTGGCCTTCAGACTCACCTGAGTGCAGATTGCTGTGGAAATTGGCTTCTGAGATCACCGAGGTCTGTGACCCCACATGAGTGCAAAACCTCAAAGCCGGTCTTCCTGCTTATGCATACGCTTAACTAGCAGATTTACAGATTCCCCAAACCAGTATTTCTGTGGTGCAGAGCATCATTATGTTCTCCTCTCTAATGTGTAGGATGAGGATTACATCTGAATTTGAGCTGTTTTCCAGTCTCCGGTGGTTTGAACAGAGTATTCCACCTTTGTTATAGAAGCTGTGTATGTATTTCAAGACCAGTGTTCTCCTTTTCCTCCCTTGGCTAAACATCCTTGTTCAATCCTAGTAGATATTCTTCCTCTCCTAGATGTCATCATTTGATGTGCAGTACCCAAAAATGGATAGAGTACTCCAAGTGCATATGGTAAGCAGGTGCCTTTCAGGCTGTAATATTTTGTTTATTCCCAGACTGTTTCACATTAAAATTTGTTCATAGTGAAAGGTATTTTCAGCAATTTCTGGAATTTGAGTGGGTAACCTGATCTCTGTTAATAGCTTCTAACATACCAGCTTGGCGATTCCCACATAGCTTGGGCAATTCCCCAGTAGCCTCCAGTACACATTTTAGATGAAAACATTGAATGATGCAGGATGCACCACTGCAAAGCTCTGCCTTGCCCATTCTTCTGTTTGGATAACAACCATTGTTCTCCAAGATGGGTTTCTAAAATCTTTCCCATCTCCTTTGTAATGGTTTCATCTGGGTGGTGTTTGCCTTGCTCAGTTTTTAGAATGCCCTGTGAAACAGCAAGAAAGCCTCGCAAAAATCAAAGCTACTCGTCAGCACCAGGTCCACCACCGTGCCTCAGAAAACTGTTAGATTGAATTGACATGAGATGCTCTTGACAAATCAGTGTTGACTTTTCATTTTTCCTTTGTTTCCTTGTGAGAACTTACAGCTGGTTCACTTGTTTATTTCACTGTTTTTCTAGAAACTGGAGTTAAGTTTCTGTAGGTTATGACTTATGTTGACCTTTCATGTCTGTGCGAGACTTCTTTCCTGTGGAAAGTGCAAGAGGGGAATTAAATCTCAGCATGAATCAGGATGCCTTAACATCTTTCTCACTTACTGCTCTTACTGACCAATAGTCATGAAGCGTAGGAAGGAAAATTTCTGATAAATTTAAACTTCCCGGTCATTCTTAGAATCAAAATTTGATGAGATGAAACGAGTTTAACGCAGAAAACTAGGTTAAGACACATTATAATTATTTACTTCTGATGAATGGTGATCTGAAAGAAACACAGGAGTGATCATTTCAGAGTTTGGCTTGTGAACTGAATTCAGCACCAGTATATTTCCACAAGACGAGCAACACAAATCTGCTGCCATGCTAAATTATAGTTACATGCTTTGAGCAGCCTGGGAAGCTAAGGCCAGCAGGGGAGGAAGGGCAGAGACATGGATTTTAATGTGAATCTCTGAAACTCCAAGGTCAAATTCAGGTTGTTTTTAAATTTCCCATTTTCTTTCAGCTTGAATACACCCAAATACTAGAATTTGTAAGTGCTTTCTGCTACCACAGCAAACTGGCAAACCAGCTCAGCAGGGTCTGGCATGACCACGCGGCTGGCTACCCATGGTCTGCCAAAAAATGCATCCATGTCTATCATGTTTGATGCAGCTTTGACAATGGAACGAGCCTCTGAAGCAAAGTGAGGAGACACTCATCCCACATCTGCTGGAGGCAGTCCTGGACCCTAAGGCTCTATGGAGCAAAGTGTGTTGGGTCAGAGAGGCACGCCAGTGGCTTGTCTCTCACAGCCCTAAAATACCCTGGGATCTGTATGCAGTGGCTTGGATGGCTTCAGTGTCTCCAGGTCTGCTGCAGGGCCTTGTTTCTCTGAGGCTGGATGAGGGTCTTGCTCTGGAGAGCTCCTCCTTTTAGATGTAGAGCTTAGCAATATGGGTTAGTGGAGGACTGTTAGTGTTAGGTCAGAGGTTGGACTCGATGATCTTGAGGTCTCTTCCAACCTAGAAATTCTGTGATTCTGTGACTGGGACCAGCTCTCCTACTCCACAGGCTCCCACAGCTGCCTGCCTCAGCAGCTCCTGTCTGCTGCTTGCAGCAGCTTTACACATGAGAGAATTAGGCAGCCATGTGCAAATGCTCATAAAAGCATCACACATAAGAAAATTCATGTCATTAATCAATTGCATAAACATTCATGTCAGAAAATGCAGTGAAATATATGCAAAACCCATTGCTGCAGATTGCCTTCTACGCAATTAGAAGTGCAGAAAAATGTGTAATAAGTATCAAATCTGTTTCCAAACAATTAAGGAGAGAATGAAACTTCAGTGTACTCTCAACAGGTTTATAAAAAATGTTTCAGTGTTATGAATGTTAAAAACTATGCATGTATCAATTTGCATATATCCGTACATGCAATTATCTACATTAATATGGGCAATAAACCGACTGTGATCTTCTGTATAGCACGATCAAATAACTGATGTTTGATCCCTACAGCTTCTCTTGATGTTTATTTCTCTTTGTCCCTCATTTGTGCACAGAGGCAGTTTACTGCTCCCTCTTGAAACTCAATTAGATTTGCTGGGAACAAGGTTAACTGGGTGTATTTGTGTGTCTGCATCCAGGCTTGCCTGAGCATTTGAAGCCCAGTGTTGACTGGATATTTTGTAAGCGAGAGAAAAAAAATGCCACTGCCATGTATGAGATGACTGGATCTAATTGTTCTTACCTGTTCTGCAATTCTTTTCTCTTTCTAATAATGGCAGCATATTTAGGAGTCTTGAAGAGGCTTATTTTTATTATTATTATTATTATTATTATTACAAAAAGCTGTATAGAAGAATACTGTTGGAAAATATATCTTGGCTTTTGAGTTCAGGCTCTATAGCTGAAGGAGAGGTTATATCCTTGATGTAAAGAAACTTTATAGAGAGGATGCATAATCCCATGTCTCTCTGATTCAGAATTTGCTTTAAGCATTCAGTTTTGCTCAGAATTGCTCACATGCCTGCATACATTTCATGACTAGATCCAGACACACTTCAGCTACAGCATCAGCCTCAAGCTGCTGACACTGAATGGGTGCTCAGGATTCCAGACACATTACTCCAGAGACTCTGTTGATGGTGCTTGTGTTTCTTGCAGATCAGCGTTTGCTGCCCAGTCCTTTGGCAATAGTAGCTATGGTGCTCTGGGTACAGTAAGCCAGGTAAGCATCGCTAGGAAAATATAAAGTCCTGTCTGGAAAAATACAGACTACCCTTTAGGTGGAGATGAAGGTTTCACTGAGCTCACAGTTATTTATTCAAAGAGTTTAGCTCCTTCTTTGGAGCAGAAAGCAGCTTGCTACAGTTATTTATGGCTCTGGTTCTGCAGCTTGACCTTCATGGGTGAATCTCTGTCCCCCGCTTTGCTCAACGGAACCTCGCTGCATGGGCTTGTGAGCCCTTCTAGGATAAACACGTCTGTCTGAGAACTGGAAATGTATCTCCAGTGAATTCTTGGGCCTGTGATTTGGAAATCTGCTTGCTGTTAATATTTTCACAGCAAGAGTTGACCTGTAGTTCACAAGAAGAAGAAACAAAAGGGATGCAAATATGGCCTTACTTATTTACAAATGTGATTAATTATCTGCAAGCAAATTTTGTTGTAGCAGATCTTATTTTTGTTTCTCCCCAGACAGACTGAGCCTTTTTGTGTTCACACTGGCAAACACAGGAACCCTCCCGTCAGATGACATGTGTCACTTAAACCTACCCCAGATTTGGATTTGATGTACGTCAACACATTTAAACTTGTTAAATTTAAAAGGAGTTTCTCTGCCTGCTTCTCAGTTGCTGAGGGAATGCAGAGTATGTCATTTGACTTTAACGCCAAACCCAAACACCACTGGTTAATCCATATGGCACAAACATACCCGAATATTTATTTGCTGTGTGCCAGCAGAGCCGTGCTGAAGTTCAACACAGGTTCTGTGGCTGTGGTGGGGGTAAAGCCCCTGCCCGTCCCTGGAGCCAGGGGTGTTGCTTCCCATCCCTCGGGCCCCTCCTGCAGCCCCTACGTCCCTCTCAGCACCCCGGCTGCTTTCTGGCCCCGTTTGCAGCTCGGTGCTGCCAGTCCCGGGTGTCCTGGCTGCAGGCCCATCGAGCGCCTTCCCACAGGCGCAGAGATGCCCTGGGTCACTGCGCTCGCTGCTGAGCTGACATGGCTCCGGGGCTCTGGGCCCTCGGGAGCACCCAGGGTGCTCCTGGCCTGGGGCGGGAGGAAGATCAGCATCAGCAGGACCTGACGGAGGCCCTGGCAGGAGCACACCCAGGCGGAGGAGAGGAATACAGACAGTAGGGAATGCATTTTACATGTGGTGCCTTCTCCCTTTGCAAAGCCTGAATGAAAGCTTCTGAAAAGCTGCTTTTGCCTTTATCTTCCTGTTGTCTTTCAGTTTATAACACTACATTTAGAGGAGATAAACCCCAAACCTTAGCAATCTGTCACTAGTTTTTGGAGGGGGAGGTATAATTGGAAGAGGACAAGCCTGAAGCCTTGCTCTGAGCAGCACTTATGTGACTTTTGGCCAAAGTATCTGCCAGCCTCTGGTGCTGCTATGGGCCCTGAGGCCTGAAGGATCTATCCTTTTGCTCTGAGCGGGGTCTTCCCTCTGCCCCCCATGGCTGATGGGTGTTAGGTGTGATACAGACACGTGTGTAGTAACTGCAGCTTCATCACTGTTTTATCTTTGTTTCAGTGCAAGTGAAACAGAGCATCTCACATGTAACAAACATCATAACCAAAAGCTGTTTGGGGGAATTAATCTATTAATGGAATTAATTGTTTGGATTAAAATAATAGTGGCATTAAAACTTTGAATAAACCAGTACCTCGTCTGCTGCTGATGGCATAGTACAGAGCCATATAGTCTACACTGTCAGATACAACATTTTGGCAACACAGAGATTCACATTCATCACTGGTGCAGTGGCTAATCAAGATCTTCTCAATTAAAATACCACTTCAGCTGCCTTTTCACCATCCAGAGCTAACATGTGGATGGTGGATAACAAAAGGGCAGCCGGGCTGAAGTGATCTACAGTGGCCTTCAGTGCTGGGACCGGCAGCGCAGCGTGATTCTCGCTGCTGCCAAAGCTGAGTGCTCCTCCAGTAGAGCTTCTTAGCCATCAGGAGGCTATTGTCATTGTTTTCAGGTGTTCCGTGTAGAATAAGAAATAGATTAAAATGAAACAAGAAAAAAAGTGGAGATAGTTGCTCCTTAAAGGGGGCTATTTACACCAGCTTCAGCTTCTCTTTAGCAGCTGTGGAGCTGCCATAGCTTTGTGCCTTACGTCTGGAGGAGGATCTTTCATCTGAAGCTTCTGTACTCCAGGATTAACATCGAGGCATGGGGGAATGATAATTTTCTCCATGCTTCTTTTATCTGTGGTGTTTCCAAGGATGCTGTGCTCAAGCCTGGCCGCAGGGCAGACAGCTGCCTGCTGAGCCTCGTCGCATGCGCTGGCAGTGGGCACTGGGGCAGGCAGGGACCATGCAGGCTGCTGCTTCTTCTTCAGGTCCTTCGCTGGTGCAAGTCAAACACCAGCACACTACTTGTGGGTGTGACCTCTTCCCTCCTGCTCGGTAGTTTACCTTTGCTCATGTATGCTTTTACTTGAAATTCAATGTATATTTTTCAAAGAGAACCATGAAAATGAAATGAGGAAGAAAAAGACATCAGTGCCATGTTATGGTTGAGATTTTACACACATAAAAGCTCTTAAGTAGAGCTGTGTAAAACTCATTGGTCTCACTTCACAGGGGCTTGTGACAAGATTTGCGCTGGCTTTTGATCCATCTCAGCCTGCACCCTCTGCGTGTGGCTTTGAGATTCACAGCTGAACTCGTTTGCTATCTCTAGGCCAAAAGGAATCAGGAGAAGTTCATTTAGGCACCTGTCTCATCAGCTCTCTCCCATACTGCCCCCTTCACATACTTTCTACATAAAGTCACTTTTTCTATATGGACTGTAATGAATAATTTAAGAAATTCTGAATGCACAGCAAAAGATAAAGGGCATTTGCATGATACTGTTGCTAATATTTCAATCTGCTGAGAGCACAGTTTAGTCACAGAGCATGTGTGTAGTACGTAGGCAAATGCTTCCCCACGTATCAGCTGATACATAGGAAATCTACTCAAAACAGCCACGGGAATTTCTGAATTTCCTGATTATGTGTATGCAGAACCTGAAGCATAGTTACACTTGCAGTGTGGGCAGTGTTGGCAGACTGTGGATTCCTGGGCATGCCAGGGCAGGGCAGTTTTCCTTTCAGCCCCACCAGAGCAAGACCAACAGGCTTTTGGTGCTACTGGAAATCTGCTTTATGGATTGAAAAAAAAAAAAAAAAAAAAGGAAGAAAGGAAGAATGGAAGGAAGAAAGGAAGGCAGGAAGGAGGAAGGAAAGAAGGAAGGAAAAAAGAAAGAAAGAAAGAAAGAAAGAAAGAAAGAAAGAAAGAAAGAAAGAAAGAAAGAAGGAAAGAAGGAAGGAAAGCAAAAGGAAAAAAAAAGAAAGAAAAAAAAAGGATTACCTCATAGCATGAGGTAATCACATGCAAAGATCTACAAAAGCTCTTAAGTGCACATGATCTGAGAACACTGGCTGAGGTATCGAGTTCAAATGTGGTGAGTCTGGGCCAGGTTTTTAAAGCTTTCCATGCAGCTCTGTCCGCACTGAGGATGATGCAGTGATCCTACTAGGGAGAGCAGCCCCAGGGGAACATTAACAACATGAAGCAACTCTGGTTTCACATATGGACCCTCAAAAAGGGGTCTGAATCCTGGAGAACAAAAATTACTTCCCCAGGTGGCATGCTGCTCTTTTCTGCCAGGCTGACCTGGTGCACGCACGGCGTGCTGTGCTGCTCTGCCCAGGGCAGACGGGCAGCTCCTGGATGTTGGGCTCAGAGCATGCCTGGAGAGGTGATGCTGAGGAAAACTGCTGGGAGGAAACAAAGAGGATTTTAACTTGAAGATGCCAAAGGAGACAGAGAGATTTACAGGCAGCAACTGGACATTTTCCAGCCTGAATAACTTTGTAGTGCTCAACAGGCAGCCTGAGTGCAGCTTTTAATGAAAAATTCATGCTGTTTTCTAGAAAACATTTTTTTTTTCTTTCTTCTGAGTTGTTTGTTTTCTGAGATATTATCTTCAGATATAGTTAATCACCTTTCTATCAAGATGTGTTGAGCACAAGGTGTATTGCGGTGCTGTCATGTCCCGTTCCCTTTCGGGAAGAGGTGTGATGGGAGGGCTGAGTGTGGGGCTGCCGAACCCCGGGAAGTGAGGCTTCCAGACACATCAGATGGAAAAGGTCTTCAGTTGCACAGGTGACAATGGTGTACTCTTGGAAAGTAACAAGAAAGCCTTAGCAATCACACTGAAGAAAAACACAACGTTTCTCTTACTGAACCCAGGAAAGGTTTAGGAAAAGGGGACGGCAGCAGAGTGCAGGACAGGGGTGGCACTCAGCACCACATGCCTTGCAGCCATGAGAAATGAGGTGGAAAGGGCTTCAAATGCTGCCCTGGTAGGCAACAAAATAGCAGCGTAGGTACTGACAGCAGTGACTGTGAACAGGTACCTAGGAAGTGGAGAAGACTGAGAGAGAGCTAAAGATGTTGAAGATTGGTAAAGTTAAGAACACAGGGAAGAAATTACATACACATCTCAGTGACAAAAAAAAATCCCTGTTTAGGGATGACACTGCTTAAAATCTGTTGCATTGGCATGATTGGATAGCTTTTACATAGGAGAATTAAATTAACTTACTCGAATACCCTGAGACACAAAATAGTAATTTCAAACAAACCCCAGAAAAATGGGTGGTTTCCTAAGAAGGAGAAATAATATTAGTATCTATGCCTAAAAGGGGTAAATATAAAAATTCTGATGACCAATGACCAGTTGCCAGGCCTTGAAAATATAACAGAAAACTTGGTGTGAGATGTGATCACTAAGGAATTCTTCAGTCCTGTAGTGTAGTTAATGCCAAGCAAAGTGACTTCATGAAACATGTCTTTCCTGATTAAAGGTAACTGTCACAAAACAGGTTTCCTCAAATAACTTGATTTACTGCCCCAGGCATTTTGAAAATTATGCAATATGCTGTAATGCCGCAAAAATTAAACAGATGAAAAACAGTTGAGTGATCTAAAAATGTAACCAGGAGCAGGGCTCACTCCGGTGCGTTTCCAGCCCGCTGCCACAGGGATGTCCCCTCCTCAGCCGGCGGCACCAGCCGGAGGGCCCGGCCGGGCCTCTCAGCCCGCGGGGTGAGCCCTGGGGGCACGGGGCACGGAGCTGCAGGGCTCTCTGCAGCTGCCCACCAGCACCCACGGCCTCGAGGCGTGGGCAGGGGCAGCATCGGTGTGGGGACAGAGAGGAACGAGATGATGCTCGTGGCCCAAGGCAACCGGCGAGCCAGAAGAGCCGGCGTGGGGCCTGGTGTTGTGCGCGACAGCCCTCCGACTGGAGGGCGGCTGTGTGGGGGCAGCACACGGGCGGGAATGAACGGCTACGTGCTATGAAGAAATTAGTAGATAAAGTGCAGGAGATCACATCAGATTATCCTAATGGTGGCTTACGGGTATGAATTTAATGAACAAGTATATGTTTTTTATTCCTTTATTAAAAATAACAGATTCATCTAATCTGATTAATTTGCACTGTCTTTTGCAGTTAGCACAGCATCTCGCTGTGCACGTAGCCACAAGCCAGCCCTCTGATGGAGCACGCTGGCAGAGGCTGGCTAGCCTTGGCTCTGGACAGAGGGCCTTGTTTTGCTTCTCCAGTGGCTACAGCTGAGTTTTTTATTTTCATGGGTTGCTGTCTGTTGCAACGAAAAGTTTTTTCCTCTGAAGATTAAAAGTGCTCAACCGCAAGCCTATGGATTAATGATCATTACTAATGGAAATGATAAATACTACCCTGAAGGTTAGGTTTCATTTCATGGTTACACAGACAATGGTCAGACAACACAGTCTGGGAAAATATACTGAAATTAGCAGTATGCTTTTATGCAAGGGTGAAAAGAAAATGCTAAAAAGCAATGGGTACTGGCCACACGGTGTGGGGACATCCATGAACGAGGGGGGGCTGGCCAAGGAGCCTCAAGCCATGCCCGCATCCCTGTTCCAGCCTAAGAGGGTCTCCAGCAGCACAGGGCACCAGAAGCCCCCTGCCCCTGGAACCACACCACTGCCCTGTGCCTGCCAAGCCACTGCGGCAGTGGAAGTCCCCACCGAGGAGCGGGGAGAGTGATGGATTACCTCGACCTCCACATACACCATCCGTCAAAGCATGATGAATGGCCTTTTGTCGGCTAATTAGGTGAAGGGGACAATACAGGGTGTTAGTTTTCTCATGAGCATCAAATTAGGAAAGCTGTCAAGCAAAATGACATAGATAACAATTAGGTGGTGCGTTTTGAGTTATTTACCTGACCGTAATGTTAATGGAGGCATCAAAGATAAATTCTGTGCATCGTTCAAGGAGCCATCTATGTTCCCCCTGTCAGCGCAGCTCGTGACGGGCCACTCGGCATCCCCGCAGAGGGACGGTGTGCGGCGCTGTGCTGAGTCCCGGGGAAGGGGAGCTGCGGGCTTGTTCCGCACCCCGAGCAGCTCTCCACACCTGCATGCTGCAGACCCCGTGCTCTTTCACACCAGCTTCTGACATGTGCTTTAATGAAGTTGTGCCTGTTTCACAGCAGCATGAGTGAGGAGAGAATTAGTCCCCATCTACTGCATTTGACATTTGAATTTGTCACGTTCTGATGTGGAGAGAGGATGTTTGAGAGAAAGGGCACAGCACATCATCCCGGGCACGTGTTCACACTGCCCCCGCCACCCCTGCATGCCGCAGGAAAACATGGCAATGAAGTGTGCTTTTTAACCATCGCTGCAGTCCCGTACAGTTTCCTGACCTCGAACTCATTCCCTCTTACACTAATCCAGGAAAATAATCTTTGGAGAAAAACATCCCTGTCTGCAAATGCACATGTTGTTTCCATCTAGAAGAATGGGAGTAACAGTCATTATTGTCCCAAAGAGTCTGGAACTGCAAAAAATGATGTTGTGAACTGATGTACTTGGATGCCAGCGCATTGGGACTGAGCAATGCCTGCTTCTCACAGCTGAGAGTAGATGGCTTAGTTTGAAACAGACCAAAACACACAGAGAGTGGTGCGGGACATCACCCCAGCTCTGCAGAGCCACACACCCCTTGCATGCAGGATCCTGCCTGCAGGATCAGGAGGCAGCTGGCCTTGCATTCCTCCATCCTCTCATCCACCCTCACTTCTGGCCTTTGTCTGCCCGGGGGGTGAGGGGGACGGGCATCCCCTCTTTGTATAGCAATACTCATTTCAGGCAGCCACGTGGCATCTGCTTATTGGAGAACAGCCACAGAACAAATTGTAATCGACCATTTCCAGACTGAGACCAGAAAAGTTGAGAAGTTTCTCGTGGGCTTCCCTGTGGTGGTGGCAGCCTCATGGGGACACCCTGCCCGGCCACACACTGCCCGTGGAGCAGCACCAGCACAGACAGGTACGGACATGGACACAGACGTGGACACAGCAGGGACAGCCCAAGGCCATGGAGACACCGCCAGCTCTTGTCAGGGCTATGAGTTGGGTTAGCTGCCTGGAAAGTATGTTGTTTGGCTTTTTTTTTTTTTTCCTTTTTTTTTTTTTTTTAATAAAATGCATTTAAATTCAAAAGTGAAACAAAGAAAAACTGTTTGATTTTTTTTAATTATTTTTTTTTACTTTTTTTGTGACTGTGCTCATGCTTTTCAGCTGCAGTAATTTGCACAACCTGGAATAAATTCATGCTGGAATCATGGGAAAACACCTCCTCATCCATAAAGAAAGTGCTTATGGCTGAAGATCAAAAGAGCAAAATGTTTAACCAGGGACATGCTTCCACTGTGGAAAAACCCAGCACTCCCCTTTTTAGAGCAAGCAACAATTCACAGATTTTTTTTTTTTTTTTCCTTCTTAATAAAAACATCTAGTAGGCCCACACAGGAAATTTGTGCCAAAGGAATCACATTCTCTATGTAAAAGAGAGCAACAAAAAAAATCTAATAGCAGCCTGCCAGTGACCATTTGGGGACTAAAAGAGGCGTGTGGCATGCTCCAGGCACCATCCACCCCAGGCGCAGGGCACTGCTGGCTCCTCGGGCAGAGGCCACGGTCCCCTGCGATGTCCTCCGGCTGGGCCAGCTCCTCCTCCTCTGACGCCTCGCAGGAATTACCTCCGAGGTTTTTGTTGCATCTTACACACACTCGAATAAAGTGTGTTTTGTTTGTTTAAAGTTTCACTCATTTAAATATTGAAAATATTATTAAAAAAAAAATCCAAGCCAGATTTCTTTTGACAATTATATCAAGAGGACTTGGATGGTGCCAAGTTTTAGGTTTTTGTACACTAATTCTCAATTGTGCTCTGCAGGCATTGGTTTGCTGACAACCATCTGTTTCAACCCAACTTTTTTCCTTAAAGTCTGCCCAAGAGAAATTAAAATATCAAAAGGAAATATTTCAGAGGGAGAGGAAAGGAAGCTAAGGAGAAGGATGTTGAAGCTGAAAACAGCTTTGGAAATTAAGCTTTGCTTAAGCTTTGTGTTGCCACCGACGTGTGTACTGGCGAGCTTGAGCGGGCTCAGCATCATGGGCATGGTGGCCTTCAGCTTCAAGCAAGATTTGCAGAAATGCTGCTCGGATATCACTGAGGTCTGCCCACCGTGGCTTCACTGCCTTGTCAGGTTTCTGTTTGTCGTAGCCTCTCTCCAAGAGTCTTACGAAACACTGTCACATCGAGCATAGAACAGATCTCAGAGAGAAAAATTGCCACAGAAAATGACAGCAGCATTGCTTTTAGGAAATACAGAGCTCTGGCCAGCTTCTCTTCATATGATCAGCTTACCCCATGACTAAATTAACCATTTGTAATTAAAATGGTACTAAAAAGCAGATGGAACATATTAATTAAATGTCACGGTTGGTTTCCCATAGCCTTTTGATATTGAGAGCTACGCCAAACACACAAACAACAAAAAAGAAGCTCATGGCTGCAGGCTGGGCTTGCAGGAGCTGGCCGGGGCAGTGTGCGGGCAGCCCTGGGGGCACAGATCCCCCTCCGTCCGGGCGCATCCCCGGCTCTGTGGGCAGGGGCAGCAGAGCTCCACGCAGGAGCCAGCCCCAGCCTCCCTCCTGCCAGCCAGCGTGGCTCAGACCTTTCGCTGAGGGAAAAATTAGAAGTAAGAACAATGAAATTCATTCACAAAGTGTAATTTTATCACAACTGCTGTCTCTCTCTTTGAAATAATTTTGTAAAAGACAGAATTACTGTCATTTGTGTCAAAGCATAATTTCCCCTGTTAAAACAAGGCACATTATGCCCCATCTTTACGGAACAACAAAACAGAATTAAAGGTTTTTCTCTTATATATATATGAAGCCATTGATTTTTGCTGTTGCTTAAAAATACTTCCATGAGCAAAAGCAGCCCACCTGCCAGAAGTGCAGGGAGTGGCTCTGTGCTGTCTCATGCTCCAGGTCCCAGGGTCCCCTTCCCAGGTATTGAAAGGGAGGTCGGGGCGCCCTGTGCACGCTTGGTGCACGGACATGCAAGCTACAGACCATGCAAGTGTGGACCAGTCTGCCCTCTAAAACATGAAAACCTCGGTTGCTGCCCCCCTTGCACTGAACCTTATAATTCTATGTTCTTTATATGCCTAATATGATTTTACTTCCATGGATTGGATTTTCCCCCAAAATAAAATATCATTACATAATAATAAAGATAAACAGAGAACACTGTCATCAATAAAGTGAAGCAAATGCTCCATGCTTCATGTAAGAAAAAACTAAATGATAGTGGAGAATTCAAAGAGTCACAAAAATGAACACGATGGGAGAAAAGCTGCTCAGAAACAGGTTGGCTGAGGATGAAGAAGATTGACCCTTGTAAATGGAGGGTGCACTCCTGGCATATAAAGAGAAACCTTTGTCAACGTTCCTGTCAAAAAGCTTAACCTCATTGCAAACAACACACCACACCACTTAGAAAAACAAAAGCATGGAAAGATGAATAGCTCTGTCACTAATCAGTGTGAAACTGTTAATTTTAATTGAATTATAGCAAACTTGAAGTCAAACAGATAAGTCCTAATCCTGTAATGCTTTAATTTTCTTTCTAATATTTTTCTAATATTCTAAAATACCATGTTACTTACACCGCTTAATCAATTTCATGTTGCATTTGTGAAACTCTGATAGCGTATTGTTGTTTTTAAACAAATAAATGGATTGCAATTTCAAAAGGTTATTGTGAAGGCAGCAGTGAGGGATGTGCAGCCAGGCTCGGGGAGCGGTGGCAGGCCGTGCTCGTTGCACAGGACACCCGACGTGCTGCCCACGCACCGCGTGGTTTGAAAGCCCTGAGAGATTCCTGCTGTGTCCGGTGTCCCTGTGCTGCCAGCAGGGCAGGCTGGCCACGAGCCAGAACACACCAAAAGGTGGATCTGGCACTCCCCCCAATGCTGCTGTTGAGTGTGGCAACCGTTGGCTGCCTTTCCTTCCATTTCCACCACGGCAGATGAAATTCTGGCAGGCAAACAGCTGAACCGATGCTGGCTGTGGCCTGGGCCAGGGAGCAGGCAGCGCGGCGAGCAGCGGTGTGAGGAGTTTTCCCTTCCTTCCCTATTGCGGTCAGAGAGGCAGAGCACCTCAGCAGCTCTCCCTGAGTGCCAGCTGTGGGTCTTTAAACGGCTAGCAGGAAGCCAAAGCCACAGCTCAGGCTCTTCTTAATCCTTCCGTGGAAGATGACAGTAAGATTTCTGCTGTATCAACAAAAATAAAAAACAACTGGCTTGCCCTGCTCGAGGTTTTATTCCAAATTCCCTCAGGTATTTGTCCATGAGAAAAAAATATAAATTGCTGAATTTCTGTGTATTTTTTTTTAATTTCACGGTAGATTCTGCATATTTCCTACATTCAAAGCTAAGAGCGGTAACAGAGGAGCTGTGCCGCCCACAGGTTCGGTTCTGCTGGTGAGGCTGCAGGCAGCTCTTGGGCGGCCTGCCCCATGCCCGGCTGCACAGCTGCCCTGTGGTGCAAAAAGCTGGGCGATGCGGGAGGTCGGGGTCCCCGTGTGCGGCGTGTGAGGCCAGCGTCCCGGTGTGTGGTGCGGGAGGCCCGGCAGCAGGGAGGCCCCCCTCTCTGCCATGACCGCACGCACAGGAAGCACGCACTGATCCCTGGCTGCTCCTGGTAACAAAGGATGGAGTCAGGTAGTTTCCTTACGCAGTACGAGTTCATCTGCTATTGGCAAGGGAGGAATTCAACTCTTCCGAGGCACTAAGGCATGAGCGTAAGCTACCGCAACAGGATTTGTATGGAGATAAGGCAGAGCTTGCTGGCAGAGGCATGCTCTGGACTCCTCAGACCTTTACTCCCCATAGGATTGTATATACTTAACAGATTTATAGAAAAGGCAAAACTTGCAAGAAACAAAAAGACTCAATTAAATCCCTCTCTTCCAATTTATTATGCCATGCCAAAGATGAAAACAAGAGAGTGCAGTGCAGCCAGAGCTGCGCGTAGAAAGCTGATTTATGCCCCTGACTGGCGAACAGCAAGTGCATGAGAAATGGCAGAGATTCCTAATGAGTGAGTAATCTGTGAGAGAGCTTTTCCAATAACTCAAACAAGATAAAATAAAAATGCCTGCAACAGACATTGGGATTTTTCTAATGAATTTGCTCTATGAACCGTTCATAATCCATGTTTATTCCATCTTCTAAAATTAGGTTTATCTGAACAAAGTTCAGACAAATATGTTTTTAAGACCTGTTTATAGGCATTTATACAAACTGAAGGTTTAGTATTAGATTATAAGCTTGTACTCTACAGTCACAGGGAGAAAGGACCATCGTTACTGCTGGCAGAACGAGTCCCTTCTGCAGGGGGTGGCTCCTGCCCCACTGCTGGACACATGGCACCTGCAGCCCAGGTCTGGGCAGTAGCCACTGCTTCCCCCAGGCACACACATGCACACGCACAGCCGTGCACAGACAAAGACATGCATATACACACATGCATGCAAACATGAGCTCATGCACATGGACACACAGATGCACGCGCACAGGCATGCACACATACAGACCTGCATGCATACACATACACCTCCATATGCACACACACACTGAAGAGTTTGTTGTCTTCGTTATCAAACGCTTGTCAGGCCTGTGTCTCTGTGCTTTATTTATCATTTTCCCTGTTAATTATTATTCCCCTTGAGATGAAATGAAGCAGATGCTGTTGTATTCCTCATACCCTTACAAGAACTTAGATGGGGAAATAAGTGTATCCACTCCAAACTATACCTCAGCAATGCAGTCACAAATACGAACAAAGGAACATAAGTGGAGGGAAGAGGGAAAAATGACAAATTCAAGTCTTCCTCCCCCCGCTCTCCAAAGGCAGCTCCATTGTGCATCATCCCTTTTTAAGGCTAAACTTAATGGCAGTCAGTCCATATTTTTTTCTTCAGTATATATATATTAGAGATGCCTTCATACCTCATTCAGAGAGGTAAGCAAAATGGTAAGTTATTTGACCAGTATTTATTTTGACTGTTCATGATCAAGCAAATGTCTGAATATTTTGGGAATAGTTTTTGAATACATTTGTGCATGGGATAAATACCAGGAAGCTCATATTTCCTTCCAAATAGCCTCAACAGAACAAGATGCTAAATTTAGTAACTAAATTATTCATCATATGATAGTCTCTTGATCTTAATCTTTGACTCTTTATGCCAGGCAGCAGAATACACTCTGAAGACAAACATTTTTCATGGTTGTTATCTTCTACACACAAAAAATGTACTCTCAGTGGTAGACTGAACCAGAAAAACATCAAGGCTGTGCAATGAGACCCTAGCAGTATCCACAGATGAACGGAGTTAATTTTTCCCTCTAAACACATTGGATTAAGGCTGTAATTTAACTCAGCGTAGATGATGTCCCCAGGGCACTTGCAGATCCCAAATCGCTTAAGAAGCCTAGTCATTTTTTTCATTGTCTTACTTGGCATCAGGCTTGCACCCAATAGTTACAAACAACTTAATGCATGGAGGTGCTCTGTGGTTCACAGAGGAGAATTTGGTAGCGGGCTGCCCTGCGCCCTGTGAGCAAGAGGCTGGTGGGCAGCCTGGCTACTGGCAAACGAGCTCCTCTGCATGCTGCACTGCTGGGTTCAGTCCAGGACAGCTGATTTCAGACTGGGTTGAAGATCTCCATCCAACATTACAAACACTAGTCCCAGATGGTTTTCTTGAGGCCTCTAGAATTTCTGCAGCTTTCAAGCTTCTCCCGACCTTTGGCTTAGCACTGGACGGTGTGTCCTGGCACTGAGGGCGATTCCCCTCCTCCGTGACTCCAGCCTGCACAGCAGCTATAAACCTCATCACCACTGTGCCAGTGAGTCTCTGTCAGGAGAAGAGCCCTCTGTGTGATTTCATTAAAGCCAGTAAGACGTGTCCCTTCTTGGATTAAAGCCACACTAACATGCAAAGCCAGCTCAAGGCACTGTACCTGTCTCCAGAACTGTATAGAAGACTATCTGTGCTGGGAGTGCCAACTGATTCACCAAAGGAAATCATTTTCTACCACACTCTCAGCACACAGCTCACGCTACTGCAGAGCTTTGTTTTGCTCCTCTCAGCGGCTGCTGTGGCCCTGCTGCGCCGGGCTCCCTGCCGCGATGCTGGCAGCAGCCCCTGCTCTCCTCTCACCTCAAGGCAGCAGAAGCACTGCCTCCAAACAGCATTGTGAGGGCCTGTGCCCATTTCTCCTGGGGGATAGCAGGGCTGTCATGCGTTCAGATGGTGCCGGAGTGGGGCCGTCCTGCAGGAGGGCAGGGAGATCCTCCCCGCCTCGTGCCACCCACCGCCACCTGCAGTGCAGCTGCCAGGGAGGACTCCTGAGGAGCTGTGCTTGCTGCCACACAGTTTTCATCTCTTGGTGTCCCCCTGGACAGATGAGAGCACCACATAGCTGGTGTGGCAGGGCTGCTCCCAGGTGATGGAGCTGGACCTATGGGCAGCGTCCCTCCACCCCAGCGTGCAGGAGTCAAAAGCTCAAAACTAGCAGATATGGGCATTTTAAAAATGCGTTCAGGCATATCTCCTTAGAAATTAGCTTCTGCTAGGAAAGACCGTAACACATCTGTTCAGGAACCGTCATGGGCTTTGCTTTTCTGACAGGTAGGAGAAGTTTATCTGACGAGCTGGCTACCTGCACTGGGGGAAGGTTCATTTTATGCAGCACAGTGAACTGTAGGAGTGTGCATCCAGAATTTACGTTTCCGAATAGCAGACAACACTCATCATCTCGAGTCAGCTCACCACCTGTTCAGATGCAAACGAAAGGTCTTTGTTTTCTCCTGACTTCCTGCCTCTGCTGCTAAGACATGATCAGTTTTGTTGGGGTTTGTTTATTTGCTTATTTCTATGCTAAAAGATTGGAAGGAACTTTGAGGAGCATCTGTACTCTCCAGTTATGCTATTATCTAATGATTTAGGATGTGGCACAATTTATCTGGTAATATGGAAATCATGTCATGTTTGTTAAATTAAGGGTTTAGTTGTATGAGTTAACAGATTTAATTTCTTAGGTAATAAACTGCTGCGAAATGATTTCTGAGTCATCCTTTTCTTGCCTTAGAAAATGCAGAGGCTGTGGGAGGCACAGTGGTAGAGGGCCCAGCACCACAGGCCGGGGGATCCCGCTGTGCCGCTGCCCCTCAAGCACTTCAAGGTATTTGTCCTCGGGGCGGCTGGTATCTGAAGTCAGGAGTCATCCTGCCCGTCTGGGCGGGTCTCTGCAGTGTCAGAGCCGCTAAGGCTTTGCCTCTGTTTGTTCTTCCCTCATGTGGGACCTGGTCAGTTGTACTGTGACCTCAGGTCTCTGCTCCTCGACCAACTTCTCTGGGACATCTAATTACACTGTTCTCATCTTTTTCAGCATATATACATTAACCTTTTAAGTTATGAGATGATTGCTGATGTAGCCAGAAAAAACAAACAAACAAACAAACCAGAAAACAACAACAAAACAACACCTTCACGGACAGGTAAACAGAGTCTGAACAGAAATCTGATCCTGAGGCATATCCTGCTTCTATCTGCTCTTAATGAAGAGCCATCGCCTTGTAGGGTCTGACCTGTAATCAGAAACTTTCCATCTCAAGGTTCTTTCAACTGATAAGACTGTAATGGCATTACAAACACATTTATCATCTCATATTTTCTCTCCCACCTGCACAGACACTTCAGATAAGGCAACGTGCTCAGGAGTAATTTATGGTTAGTGTGACCATTAGCTGCATATGTGCGTGTAACGTACAGTTTCTGTAATGGGACTATAAATCGTTTCAATTATTCATCTTTCTATATTTACAGCAGTGACACTTTTTAATATTGCAACTTCTTATTCATCTTTGCTAAATTTACAGTAGTGACATTTTTTTAATATTGTAACTTCTTTCCTTACAAGAGGCAGCTACGGGTCTCTGTCGGACCGAAATGAAATTCTTTGGGAAGTGATGAGAAAAGCTCACTTCAGTTACCCGACAAAGAGATCTTTATGCAAGGAGCTTCCCAAAGCAGATAATGAAGAAATATGTGCCTGCTTATGTATGCAGCTAAACCAGCACCGATGACTCACCCTTTGATCAAGAGTCATTTGAAGTAAGGAGCCGCCTTTAAATGAAGCAAAGTATCAATGTAAATTAAAACAGGAAAAGAAGCATGACATGTTGGTCCCAGACCTACTATTGACTCCACTAAGAACAAGATCAGACTCATTATGTACCCAATTAACCAGACCTAGCAGTAGACATCCAGTGGGCATGGGATGGGCTCTGGCACAGCACACGCTGCAGCCCACAAGGGCTTGCCAACATCAGCCTGGGGAAGGCTTACCCCAGGCTGGCTTTCACCTGTCATCTAGGCACAAGATTAACCTTAATCAGAGCTTGACGTGTATATCCTTTCAGCACAGGATTAATTTGACTACAGCTCACTCTAACACAACGTATTGCAGAGTAAGTGGGGCTCATCCTGGCAGGCCCAGCTTCCCTCACCTGCTGCTCCTGGACAGGAAACGACAATCGTGCATCACCCCGTGGTGGGGAACAGGGCAGCCAGTGCACTGGGCTTCTCCTCTGCGGAGATGAAGCAGAGCCCAGGCTCACCCACCAGATTTCTCACCCAAATTTCGCTTTACGTTGAGCATGACCCGAGCCACAGGTTGGGTGCATCGTGCTTGCTGCTTGCCAGGCACGTGCTGCTTCAGGAATGGAGGCAGTGCGACTGGTTTACAATCACCTTTTCTACGCTTCACAGTGATGAAAAAAAAACAAATAAAGAGGCAAAACTAAAGCAAACTGAGGGAATGGAGAGGCTGAAGGTCATTTGAGTGAGAAGGGAGAAAAGGAAGAAGGAAGGTGGTTATACACACCTGAGAGAAGACTAATCATCTATATCTGTTTTTTATTATTATTATTTTATTTTATTTTTTATTTTCTGGAATGCTTACACTTCTAACAGACAGATGCTTTGGGTACTCCTCTGCCCATGTCCGTCTGTCTTAACTGAGACTTTGCTGATAAAATATGTTTCCAAGAATCAACAGTTGCAGAACTGCCCTGTTTAGCTTATTTCCAACACAGCAAATCCAAATCTAAGAAGGTTTATATGACCAGCCCACTTGGCATGAATTGGCCATTTTGTTTTCAAAATAACAGCACAGAAAAGTAAAAGTGGTCCTACACGGTCACTTTCAACTTTGATCTTAGCAGTAAAATTTTGATAAAATTATTTTTAAGAGAAGAATTGCACCAAGTTCTTCTGCAGACCAGGAGAAGAATGAGAAGAATGCTCTTGCCAGCAGTGATAATCCCAAAAATGGGATTCAGGACTACAGGCTATTGCCAACATCAGAGATGGAAGAGTGGCTTATGATCATCCTCACTTTTTTGCTCAATTTTATTCATTCCTAACTAGCTCTGAAAGCTCAGGGAGCAGTAGAGTTATGTAACTGCAAAGGCAGTTTATAAGCAAATGCATTTGAAACTCCTGAGGGGAAAAAAAGGGAACACACTGTGTACTGGCCTGATCTCACACTTTCTGAAGTCATTCTGTGTTTTTCCTCTAACTTTAATTAGCTCTGAATCAAAAAAGAAACACTGCAGAACAAGCCTCAGTATTTGGGGAGTTAATTTATTCACAAAAATCTAAGTGATAAATATCCCATCAATTAATCTGAGTTGTATTAAGGCATACAGTCAAGTGGCTGATTGTTGAATGCCTAATATACCAGTATTATCAGCTCTATGTCTCGTAAGCTGATAAATGGAGGTACCAGAATTGGTGAGATATGATCACATTTTTATTTATTGTTTGGTACAATGCCCTGTCCTGGTCATGGAGCTGCAAGCAAATTGCAGTTTGCTTATCGACATACTCACAAGGCTGCACTGTCGGGATGCGCTCGCCTGCCTTGGGCCAGTGGGGCACTGGGGGTGCCCCTTCCCCCCATGCCCCCGCTGGCCCCAACGGTGCTCCAACTCAGCAACTGCTCAAGAGCTGTGTTCTCACTGAGGCGGGAAGCAGATCTTTCTCATTATTTTCAGCAGACCCTCCTGTGCTCTCAGTAGGGCTTGTTTCTGCCAGCTCATTTCTGAGATGGGTGGTTAGAAACTCTGAAAGCACTACTGTGGCTCTCATAAAGGAAAAGAAGGAAATGGCAGACAACGCTGGAAACTTTCTTTAGAGAAAAAGCATCTGAAGATTAATGGAAGAGAAGGAAATTAGCAGGGACCTGGCCCCTCAGCGTGGCCCTGGTGGAGAACAACAGCTGCAGCAGCCATGAGCTAACAGTGAATTTTATTAGAAATTTTATTCTCTGATGAAAAAGTTTTGGCAACATGCCAATCGGCACTGACAGCCAGCCAGATACGATAAGGTCCAGCTTCATGTGGCAGACCTGGCAACTCTGCAGAACTGGAGTCAGCACGTGCAGCCCGCAGCTCAGCACTGCACCGCCGCTGCCTCCTGCGCCTGCACGCAGCGCTTCGTTCCCGAGGTGGCTCTTCTCACAGGCAGGTGCATGCGGATACGAGCATATCACATCCGCACAGAAATGAATACAGCAGCCAGTTCTTGCAAAAGCAATAAGTGAATGGAAAGCAGAGTATTAGATTATTTACACTGTCCTATATTTTAAAGTCAAAAAGACATCCCCAGCATGGTAGGGGAGAATAGGAATTTCAGAGGGATTTGAAGCACTAACAGAGATGGTAATGCTGATCAAGATGTACGACCTACACTGATGAAATATTAAAAAAAATCTACTGAAGAAGAACAGTGTTCTAGGCTTTTGGAACCTTGACACAAATAGGGTCTCCTTGGGCAGAAATTATTTCCACACAAAATACAGTAAATAAATAGAGTAACTTAAAAGAAAAGAAAAAAAAAAAAAAAAAAAAAAAGGAAAAAAAAGTTCAGATACCCACAGAAGTATTTCTAAATACCAGGTCTAAATACCAAGTCTAAATCAGAAATACTAAAAATATTCAAGATTCCAATGAGCTACTGAAAGGCAAGAAATAAATAAATAAATAAAATCATGTCTGAATTCTATTGTGCTAATAAAAGTATCACCAGGTAAATACATTCAGCTGAGACACTTGAAAGCTTCAAGGACAAGTTCAGGTTGATTTTATGGAGGTTTTGTTTTGAATTTAATCTCACTAATTATTTTAATAATTAAAAATGTTCTGCTAAAGCAGGTTGTAATTAGCTAATTATTTGCACTGTTTATGTTTCCTGCTTACTTACACATTTTCATTATTCTGCTAAATTTGAATAGAAACTCTTCAAAACTGCTGGCGCTTCCATCTCAAGTTGTCTAACCGGGAGGAGTGGGGGCACACGGGCCCTCCTCCTCCGCTCCTGCGGGGCACCCGATTTAGGTGAGACTCAGAGCCAACGTCGGGAGCCAGGGAGCTTCTGCTGTACAGAAGTGGTACCACAGGAGGAGCATCAGGCCCAGTGCATTATTCTCCTTGGCATCAGCTGCAGAAACAGGAATCACCACCAGCCGTCCCTGGTGGCACAGACTGGGAGGGACTGGTGGCAGCCGTCCGGTCCCGGCTCTGTTGGGTTGCTTGTCTCAGGCAGGACGCTGTGGTGGGGCCACCCTGGCCGGCAGCTTTTCCACTTGGCACCTTCTCTGTCCTGGGCTGAAGCCAGTTGCCAGCCGTGTGCCACTCCCTTCCAGTCCTGCAGAAAAGCTGCAGTGGTATTTGCTGTTCCACGTATGTTGAAACGACTTCTTTCCTCCCTCCCTGCCAGCATGTGGTGCGTTGCTGTGATAAAGGAGAGAGGCAGAGAAATGTTGGATATACAGCTTTTCTTATCTATGTTCCTGCTGATGTTGTTCCTGCAGCACTTGTCGCTGCTGTGTCTGAGTGCAGGAGTAGGTGCATCACGTGAAGCAAATACTGAAAGTGGGAGCACGCATATCATATGCGAGCATGCATATCAGTTTGGGGTTACGCTATAATCCATTCTGTATGCAAAGCTGGTTGGAAAGAAGTTCACCAGGCCCTGTCCTTCCATCCTGGTTTAGGGTTCACATAAAGAGTGAGGCACAGTAAAATTGCACCTCCCTGTCTGTGAGAAATCCCCAAGGAACCATTAGGTGAAACTGGGGGTTCCACCTCAGGAGGTCTTCAGAACTCAGCCATCAGCTTTTTTAGTCTAAGACCAGAGAAGAAATAAAAGTTGCATATGAATGAATTTCAGGAGAAAACAACATGAAATAATGAGGAGAAATGTATCCATATAGGGAAAGGTTTAGGACATTTATTACTAATATATAACAAAGACAGTTAAACATAGATGACAGCTTTGATGAGCCTTTATTGCACAGTTCTTTGTGCCTCATTAACTATAGAGAATAAAAGAAGAGTACAGGACTCAAAAGACAAATCTGCTCAGAGCGCTGACGAGTGATGGACCTGGGGAGACAAAGGACATGTTCCGGCACGTTTGAGTGGCCACCGTTATAGCAAGATGGGTGCTGATGATGCAGTGAGCACAGTGCAGGAGGAGGCTGACGGGAAGGAATTTCCAGGGTGTTGTCCAGGGCAAGGGAGCCCTGTTTGGTACCTGGCAGGAGAGGCACAGGACACCCCTCGTGCCAGGGAACACCCGGCTCACTGTTACCATCCCTCTATCTCCTGCTGTTGCTGCGTGTTTGTCAGCATCCCACACGTGGCTGGTGGGGCTGCAGGGCTGGGACAGGTGGTGGCAGCGGGGCAGCGCAGCGGGGCCTGGCATCCCCGTCCTCCTGATGCGTGCCCCGGCACCAGATGCTCACAGTGCTACTGAGTGCTTACATGCAGATGCAGTTTCTAAAGGGACACACTCTGGGCTGCTCACAGAGGGTTGAACCGCTACATGACCATGTGTCTGGAAAATTAGGTTCCTAAGGTGCTTAGCCACCCTCAAATCCTAGCCATTTAGGGACATGCTTCCTGTAATACTTATGTGCAAAACTGGAAAGCAAGTCACTTGGAGGTTTAACAGGAAACCAACCAACAAACAAAAAAAGACTAGCTAATATCCATTGGGACAACCGGTACTCCACTTGCATTGCATTTCTTAACATCCAACCGACCTGTGTGTGCATCGTTACACATCTAAATATATTTGGAAATCCACTCCGGGCTCTGCAGCTCCAGCTGGCTGCTGCTTTCTGGCCTGGGTGCAGAAGTCCAAGTACCCAGGGACAGCTCCATCGCTGTGGTTTGGACCACGCCTTTCAGAGAGTGGCCATGCAGGGTTTGACACTGTCTGACTTTTACAGTCACTGAAATCTATCAGCTGCTTTCCACACATCAGTGAGTAGCTTCTCACATGGATCTGGCATTGTCCGTGCCCACAGTACAGCATTGCCTTCCCCACAGGAAACATCAGTGAGCAGAGCAGCTGATGTGCACAGCACTCCCTAGAGAGCCCAAATCTGGGAAAAAGCAAAGTGACTTGATGAGCTACGAGAGACTTGAGTAATAAATTCAGAAGGGGAAGAGAGAGTCTTATGACAGGTACAGGAGACTGTAATTGGTGCTAAATGCATGAGTGAAACCCTGCAGCTATTTAGAAGCAAAACACTAGCTCAGCCCTGTCCTCTTACAGCTAATTTTGAGGACACATGGTGTAGAAAAATGTGCCACTGGTTCATAGCTGAACTTCAGTGGAGTGGTGTCGATATTTCACCAGAGAAAAGAAACTTCCCCAGAGCTCTGCTCCTGTGAAGGGCTGCAGCAGCACAACCTCTGCACCTGGCTGCGCTTCAGCATCATGCTGGGCTTGTCCAGGCTCATCTGTCACAGGCAGTAATGGCCTGGCAATGCAGAGATGCTATTTGGGATGAAATGGAAGCCTTCCGGAAAACCCTGGAGTCAGCAGTGAGATCAAGACAGAGGAGTCAGTCCTCGCCCCTCGCAGCAGGTGGAGGAGGGCTGGTGGGCAGAGCCCAGCTGGGGGCAGCTTGCAGCAGGGCTGGGCCTCGCGACGGGGCCTCACGACGGGGCCTCACGACGGGTGCTGCCTGGCGCTGGTGAGCGTGAGGCCTGTCACAGGACCGCCCCGGCGCTGTGCTTGGTTCCTCCGTGGTGTCGGGTCTGGGCTTTCCCTGGGTGCTGGAGCTTGCATGCTGCTTGCAGACTTGCCGGGGCAGCCCCAAGGGTCCATGTCATTAAAGCCTTGCATGACTAAAGTAGCAGCCCCTCCATAGGTTTTGCTTAAGCCCATGCATGTTTTGAATGCTTTTTCATTTCCTCTGTTTTCCGCACTACAGTTTATCACTTCCCTACCAATTTGCTTGCCTTAATCCGAATCACCTGTCCAGAAGGGTTAGGGCTGCATGTATGACACCTTCCTCCTGACACTACTGCACCAACTCCCACCTTAGCATATCTAAACACTGCTGTGCAGGCCCCCGGTTCCTCTTTTCCCTCAAGGTACAGAATTATCTCCTCCAATTATTTTCTTTTTTATGAAGAGAGTTGCAATAACAATGCTTCTGTGAATTGCTTTTGCAGATAAATAATACCAGACCCTGTTCCTGAAGCAAGGAAATAATTGTACACACCTAAATAGGTGCTTTCCCCTTTATCTCTGATGTTTGCTTTCTTCTGTCAGCTATCTGATGGGTTTTCTACCACTCATTTCTTGTTCCTTCTCCTCATTCTACTATCCTAGTTTATTTTGCTCATTCTTCTGATAATCCAGTGAAGTCCTCACTGCGAAGGAGAGAAGAAAGGGACTTTTGATTTTCCATAAACTACTTGTGGACTCTAAAACCATTAAGATAATTCTGCTCAGTATGACTCCGTTTTTATTCTCCAAGCAGCAGGATAAGGATCAGCCTCCCAAAACACAAAGCTCTTTCAGGAGGACAGGCGATGGATCGTCTGATGGCTGCTGGGTGGAGGACAGATTCACTTCAGCAGGAAAATTCAGAAAACAAATTCATCAAGCAATCTGGGGTACCCTACCAATTATGAACTCAGCACGTCCCCTTTGTAAGACACATACTAGACATCATCTGTGGTGAATGCGTTATTCAGTACAAAGCTGAACCCAGGCCAGAGTTTATGTTTCTGCCACAAACTGTAGGAGGAAATCTTCTCCTGAGGTTTACTCCAGCCAAGTTTTCAGCATGCTGCAGGGGAGCTGTGGTGAGGGTCAGTTATTAGATGCTGAGCACCCCAGGGTGCTCAGAGGTTGAGGGAGGACAGGTTTAGAGGCTGTGGTAGAAATGTTCAATTCTAAAAATAAATAAATAAATAAATCATGAAGGGCATTTCAGTCATACCTGTACCCACGGGTTCTAGACAAAAGTTTCTTTTAATTTCCTGTCTCACAAATAAGTAGTCCTGTATACTGGTCTCTATATTAAAGCAGAATATCCTCATTTTATTTGTCCTATATTTTTTCTGGAACAAGATTAAAGGAGAGAAGAAATGTGGGAACCAAAATCTCTGCCGAGTTCATAAAAAAGACAGAATGAAGATGTAGAGCATCTCTGGTCAGGAAGCTGTTCTCTGTCATCTAGTCATTGATATGCTGTAAGCATATGTTACATTATGTGGAGTACACCCACCCTTTTGCTGCTTAAAATATGTATAGATATAGATGTATAGATAAAATTCACTGTAAGTTGGAGAAGATGGTTCAGGCTGGAAAAGCCTGAGTGCTCATTAAAGAAAAAAATGCCAGCTATATTCTTTTCCTCCAAGGGATGCCGTTCAGCTAACACCGGTGTGGACTAAACACGCTTCGTACATACTTCACAAAAATATTAAATGGCTCCTTTGTCTGTACTCAGGTTTATCTAGGTGGTGTAACTATGTTACAGTGTTCTTGCCTCTCTGTCTGAGCAGAGGAGCATCGTTAGCATTCACCCTTTCTCCTGCTAAAGGAGCAGTTGACGTGCTGGCTACAAAACGATACTGTAATTCAATTGCTGGCACATTAGGTTTTTTAACATTAAGACTTGCACTATAAATTCCAATTCTGTATTCTGTCAGTAACTAACAAATGCTGAATTATCTCCTTCCTTAGACATACACCATTGGAATCCATTTAAAGTGCCTAATGATGTATTAATAAAGCATGATTTTCCAGCAGAGTTTCTGAACTCCAGCCACTGGCGCCAGGACCAGTGCTGCCAATCAAATTAGAGTGTCATCACTCCTCAGTAAATAAAGGTTAATTGGATGTACAGTATGAAAGGATCGGGAACGTCAGACATATCTATGGCAGGTTTGTTCTTACTTGAAAGTCTGATATTACATCCCAATTGGCTCGCATGCTTGCCCTGATGCTGCTGGCAGCTTCTGTGCCTGTTATTGTGGACATGGCCAGTTAAGCATGTTCTTCACATACACCGAGGATCTTTGAAAAAGTTCACAGACAAAATATTTAATAGCTTTAGCACTCTGGTGACCTACTGATTCCTACGGAGGATGGGAATCTGAAGGAGCCCTCATCTTTAATGATTTCTCCATAAGCCCTCTACAGAAACACGTTTGAGGGGGTGGCGAGTCGCACGAAGAGGTGTCAGCTGCGCTTCAGCGGGCGATGGCACTGCTCCTTGGTCTGATGCCTGTACCTCGGCCGGACAGCCCCGCATCCTGCCTCTGTGACTGCCTTGTGCTGGGGGTGTGGTGGGAGCTTCCCAGGGTTTTCCTTGCTGTGGCGTTCCCAGGGCCACCCCCTGCAGCAGCCCCTGTGCCCGCGGGTCCCCTAACACGCTGGTCGGGGGTGGTGTGTGTGTGTGTGTGTGTGTGTGTGATCAGTTAAAGGCAGCCCTGGTGCTCGGGGAGGCCAGTGTGTCAGGGAGCCCCCAGTGCCACGGGGCGACGTGCCCACCCGTGGTGCCAGCAGCATCCTGTAACCTGCCACTGTGGCAGGGCCAACATGAGACTCTTTGGGTGGCTCTCCAAGGAGCCTGTTAGAACACAACTAAGTAAGTAGCAGAATAAACGCAAAGCTGTATTTGCATTAAATAATGTGCAGTTTAGCATGAGCTGGAACTTCATCCCAACACATCAGGGATTTCATTATATAAAAAGTCCGTCCTGTTTTTCAAAATCCATTAATGTATCTTAAGTGTCTCTTCTCCTTCAGAGACTCTCATTCAAACTCCCAGCTTTTGTTTAGTCTTTCTTTGCTAATTAACCCTCCTGAGCTATTTGCTCCCCGTTCTGCTCTGGAGGCCTGACCTTTCATTGAAGACATCTGATATTTTCAAGCTTTGATTAAAATATTTCCATTAAGTGCTTTTTCAATGAACAAAGGGCTTTTGACGTGAACAAAAATGTATTAGCTGAAATATTTGGTTTTGCTAAACTGTATCAATTTTACACAAAATTGCATTAATGGTACAGGCAAAAAAAATGTATCTTCAGTGAAAAAAAAAAAAAAGTAACTTGAAATGGAAAGCATTTTAGGCTTTTGCTTCTTATTTATAAATATGTTCTTTTGAAATCATGGAATGGTTGAGCTTGGAGGCACCTCTAGGTCCATTTGCTCCGACCCCTTCTCAAGCAGGGCCACCCATAGGGGGGGTCCAGGACCATGTCCAGGAGGCTTTTGAAGATCTCCAAGGAGATAGGGTATCCAGAGAGGCTATGGAGCCTGTCCCTGTGCTCCATTACCTGCACAATAAAGAAGTGTTTACTGATGTTCAAATCTAGCAGCAATAACTGCAATTTAGAAGATACAACCAGTTTTAAACTACCCATGAAAAAAATACTGTTTTTTAGGATCATTACGTTTTGGTCAGGCATTCGAAAGGAGTCACTACAGAAACAGATCCTTAGGTGGCCTGGGTATTTGCCTCAGAAGGCTCGCTCCCCTTCCCAGGAAGCCACGTGGATTTTTGCCTTTAACTCTGGGTCTTTGGTATGCAAACACCTCACTGGTGGAGCTGACCCTTCAAGACTGCACATGGTGAACCACAATGGGTTAACCATAACTTCAGCAGACCTTTTTTGTTCTGCTTTCAAATGTGCAAACACTGGGCTGCTCTACAAATCTATCAAGCTGATTTACAATAAAAGTAAGCCCTTGAAAAATGATTGGTTGGCACTAAAATGTTTCCAGCTTTATAGTATCATAGCATGATATCATTAACCAAAATGAGCAAAAGTCTGGGAACAGAACAAAAACAAAGGGACAACTCTAGTAACAATGGAAAAAGGGACAATGAAGGCACTGTCTACTGGTTTGTAATACAATACTGACATGCACTGCTATTGCTTGTTAATGCCGTACCATCAGTGCATCTCATTGTCAGCACTTGTATTGTGACAAACACAATGCTCATCAATTAGCAGATCCGTGGGCATTGGAGACAACTCATGAGTCTCCCATCCATTTTTAATGGGAGACATAATTTGTCCCACGTTTTCTGTTTCACGGATATATAAAACACACAAAGATAATGTAAATTGAAAGCAACAGTTCCAGGCTGAATTCAGGTCAACTAAGTGAAACAAACCTACCTGGGAAGCCTACAGTTAAGTTTATTGGTTTCTATAGGAATCAGGTATCACATGAAGGCATGAGGGCAGCACATAATCCCCAGCCATGCATTTTAGGTTACTTTACCATATTTCAAAGGATTTTCAGGTCACCTGTTACGTTTTCCCTTACGTTTCAGTGGGAGTGATGTACTGGGGTGCGAGCAATGGAATAGCAGTGTCGTCATGTCAGCATGTTAGCTGGCTGCCTACGGTATGTATTCACCAAAAGCTTCCTCTTTTCATCATCCTTTCAACTCCCCATTTTTGAGGTTTCCCATTCCCAGCCGTGCCCATTTGTTTATGGGATGTGGCTGTGCTTCACCTGGGCTGATGGGTGAGCCCTGCCTGGTCAAACCGAATTTCTGCTGCTGCCTGCTGTTTCTCCTCGCTGTTTATGTTTCTCCTACACACACCCCTCTGGCTACTCTGGGGCTGTTTCTGCTCCTCCCGCCCTGCCACCCCGGAGCTGCCCCCGCTGTCCCACAGCTCCAGGTCTGCAGGCATAGCAGAGCATAGCATTTTTCTTCCTTTCTCTTACCCTGCACTTTCCACCCTGTTCCTGTGTTGAACGGCACCTTTCTGGTAAATTCTTAGGTATTTAGAAGCATGAACAAAATCTGAATTTTGGCTGCTCCTTGGGAACAGCAGAAGAGCCCACGTGTGTTGGGGATTTAAGGCCCCTCAGCGAGAAAAAGTCTTGCTCAGAGGAGACGGTGAATTTCTCAGTGTCTGCAGAGAGGGAAGGTCTTCAGCAGCAAAGGCAATGCACCAGCCTGGCACCTTTGGAAGTCCATTAAGCTGCCATGAAATTAATGGCTTTATTTTTCAACTTAGTTACAGAAACACTGTGGCTTTTTAAGTGCTTGTATTAATAGTAACAATGGCCGTTTCCTTGTAGGCCAAGCTACAAAAGATCACTACAAAATGCACCCTGCTTCTGTATGTAACTGCATTTTTGTTCTTCCTCATGCTTTAACATATGTATTTTTCATTTAATATGTTGCTGAAAGCACCTTCAGGCATGAACCTCTTCTCTCTTCCTGCACTATTTCCACAGCCAAATTGTAATTGTTTCAAAAATCTGTCACAACACACTGGCCTCCATCAGGAAACAGAGACACGCATGGTCACCCAGAGGGCACCCTCAGTGCCAGGCAGGGAATGCTCTGCTTCAGCAGAAGCAATAGGGCTTTCTGCCCCTGTTTATCATGTCCCATCTCCATTTTATTATCTTATTCCTTTGCTGCCTCTTCCCTGGTATCATCCTAGGGTTGGATTTTTAGAAATGTTGCTTGCTCTCCTCCACACTCCCCATGTCTCTGAGCAAAAAGGTTGTGATGGAGCTAACAGGAACCTGCAGCCACCTACCCCAGGACTCGGTTATTTCTGATATGTGAGCTTTCTGCTGTGGCACGAACTGCTACCAAGGACTCCTGAGCATCCCATGCCCCTCCAGATGAGTGCAGGCATAGGATCAATTGGTAAAGGAAACCAGATATTTGTGTGTGCAGTTTTAACTTACTGAATGGAAAAGTATCTCTCTGATCAATTAAATCAGATGATGTCCAGTCTCTCTCTTGAAACCGATGAGAAGGTAACATCCCCAAATGTAGACATTTGTGCTGTAGCCAGATTGGATTATGGGTTTAAGACACTGCTCATTTTCTTGATGAAAGAAGCAGTAAACAGCAGAACATAACACAAAAATTTGGACAACCTTGGCTCAATTTTCCTTGTTATCCCACAATTTTCAGTGGGAAATTTCTTAGCATATATCAGCATTATCAAGACAGAGTTTGTTTCTTTCCAAATATTTCCACCCTGACCTCTCCGTTAACCAGCACAGCCCATCTCATTTGAATGAGGAACATCTTCAACAGCAACACCGCTGCACAGCAGCCGCAGGAAGCACAGACCTCCATCATTTAGGAAGATTCAGACAGAATTGTTGAATATTTGACTCTTCTGCCCAGGCCCACCAAGGCAGATGCAACACTGCATGGGGCACACCCCAGGGGCTGGCTGCTGCTGCCCGCCACACACCCACAGCTGCCCTGCAGCACCTCTGCTCTCTTTTGGGGGACCAGGTGATAGCAAGAAACACGCTAAATCCTCCTGCCATGCTGAAAATGAAAAAAGGAGATAAAAAGAGTCAAGTACAGTGGAGATGATTTCCCCTCCTACCACAGACTCTTTGGAAGCTGAAAAATTGACTTCCATTTCATCCATTTTAATGTTGAAGGGTAGGCTAGCCATGGCTTGACATTAAGATTGTTGGTGCTTTGTCATGCCAACACTGCAGCTTCAGAATATACAATGGAAAAAGTTATATTGATGCAAGATTCTGCATGAGATTTCAATGACAAATCTCATAGCATTCAGACCAAAGGTCTAGTGCTGCCTGTCCTCACTTCTCCATGCGCACACACTAAAGCAGGGCTATAATATCAAAAAGATACTCTGGTGTGTGCAGTTAATTCCAAAGAAAGCTGTTTTTAAAACACAGATCTGTCCTTTGTTCAGCTTATTTTTCAATTCTGTTTAGAGTCTCCAAGGGAAAGGAAAGTGTTTGTTTCTATTTCAGTGTTTTTAAAGGTAGGCCTGCGCTTCAGCACTGATGCTCCACCTCAAATCACTCAATTTCCAGACTCCTAAATCTGTGTTCCACCTTGGGCTGTTGCCAAGTTATCTAACCTGGGATAATCTACCATTCTCAAAGCCAGAGCATTGCTTGCTGGGCTGCACCACAATGCTCAGCACCATGTTCTTTGTGTATCTGTGTATGTTGATCAGGTCTCCCAGTACACCCTTGCCCACACACAATTAAATTGGTATTCTGGGCATGCCACGAGGCCTGATTGTCCATCACTGCCAAGCCCAGAAAAGAGCCAGGATCCTGCTGTGTCCACCTGCGGGGCCCACAGGACTGTGCCACCCCAGAGCAGGGTCCAGGAGGAGCCAGGAGCTCAGCCCTGCTGCAGCTCCAGCACCCGGGCTAATGCCGAGACACCCAGCAGAGCGGGAACACGTCTGGCTGGAAATGAAGACAAGTTGCCTCCATTTCTCATTCCCAGATAAATGGCTGAGGGGAAGAGTATCTGAGTAATGGAAACCTGGCAGAAATTTGTCTTTTTTTGGTTCTCCAGCTTTCCCACAAGAAGAGTCAGTTATTGTTTAGCTGTAAAATATGCTGTGCTATATCAGCACATGCTTGAGCACAAGGCAGAGTGAAAGTTGGCTTGTGCTCAAAATTAACATGCTAACAATCTTCTCTTGGAACCACCCTTCTATCTCTGTCACTTATTCTTAGCATTCTTCTCAGAAGTGCATTTCAGTATATGATTACCTTGCTATGTGTTTTCTGCTTTTCCCTATATTAAATTTACTTATCTAGCATTCCCAAATTGATAGGATTTCCATAACATATTTCAAAAACTACATTTTAATTTAAAGCATGTGGTTTTAGTTATAATCTGTGTAGATGTCTATTCTTTCAGCATGTGGTAGCACAAGAGACAGATAAAGAGGTGATTTTTTGTTTTGTTTTGTTACATTGAAGTCATATTATTCCAGGGAAAATAAAACACAGTCAACAGAATGTCATCTACTCTTTAAACATCATTTCATGATCATAATGATATCATTACAAATGTGCTTCAAATGTATGTGTAACAGCTTAGGGATTGCCATCCATAACAAATTCCTATCTGGGACTTGTTTAAATATAACTATCTGCCTTCCCAGATCATATTATATCAGTGAATACACACTACTCCTTAGAATTAGATTTCTATAAGGAAAGATTAGCCTTGTATAACATAATGTTGCATTTTATTGTTCTCAGCTATACTAAATGTAAATCATGTCTCAGTTACAATAATTCAAGGAGAAAATGCAAAAGGAGAGACATAAATATGAAAAAGAAAGATAGCATATATAGGAACACAGTGCTTTTGAAACTTGGCTTGAAAGTAAAATACATACCTTTTTTACAATGCTCTGATACTATTCAGTTACCCAATGAATTTCTGTGAAATAATATCATATCTGCACCTTCATGAACAGCACAGCTGGAGAAGAATGTGAATGAGACAACACTAACTGTCAGCAAAGCACCCTTCGAAAGAGGTGCTGCCTGTTCCAGTTGTGCATTCACATAGCAATTAAGAAATCTAGAAGTTTACCTAAGTTTGCTTAGGAGAAAGAACTGAAGAAAGCAGTCCTAAAATACTAACATCTGAAAAACAAGTAATGCAACTCCATTTTAAACAGTGCTTTTATTAAAAAAAAATAATAATAAAAAATAATAATAAAAAAGATTGCAAGATTTTTAGCTGAAGTGTGTAGGCAAGCCCTTGCAAAGGCAGAGACACTGTACTTACCCTTGCACGGCTAAGGAGCAGTCAGCTTGGAAAAGCTGTTTGTGGCCCAGGGGAACATAACATAGCATAACATAACATAGCATAACATAACATAGCATAGCATAACATAGCATAGCATAACATAACATAGCATAACATAACATAGCATAACATAACATAGCATAACATAACATATAACCTACCTACCTACCTAGGAAGGAAGGTGGCAGCAGCCAGTTGGCCAAAGAGGGGGAGCAAGGCTCTCCTTCAAGGAGCAGGAGGGCTCACAGCTGCTCTCCTGAGAGCAAGGATCTGCAAGGCAGACTGGCTTCAACCAGCTGGAGAAAATCAACTGCTTTCCTCCAAGAGGCTATTAAAGGGTAAGGCTGAGGAGACATCTGTGCTATGGGAGCAGGCAGGATGGCCTGGGGGAAGAAGTGGGGTGTTTGCATGATGATGTGGGCAACCTCAGCACAAGCAGCACATAGAGGATATGGGGCTATAGCTGCCTGGCAGGCACCAAAGGAGGTGAGTGTGAACTGGTGAAGGCTTCTCTCAGGTTTCTTACTGAGTCCTTTCCAGCTATGCTGTGCCTTGCTCCATAGATGTCTTCTTTGGGATTAATCTAAAACTGGATAATTCTGTAGCTATAGTTCAAGCTTGACTTAATGTCATTCTTGGAGTATGTTTGGACCTAAAAATGTGCTTGAAATACTCTGGAGACACTTTAAACTTGGCCTGTAGGGTTTTTGCTGTATTCTTGTACTTCTGCTCCATACCCTAAGTAGATCTATTGTATGCTGCATTTTGTGCTGTGACCTATGTTGCGCTAGCAAAGCTATCAGCTAGAGCTTCAGTAGGAATTATTTCCAGCAAGTTCTGTAACAGTACAGCTGGTGATGCTCCCAGTATGGGAAGGGGAAAAGAGGAAGAGCAGGTTCCTGCGGTGAGCGCTATATTATCAAGAGCTACAAAACATTGACCCCTTGCCTTGTCTGCAGTGGTGTAGAAGTGGCTTGTCGACAAGGCTGACCTGTCCTTCCAGGCCATGTGAAGGGCCTGTAGTGGAGATGTCTTTCCCTGTCTCCTTTCCAGACTGGGGGCTCCTGCAGAAGGCTTTCCTCCTTGCATGGTCTATGCAGCTCCATCGCAGTGCTGCTCTTCCAAGCTGTGCTAGTCACTCCCAGACTTGCTTTGTGGAGTATGCAGTTTCCCTGCTTCCAAGAAGTAGTAATACAAAATTAGAGTACAAAAGTCTGGAGAGGGTCAATGGGGCTGTAGAAGGAGTTTTACAGCAAGAACAAAGACAGCTCGAGCTCTTACTCTGATGAAAGGCCAAATCCTGCTTTTTTTCTTATAACGCAAATTAATCCCTGGTGATGTACAACTTGGGTTAGTAAGAGCACTAACCAATTCTCCTGTGTATCAAGCAAATCAGCCTTTCCTTCTTTAAACAGCAGTTTGTACAGATGTGTAAATAGAAATGTTGTTTTGCTTCTCAGGGGATCTATTGTTTGGTGGAACAATAATAATAGTTTCCAAATGTATTTCAGCATTAAAGCATGTGTATTTCTGCGAAGATCGGCTTTGCTTACAGGAACACAAAACCTCTCAGTAATTACCAGGAAAAGCTGACTCACTCTTTAAGACTTTTCCATTAGAGCCAAGATGGAGCTCTAGAAATCTCAGGCTGAGAAACCAGCTTTGATGCTGCAACCTCATTACTTATGGGGATTTCTTGTTTCCTAAATTTGTCTTATTATTACCATATTATCCTTTAATATTTCATGGTATGCAGCATGCACTGAGTATTCACATGTGTTATGCCAAGAGGAGTGCATACTTGGGTCTTGTTAGAGAAATAATGGGGTCATGCACAAATGTTTCTGTGCACCCAGGAGAATCTAAGATATGGAGTTGGTTTATGAGAAGAATATGATACTGGAAAAACTGGATGCTTTCTATGCTGTTAAAACCAATGTTGTCTAGGCTTGATCAGAAGTTAACATCCTTTAGTTTGCATGCAAAAAGGATGATAGCATTCTTCTACTGGAAAGTTGGACTTCCACCACTGTAGCTTGTGTGACTTTGAGTATTGAGGATTTCAAGCACCATGGGTATGGGGCTTCAAAAAATCCAATGTGTTGAACCTCCTCTTCAGGTCTCACCCTGTCTCCATTAGCGCGAGATGTGGCCAGGTGCTTCTGGGGCTTTGCATCAGAGGACTCTGAGGGAAGATGTTTCTGTATCAGGTTAGGGCCGTTTCAGGCCTCCTTCGTGAGAATTGGTTCCTCTTCTACCCTTAGACTTAAAATCAGACCCATTATTAGGCT
Source organism: Heteronetta atricapilla (assembly GCA_011075105.1). NCBI lineage: Eukaryota > Metazoa > Chordata > Aves > Anseriformes > Anatidae > Heteronetta > Heteronetta atricapilla. The sequence continues at coordinate 31,440,864 of CM021738.1, read as the reverse complement.
TTGAAAGAAGCCAATTTTTTTTTCCTATAACTTGAAACAAAACCATGGGGTGGTACACCCCATGGTTGCAGATAAAAGCTTCCTGACCAGATGGTAAAGCAATAGGAAAGGTTTTGGGCAACCACCACTCCCCTCTCAGCTGGGGGGACAATCAGAAGGTGGGTGTCCACAGTGCGAAGCCTGCACGGGACCCCGGGGTAGTAATAAATTAGAGAGGAGAGCTGGAGCAGCACCATGAATGAGAATTTAATTACATACTTCTTGTGTTTCCTGAGACTGGTATATGCTGGCAAGGAGTATTTTCTGAAGGAAATGAGAAGCTGATAACTGGTGAGATATAGCTGTAAAAATCTGCATGTAATGAGTCCTGTACTGAATGAACTGCTCCATTAATAGAAATTGTCTGAACCTACTTTTTTGAAATTTGTGTGTCTTGAGCACTTGCTCAGCAATAATTTATCACTCGAGGAACACAGCACAGAGTAAGTGTGGTCAGACTGTGACCACCTTCTCCTTCTGCTGATTAATAGAAGATGAGCTTGGCAGGAGGTGATCAAGAGTAGTCAGTCCAGGTATTCAGGAGGACATTAGGAGTTCTGTGGGTCCTTGACCTCCACGAAGCTACAACAGATGGAGGTGACTGCATGTTTAGTCTTCTTAGTGCTGCAGACACACAAGCCACAGTCCTTAATTACCAGCACACTCCAGGATGTGTGCGGAGAGGTGGAGGTGAAAAGTGTGTCAAATGTTCAACAAGAAACATCAGGGTTTTCAGAGTGTTTTGCAAATCTTTGCAACTTATTTGTATTTTCTAGCTTTCTGAAAGACAGGGAGCAGAAGGACTGATGGAAATAGCTTGTTGAAGCCAGGAAGTACTGCGTGCTTTAAAAAAGCAAACCACCAACATCTCCTACCAGTTGTGGTGGTTTCACACTGGTAGATAGCTAAGCACCCCAGCTACCAAAACCTTGCCATATAAGCCTAACACATCAGTAGACAGACTAAAGATAACCTGCAATACTGGATATATCTTAATGCTTGTTAACTCATGAGTCCATTGGTACACTTAAGAGAAAGTCAGCCTTCTAAAAACATTTATTTGCTGTTTGCATTAATATTCTCACAGGCTTTACAAAACCTTAGGACAATCCTTTAAACTTGGCTAGGCATTTAAAGCTATCTCTAAATTCTGTTTCTCTTTTAAAGAGTAAAACAAGTCAAAACTTCTGTTCATGATGCGAAGGAAACTTACTTCACTGAGAAAATGTGTAGGAGGCTTTTTACAATACACCCAATAAAAACATTGCTATAAAAAAATAAATGGGATGGATAAATGTGAACTTGAATCTAAGGTTGTGGAACTCTTTTTACATCAACTTTTGAAGGTGGTCTAAGTATATTCTAGCGTGATAATGCTTTTCTATGTCCACAATGCCTATCCACGCTTGGCTGGTGCAAGAAGCAAGCTAGTTGCAGGAATCAAGTAACAGCTGTTGTCAGGGGAAAACAGACACGCACAATTCTGAGCTGCTAATGTAATGTGAAAAAGAAATGGGTTGCAAACAGTGCTGTTGTGATACCAGCCACATGAAACTCTGCATGATAGTCTGCAGAATGGAGTACGTTTCTCATCCCAAAGGGAGCAGAGGGGCTGCAAGGCAAAACAGCCCAACCATCAGCAGCAATGAGAGGTTAGCTTTGTGTGAGGATGACTTCATGCTCTCATGACCTGTGAGTACATGCTTCTCCTGGGCTGGAGTCTTCTGTGCCAGATCTGCCTGCAGGCAATGGTCTTTTTCTGCTTTACTGACAAGTTTTCAATAATTGTGAGTTCTGAGACTAGGAGGTGGAAAATATTTTTATAACTAACAATGAATAGCATGTGTGTATTTTCTATTTCTTTTTGGGGGGGGAGGGGAGGGCTCTGGTGAAAGTGGAAGTTTGCTAATGCTGATCATTGAGGTGGTTCTTAATTAAGATAACTACCAGTATTCAGGGAGAAGGAAATAATGATTAAAAAAACCTTTAAAAGGGATGCCTTGGGTTGGCCTATTTTAGAGGAATATTTGGTTCCTAACAGAGCAATGCCCTCTGCCAGCACTAGATATAGGTGTCTTGAGTGGGGACTGAGTTTTAACCTTTATGTTGAGGATCTCGTCTGAAAGCAGGCGTGAAGAGTGTCCTGTCGGAGGGAGGTGCTGCAGGCAGCAGCAGTCTGCACTGCAGTGATTTCTTGATGCACTAAGCTAAGCAAGCTCTTCCCTCTCTCTAACCAGAACCAGGACACCTTGTCTGAATTTCAGAGTTAGTCTCTGTGTGGCCACGCAGTACTCTCTGACCTCTGATACAGCTGGGATCTTCATGCTCCACGCAGCCTTTCACTGGTGCACCATTGCCAGAGCTCTCCCTCACCTGCTGCTTCCCTTCGATTTTGGGAGACCAAGAGGACTTGGTGCTTCCTTTGGGACCACTCCAGCAGTGGATCATCTCTTGATGTTGGACAAGGAACAACTGCTAGCTTTCCTAGGGATTTGTTTGTCTGGCCCTGACTTCCAGCAGTTTCCTTTGCTATGTTTTCACAGGGCACTAGTACCCAGCATTTTCTCTTGAAAGCATTCAGATGCTGTAATCTGGTCCCCTTTCTGTTCAGCGATGATAAACCCAAAGCCTACAGAGTTCCTTAGGTCTGTTACTGTGCTGCATGTCTTTAGATCTCAAGTTCTTTCTGTGGATCTCTTCTTTGTCTTCACAGCCGGAACAGGAAGGCTCGTTCACCTGGGGCCAGGAGCCGTGAGGAGGGCTGGCCGGAGCAGCAGTGTGGAGCTGCTGGGTGCCTGTGGGCTGCCGTGCTCCGGCTGAGTCCTGCTGGTGCTGATTGCCACTTGCGAGTAGTTAAAGGAAACTTTGGATTGTATCAGACCTATGAGAGGTCACTGGGGATCCTTGATAATAACATCTCCCTACCTCCATCATATTCAGGGCTGAAAACAGTTTTTTTGGATCTCATTTATAAGGCTCCTCATGCAAAGCAATTTCATAATAATATGAAGTATATGCGGTTTCTTTTTTCGTCCAGACAGAATATCAAATGTAATCAGGGCTGTTTAACCTGTAAAGCAGTGCTGATCGGTATTAGGTATATTTTTGACTTTTTAGCACTTTAATTTAATTGTGTAGTGCATTGCATGCGCTGCCTTAATTTGATGACAAGTGATGTGGGTCATTTGGCTGGACCTTTTGAAATGGTGATGCGGTTCTGGTGCTTTTGCATCATTGAAATCCCTGGTATGTTAAAACATACCCCTCAAAATACTTTCTTGTTGCTTTTCTCACCAGACCTTCAGAGGCTTGAAAAAAATATCTGGAACTCTTCCTCCTTCAAAGCCCTTCCTTCCAGGGATTTCTGTGGTAATGTCTGAAGCTTTTCTTATTGATTACTTTTTCTTTTCTAACTGGTATTAAAGATGGCATTTTATTGTATTCCTTCTTGCTGAAAGCTTTCTTTCCTGATTGTGGATTTTCTAGGCCTTTAACAAACTTATTTTAAAATAATTCTCATGTTTGTTCCCACCAGTATAATTCAACTTCCCTTCACTTTAAGAAGTAATGCTTTGATGGGTTCCGTCTGTGCAGATGTATGTTCACTAAGCAGGGCTGCTGCCTGCCTGCATGGAGAGCATGATGTCAAGCAGAGGCTCCCAGGAAGCCATCAGTAATCAGAATAGTAATTACCTCATTTTTATCATAAAGTCCAAACTTTTTCCCCCAGGTTTCTTCATTACTTTTAAAAACCAATGATTTTACTATTGAATGGAGGACCTCCTGTACACAACAACAACAAAAATCAAGCCACAAAAGTCTTTTGCACAATGTGACCCAATATTTAAATAGTAAATCATCCAATTTTTAGCTAGATTCAGTAGACTGTGCTGATGTTGCTATACCTCTTTCTGGGCTTTGAGGCAGGCTGCTGAGCCATTCATGCTTGGGTTCCTACACCTGAGGCGAGCTGGGACCCAGACAAGCAATGCTGTCCCCACAGTGACCCTGCTGGAAGCCTACATGGCCCTATACAGCCATGAGAACCCCACTGCTGCCAGCTTGTTTAGAAAACTGACATACCTTCACTGCAGGATTTTTCAGTTCAGAGACAACTTTGGTTAGTCAGTTGATTCTGAAGGAGAGGGAAAAAAATCATTTCATTCTTTTCTAAACAGACTTTGATATTTTTCCATGCAACCAAAAAAATTACTTTGACCTAATGAAGGTTAAGGTGGCAGCACAGCTCCACAAACCGCCTGGCCCACGGATGCCGACTGGAGGAACTGCCCCCAGCCCTCCAGCTGTCCTCGGGGGCCACCCCAGCTGCAGCTGCTCCATTTGCTGGTGCCACCTCTTCAGTGTGTCTCCTGTGAGTAGATCAAATATGCCTGATTTTTGTGGAGTGCTGTGAAGAGGCTTTCAGGAGTTCTCAAGGCAATCAGCACAGCATCGTAATGTCCTCCTCACTCAGTAGCCGACTGAGGAAGTCCGGGGGCTGCCAGGGAGCAGCCTCGCAAGAAACCTCTGTGGAGAGGAGAGGCAGCTTGCGGCTAGCCAGGGTGACCAGGCTGCGCAGGGCACTGGGCTGCCTATCAGCTTGGCCTCTTCCTTCAGGCTCAATTTCCGTGGTGTGCAGGGTGAGGGAGCCTGCCTGGTGCCTTCCTGTTTGCACAGAGTGGTCCCCATGAGGACAGCAAGGCCTTCTTCCTTGGCAGACAGGGCAAAGGGACCTCTCCTTCACCCCTGGCAGCAGGGCTGTATCTTCCCGTGGTGCAAGCTGCTCTCTAGATGCTAACTATGATCGTGTCCGTGGTTCTAAAAGCAGCTGCTCGTGTGAATGCTATTCCTTAATTGAGAATAGTTGTAAAACCTTCATATGACCTTATTATGAGTCAGGTGCAGACAAGTATAAAATGTTTTGTATTACACTTAAAAGAAAGTATTCTACTTGCTGTACCTTACTCCCACAAACAATTAAGGGAAGTGGTAATTATCGGAATCTATTGATAGCAGTATTTGGCTTAGACAATGGTAGAGGTAGAAATGATAATTCAAGCTTAACATGTACTGTAAGAAAATGGGAAGACCAAGAAAATGGAAATTTATGTAAATTTCCAAGTACAATTTATAAGGTTACAGAATATGTGGGATACGTCGTAACTAGCTCTTCAGATATAGGTTGGGTTGACTTCTAATCTAAATAGCTGCTTTCTTTCAGAGAAACCCTCCAAATAGCAGCTTTTAAATTTTAGGAGAGTAAAGACAGTTGCTTGTGATTTGATTGAAACACCCCATTTCCACCATTGTTCCATTTTTCCTCCTCTTGGGCTAAGTGGAGTACCCAGTGGCATGTGTAGTGACCAGGGAAGCAGATCAAATGTATGCACAGTGAAGAGCTCTTGCAGGTCCCTTTTCATTTTTTTTTTGTGTGTTTTTTTTGTCATCTTGTTTGCAGGGTGGGGAAGGTACTTCTGGGGAGCAGGGGGTGTTGAGCAGATGCTCATATGCTACAAAGCGCAGCTCTGAGGCTGTTGGATGATTTAAACTCTAGGGGCCTTGTGAGAAACCCAAAGAGTTTCTAATAAAGGGTACTCGATTATCTCTAAGCCAAGTTATTACCAAAATATGCCTTTTTTTTTTCCCCCTTATAGGCTATAGCCAGTTATCTATCACTTCAGAGGAGCAGACCAGCAGCAATGAGAAGAAAGGCCTCCCCGCTGGGCACGTGGGCTCTAGCAAGGCTTGTGAAGTGCTCAGAGCTGGGGTGTGGGGGCTGCTGGCGGGGTGTGTGTTGTGTCTGGGGGTGCAAGCCAAGCTCCTGCACACCCTCAATTAGCCGAACACCAGCAATGAGTGTTTTATTAGATTGCCTCCACTGGGGAAGCCAAGAGTTCCTGTTATCACTTACTCCCTGTTACCGTTTATTCTCAAAGGCAAGGGGGAAATGTTTTGAAACTAAGGTGAAAACCAGCAAGTTGCCTTCTGAAGCAGCATCTATTCCTGTGTGTTTTCAGGTGCACCTGCTGACTCAGCAAAACCCACCAGCTTTCACTAGAATTTGCTCTTTTCAGGAGCACCAGAAGCCTGCAGAGGAGTGGGTGGGTTCTATGTTATGTACAGAAACCCCCACAGGCTCAGTCTTACTCCAATTCATACTCACAGGAAACTTCCACTTATTTTGAAATTGCATGATCAAGCTGTAAATTCCCCTGTGGAGCTGACTTTTGTTCATGTTTGCAACGCTGCCTCAAGACCAAGGCAGAACTTAACCATAGGAGCTTAACTCTTGGGTTGACCACACGTTGGGAAAAATCACACGTGTTTTGAACTTGAGTTGAATTTTAATGTTGATGATGATAAAAAGTCTTAAAACTATATTTGGAAATTGCTGACCATCAATATATATGTTGTTTTGTATCTGCATTTAGGGTACATTTCTAAAGTATAGTTGTGGATTCAGCTAAATCCTGGTTTTATCTGGGGGGTTTGGTCTTGAGAACAAGACCTTGTCCCTTTAAGGGGTGCTAGGAAAAATAACTTCACGTTTTTAAAAGAACTGTGTAACTTGGTCTTTAATCTGACAATTTCCATTTTCATAAGTCTTTTCTCCACAGTTATTAAACATCTTTAAAATATAATTTAAAAAATGTAATAACCTTTGTCATCTGTTCTACAGCTTGCCTTCAGCCAGTGCACTAGTTGTGAATACAGAATTTGAAATTAAATTTACTAATCTCATAGAGAAAGGACACTTTAGAAAATATTGCATTCACAATTTATACTGCCAGAGCAAGCTAAGAACAACTAATGCTATCAAGTAACAAAATAAATTATACATTCTCTCTCCTGGTTGAGCTAAAATATTTCACAAAATCATTCAAAAAGCTTCTCGTGTACAACCAAAGGAAAATACCAATTAACCACAGTCTCTGGCTACTGATGAAGTGGGACTTTTTTTATTTCAAGGTAACAGGGCAGAGGCTAATTATTTTTTAGCAGATGGGGCCTGGTGAGATGGACAGGAGAGATTGCTCCGCTCTTCAATGGACAGCATAGCTGCTGGGCACAGCCCGTCCTCCTGGGGGTGCTGGGGTCTGTGCCGAGTGGTGCGTGTATGGTGGGGACACTGGAAGTGTCTGCAAGGGCTCCCGGTTGCAGGAGGATACTTACGCACTCCAAGTCACCTCTTCAGCTTCCAGGGCACGGCACTTGCTCATACATTACAGGCAAATTAGGGCTCTCTCTGGAGAAGGATCTCTGTGCAAGTGTATAGACACAAAGTGGAGGTGTATATGCAAGCGAATATATTTTTATGGTAAAATAAATAAATGACACAAGTAGGTGTGATTTAAAGACAATACCACTGAAATATACTGTAACCAAAAAAGTGATTCCCTCAATTCAAATTTTAAATAATTCAAGCGACTCTCAAATCAAGGTACTGATCCAGAGAAGTTAAAGGAATTGGCGTTACAGAAGAGGAGTGATTTATTTCTGTTGCATGAATTTACAGCTATCTGCAGCATAAAGAAACGGTAAGCCTGCCAGGGAGCCGTCCTCTCTGCAGGTCCCCCAGAGCCTTGCTGGGTGTCTGGGGCCAGCTGGCCATGGCAGCAGCATGCCCCACAGTCTATCCCCGGGAACCAAGCAGTGCCCTGGGGCCTGTGCTATTCATCATATGTGGTTGTTGTAAAAGTCAAGGAGCTGTCCTGGGGGCGTCCCCAAATCTCCCTTTAACCTCATTAAAGTCCCCAGATATTACACAAGTTAGTCCAAGAGATGGTGGTTATTGGTGCAGCCATATATGTGGGATTTGGTAGCAGAGAGTGACCATAACTCGTATCTTCCTCCTTGCTTTCTTCTCTGTGTGTTGAGATTGCTTTGACTTTACAAGCTAATGCTCATACCCCATGTGGTTCTGATGATCCAGAGTGTCCAGCTTGTACTGACTTGGAAAGAGGTTATTAGGAAACAACAGTTTTAGGTAGATTTTCAAAGCTGATCTCGTATTCTGAGCTAAAGTTATATCCAGGAAAGTACTGGAGCAGTTTATTTTTGCTATGATGTCACTTAACGAGAATTCAAATTGTACATACGCATCTTCTACAGGTGACAGAAGAAAATGGAGCTCCCCTTCAAAAAGCTATCTATAGGAATTAAGTCAGAAAACATAACCAAGTAAGATAAGCCTTCCCTGGTATTGTTCTAACCACTCTGTTTTTACGTGGCTGTCTTTCTGTCCATGCTCTGAGTGAATTGCTTGGAAACCAGACAGAAATAAATGGGGAGGAATCAGCATGCTGAAAACAGAGTGTGTGATTTGTCTTCTCATTCAGCCTCTACCTGTCTGGCCTCTGGAGCTGACCTTTATTTAATTGGGACACGGCTGGAAGGATCATTAGAAAGCATTAGGTTCTTGTGTCTATTCCACCATCTATTTGCGAAGAAAGGACTGTCCATAGGGCACATCTATAGCTTAGCAAAGCAGTTGCTGCCTCCTGTCAGGGCTCTAACTGATGCTTCAGAAGAAGTTGAAATAAAACTCTAACACACCTAGAAAATTGAGCAGTGTTTCTCACTGAGGTGGCATTTGGAAGTGTAATCTTCAGGTACTCTATTTTGAAGAAGATTTGTTAGAGGCAATTTCCTTGCTCATAGCCCTGGCCTGCAAGCTCTCTGCACTGTGCTGAAAGAGAGGTTGTTAATGGAAGGAGGGAAGATCATGCATCAAGCAGGCGTTATATGTAAGTGAGTACCTTTTTGGACAAACAGTGTATTGCTAGTTATAAATGTAGCTCCCGTTTGTGTGCCGGTGATGATGCATGGTGAGCGTGCGCGCAGGTGTGCATGCTCCACGTTGCCTGGGCACAGGAGGAGGTCACCTTTTCAAAATCAGGCTCTTTTGTGTTCCCCTACTGTGGCTGCTGTTCTCACAGAATAGATTTTTCTTTCCTTTTTTTTTTCTTTTTTTCAGAAAAGGTGCTTGAGAAAAAAAAAAAAATATTATTTAATGAAATGCTTTGGGGTATGTAATCAGAAATTTTTAATGATTCATGTCATAAGTGCAAAGAATTTTGGCTAAAGTAAAAGGTAAGATTTTTTAAATCATCAACATGCTCATTATTCACTTCCCACTCTAAGCCAAGACAAGAAAAACAGCAGCTTTCTGATGAAAAGAAGAGGGATCCATCAGGTCCCACTCACTTTTCATGAACTAAGCACTGATGTCAGTGACTGTCAGATTCAAGTGATTTTCTCCATAAATCTCCTCTTTACTTGCAAAAAGGAATCATTGTTCCCTAACACTGCACAAGCTTTTTGTTCAGGTTTGCTGTGTATAAAATTTAATGAGAACAGGCACAGAACACATCAAGAGCTGAGCATGTGTCAGTTAGGAAATGTGTGTGTTTGAAAACCTTTTCCTATAATTATCTACATTTCCAGTTACCTACTCAGGGTTGATGAGGGGAAGGGGGCTGGGCACTCACTGGAAACAATGGCTTCATGAAAGGCAAGAACTACCTGACTACGAGAATTGTAGGTGGATGGGGGAGAGAAGAGGGAGAAATGGGAAGGAGCTAAAATGACTCCCAAATCAATCGTCTCCGCAGCAATATTGCTACAGTCACTTTTTTAGTTTGGAGATTTTGGGTAGCGTTTCCTGACAGGCCACTGCTTGCTCCACTAATTGTGATCATCTATTTTGCCGTGTGTTTGTCGTGCCCGTCTGTGGTATCTGTTTGCACCACGACCCCGTCCCAGGGACATGGCAGTCCACCTCCCTGTCGTGGTGCGGCGCGGCTGGCAGGGGGCCGGGGATGGCTGGTTCTCCTGGCAGGGGTCGGGATGGCCGTGGTGCCATCCGGTGCTGGTCGTGGCAGGCTGTGAGCACAGCAGTGAGCGCACGTGGTCGCTAGGAGAGGTCACCTCTCAGCTGTGCTCTCACCTGCTCTGCCCCTGTGAAATGCAACCTGCCAGAAGTCACCTTTTTCCTGAATAGCCCATGATAAATCTTGCCACGTGAAAGAAACACAAGCGATGGCAGTACTTGTTGACAGCAATCCGTCTGTGCTTGCACAAGGCTCTCTGTTTTGAGGCACAAGGGCATTATCAGTGCCTGTTTTCCTGCTGCAGAGGAAGGTCCCTGCAGCCTGCAAGCCCAAGCTACCGTTCTGGTGCGCCCAGGGAGGGCTGGCTTCCTTTTCTGCTCCTGCTGGGGAGAAAAGCAATCTCCCTGGTTTGTCTTTGCTTTGTGAGAATAACGTCTGCTGTGGCTGTCATGGTTTAAAACAGAAATCTATCATTTTTTTTTTTTCTGAAAACAGGCGTGGCAGGGCCTTCAGGCCATGCCGGGGTGGCCACAGCGAGGCCAGAGCTGTGCTGGTGCAGCAGCTGCTCGGTGGGGCAGGGCTGGGGACCAGGGCTCCCTGTCATGGCAGCACTCTCTGGGAAAAGCACCGGCTTCACGCACAGCTAACACGCTGTCTGTAGCACTGAGGGCATAAATCAGGCAGGGACTTTTTTTTGGCACCCACAGTCATTTTACGGAAATAATTTCTCCTCCTCTTCTCTCCCTTTTACGTGGCTGTCTGCCTGCAGGCCCCCCACCTGCAGTTCTCCCCTGACACTTGGTGTTTCCAGCGGGGCTCCAGCTGCATGCTGGCAGCCTCCCTCGGAAGGTCAGGGGGCCACCCGCAAGCCCCGTATCTGCTGGGGCCACTGCTCCACACCACCACTTGTCCCCTTCCACTGAGCCCAGGGATGTCCCATGTGCTGAGCCACACAAAACCGCAGGGCCCTCTGGTTTCCAAGTGTTTCTGATCATCCTAATTTTGCATAGGTGATAGGAAAGATGACTCGATGATCTTGAGGTCTCTTCCAACCTAGAAATTCTGTGAAATTCTGTGAAAGAGCAACATGAAATGTTCAGGATTAGCTGGCTAATGTTCATATGTGACTTCTAGATGGCTAAATGTTCTTTCAGTGCTTATGGGTAACTACTTGCATTGTATGGAATTCTTACAAGTATAAAATTCAGCTTTTGTTATGCCATGATTCATCGTCCTAACTTTTATTTATGAATATTCTTGTAAAAATGTCAACATTCCTGTCTTCTTAGAAGGCAGAAAGCAATCAAAAAGCAAAGAATATAAGCAAATGTATTTCATTTTTTTAATGATATTTTAATAATATTTGAAGCAATTAGAAATTCTTCTAACTCATTGCTTCTACAAAGCCCTTGTTCTAGACAGTTATTGGAAGAAAATCACATGTGCTTGGAAAGCTGGTCCTTGAAAGAGAGGTGTGGACACTCCTGGGCACAGAGGTGGTGCCCCCTCATATGGGGTTAATTTGTCCTCCTGGGATGGTGGCACGAAGTGAGAGACTGACGAGGAGCTGCTGCATCCATGGCCCTTGGCCTCCACCCGTGCTGTGCCTGTGGTGTCTGAGCTCCTCCTGCTCTGCTCAGCCCAGTGCCCTTGCTCCCTGCAGAGGTACCTGGTGCCCCTGCACCAGGCTTTGGCAAGAAGTCATGGAAGACCTGCAGCAGCTGCCACCTGAAAAAATATGTACCAAAAGAAGAGTTTTTCATACCACCTTCTTCCCATTCCCCCGGAGATGGGGTCTGAAGGCTCTGCTCACGAGCTTTTCCTTGCAGCACGTGAGCAGAAGCACGTTTTGATTTGGGGCTTTTGCCCCATTCTTTATGTGCTGTGGCATCCAAGGGTGGGAATGGCTGGGGTGAGCTGCATGACTGGAATAAAGTGTTGTCTGTCCAGTTCTCAGTCCCTGAAGCACAGAGTAAATATTTCATCTAGCTTGTGATTGGCTGCTGCACTCCCGTAGTTTAGTGGGTACATTAATAAAATGTATGAAACGTGAGCTAAGTTCAATTAAAACACAGTACGTGGAATTTGGCGTAAGCCACACTGAGACTGAAAGATGCAGCTGTCAGTTGCTTTCTTGACTCTTATCTCCATAGCAGCCCATTCAGTATTTGCCTTGAAGTGATTTTTGAAATGTTTACCAGTATTGTATTTTGGGCACAGTATTGAATTAATAAAAAGAGAAAGAGGTCGTGCCCATAATTTGTGCTTGGCATTACAGAACTTGCAGCCTGTCAATAGCATTTAAAATTTTTATTTCAAATCTATTAAGGTGTTTAATTTGATTTTAACCTTAAACGGTAAGGGTTGGTAGTAGCCATCAACAGTGAATTAATATTGCTGTTTTGTGAGTCATTAATTGCTATGGCTGAATTGCAACAGTAGCTCAATAAAATAAAATTTTGATTTTCACATCTCGTAGGTGGTGTATCTGGAACTATGGGTTATGAAGCTGCATGAAATCTTCTGCAATTAGAAGAGAGTGATCTTTATTAACTGGCCTGTGCTATGCAAGGCACAGCCAGTGTCATTCTCAGGTCTCTGGTTTACTGCACTTCATTTATCGAAGTGTGTACATGAAAGCAGAGGTAATTTCCCATAACAGGGATAGGGTGTGAGTACAATGAAGCCTAGATAGTAAATAATTGCAGCCTCTTTGAGATCCTTTTATGCAATGACGTTTTATTGATATTTCTTCCTGATCACTCTCAGCTGAGTACAAGAAAAATAAAATGGGCTACCAAATGCCTAGAAAACCATTTCAGAAAGATTATCTGAACATTTCCACATTCTATAAATTTGACAGAGCAGTGAATGTGTAAGGGATTGTTGCTTCCAAAGGGAAGGCATCGTAGTAAATGATGCAAATTGGCAGGATTACAGAATATAATGAATCCAAAGAAGATTTTAAAATATAATTGGAAAGAGTGTCAAAGAAAAAAAAAATGGTTAGTCTGTTTTATCTGTTATTGGGACTTGAGCTTACATCCTATTAAGAAATTTAGCTGTGCCAGAGAAAAAGATGAAATGTATCGCCGACATTTGTGAGCACTATTACTGAACAGTAAACTGTGTGCAGGGGTGATTGCAGAATAGTTGTCGTGGTTTTTTTTATTGTTCTTTAACTCCTGAGGGAAGAGAAAATCTGTTTCTCAGAATTTTTTTTCCTCTGCAGTTTGACTTCTTCTGCATTTCCTTATGCTAATCAGACTTGTGTGATGTGAAGTATGATTATGGAAAGCGAATTAACTGTTTCAAGCTGCTGCGTCTCTCGCCTGCAGGAACAAGTGCTAACAAGCACCGCTGGGTGCGGGTCCGGCCCCCCCACGGCACCGCCAGCCCGACACCTCCCCGGGACAGCCACCGGCAGCCCGACACCTCCCCGGGCAGCCGTCCCGTCCCCAGCACCGAGCCGGGCATGGCGGGGCTGGCGGGGATGCAGGCGGCGCAGCCCCGGGCATAGCTGGAGAGGGGCGGACAGCCCCGTCCCGGTGCTCCAGCCCTTGTGACAGACAGCATCTGCCCTTCCCTCGTGTAGCTTTAGTGCAGCATCACCAGAAAACCGCACTGTCATCCCGCCTCCTTCTTCCTCCTGTCCCAAAACCTCACAGGAAAAAAAAAAAAAAAAAAAAAAAAAAAAAGGAAAACAGGTGCTGCAGTCCAGCAATGTGAATGAAGATGCCGGGAGCCGCCAGGCACAAGCTCTCTGACACTGAACAGCCTGTTGGTGTTCGGCAGCCAGAGCCGCCGTGTGCATGGGCCCTCCCCGCACCCTGCGAGCAGACACAACGGTGCGGCTGCATCGCGGTGACAGGGTAGCAACGAGTCTGCTCGATGCCAAAGTGCATGTTTGCTACGGATATACAGAAACTGAGGATTCAGTTAGCCTTAAAAACAAACGCGTTGCATTAAGTGATGTCGTGCTGTAGATATTAGGCAAAATACGTGGTGTCCGCAGCAGGCAGCCCCTGCGGTCCCTGTGCTGGTTAACGCAGCTCCTCTTCCAATTAGACCCCGAGAGATGCAGCTGACTTCCGAGGAATGAGACCCTGCATTTAATCGTTTGAAAGGCTAAGAGAGAAGTCATTTTCCTGTAACAAGGAGACATTGTAAAGGGTGACTAAGTGGAAATGCTGAAGGCACTTAAATAATAAAATGAAAATGAAGGTTAAAAAATATGTCTTTGAAAACTGTGTACTGAATCACTCGCATGCAGTGTGTGTAGCTTCTTGCAGCACAAAAGCATTTTAACTAATTAACATGCTTTTTTTTTTTTTTTTTTTTTTTTTTTTTTTTTTTTTTTAACCAGTTGGCCAGGCCAGGCTGTGATCTTGCCAGAGAAGAGGAAATGAATGTGTATTTTTTTACAGAATATAATGCTACGGAAAGTGCTGGGAAATGCAAAGTTGCAAAGTAGATCAAACAGCTCTTAATCTACACATATTGATGCTAGCAGTTCCTCTAAACACGAACCTAGATCCCCCTTCTCTGGCAGGTTTGGAAGTTGGGTTGGCAGTCCATAAAAGAGCAGGTTTGTTGGCTCCTGTTGTGCCCAGCATTTCTTTCAGTCCAAATAATGTGTCAGGCGTCTGAACGGTCGCATGAGTCTTCAGCCCAGGAGCAGCTGCTCGAAGCTTCTTACTGGTGGTCATAAACAAATACAATTGTTGGGAGTAAAAGCGAGTCCTTTAGAACAAAAACAAATGATTTCACAGGACTTGAATTTATTCTCATTGTTTTTTCCCCTCCAGTGCTGGAGCCCTGTCCACAGACCCGAGACCACCTCCAGGCTGCAGGCGCTGCCTGGTGCTGACCACCCAGGGCTGTGAGGAGCTGGTTCAAGTCCGGTCCCATAAGGACATCCAGGGAGGCCGAGACTCCTTTCATTGGGAAAATACGAATGGAAATGAGATAAACCCTTAAACAGAGCTAACCAAGAGACGAAGCATATAGTCACAGAGTTGGCAGCAGCTTTGACTTGCAGGATCTTCACTCCAGTCATTTCCAGTAGTTGAAATTGTGTGTAATTTAGTTTTCAGGCATGTAAAAATTAACTATCTCAGAAAATAAACATGCCATGTACTTAATATAGCAAACTCTGAAGGGAAATGATGCTACAATGAAGCTGTCTTAACAGTAACTGATGCCATTACAATCTGGTTTTATTGGACAGCTGCTTCTGGTTAATGAATCGATGTTTTAGTTCCCTATTAGGTTATTTTAGAATTTTTTAGCAATATGTCCTGTCAAAGAATTCTTGCCATTATTTTATTACTATTTTTAATTCTGCTCATTGTACATAGTTCCTATTGCTTTCCAGCACAAATCTTGGGAGAAAGTGGAAGGAGAGAATACAGAGTCTTGAAAAGCTCTCTGCAGTGTTTCTGTTATGTTATCTGGGGAGAAGCAAACTAAAAGCACTGTAAAAAAGAAAGATTTGGGTGATGTTCATCAGCTTTGGGGAACATCAAACCTTTTGATGAGCACAAGTCATTAAATGACTGTTGATGGCGGAGTAAGAAACAATTGCTTAGTCTGTGTAAAAGGACTTAGTAATAGAATCGGCTTCATGACAATCTTAATGAAGAAGAGTGTGAGAGGAAGTGTAGAAATAGGCTGAACTAGTTGAAGCTGATGACAGTGAATGTGAACCCAGCTGGAAGTAACCAGCTATCAGAGCAATTACAGTCTGGTGTTTGTGGAGCGGGTGACGATGAATCACGGTGGAACAATGAGGAATCTTTTAACAAGTGCAGTAACACAGTGTGCACCCACTGGGCTAGAGGAGCCACTGGGAAAACTCTGTCTTTGTGCGAGCAAATTACTCCCTTGTGTCAAACATTTAATTTTGACAAGAAAACACATATGCTATAGTACCAAAAGAATAATTCTCTGACTTTTTCTTAAATAGTTGGGTTGCAAATGGACCCAGGCCTGTTATTCTTGTTTAAGAGGCTGGAAAAATTCATGCTTAAAAGAAAACTTTACCTTCAGTGCATAATCTCCAAAAGCAATATGTAAACCAGTATGTAAATTGGGTCTGTGAAGAAAAAGAAAAAAAAAATTGACCTGGCTGTCATATGTTTTGAATGACATAATAGTATTAATAAACCATCAAATTTAAATGGTAATAATATTTATTCATTGTGTTTTTATTTCTAAACTACCTGTTCTACTAGGGCTTTAACCCTGAATTTTATGAGGCTGGAATCATTTCTACAGAGCACAGTAAACAACTTGGACAGTAATTAGCTGTCTGGGAATAATAACAAATAAGCAAACACTGTTGCTGTTTTTCAAATAGATATGGAATAAAAATGATCTGATAAGGTTCAATCACTTCTGCCCTTAGCGATTTATAAGTAAATTATGAATCAAAAGAAAATTTCAAGTACGCTGTCACCTACTCTATTGTATGGCCTGTTGGCCATGAGTTTCTGGCAGTAACAGTAATAATCCTGGTATGTCATTAAACAATGATAAATAAATAATCAAAGATGGAAATTAATATTTTGAGGGAAAATTGTTAAGTATATCTTTAAAATTAGATTCCAATTCTTTAAAATTAGATCCTGAATCTAATTCAGGATCTCTCCATTTCCTGGACCCTTAAAGCAATTTTGGACATACTGGAGATTTCTATGAAGCAGAAATCCTGACCTCTAATTAAGAGTTAAGGTAATTGAGAGATACAATCAAGCTGTTCACTTTGGTACAGGGCATGTCTGTAAGCAGGGTCTGCCATGTCCCCTGTGGCTCCGTCAGATGTGCTGAGGAGGACAGCTGTGCTGTTTGCACAAGTGCCCTGGTTACCCCGCTTGGTGTGCTGACCTGGCACTGCCCCTGCGCTGGGCCCTGCCAGGACATCAGGTCAGGTTAGGGCTCAGAACAATCACTCATTGCTTCCCACCTTCTCACTCCTTTTCTACATGGTGGCAAGGCTGAGTATGCTAAATCAGACTTAAATTTGCTGTTGATGCACAGGACAATAAGCAGCAGCTGCCCATTGATAATGGTGTTGATGTAGAGGCTGTGTTGAAAGTGTTTCTAAAGTTGCTGAAGAAGCAGAAAAATGTATGTTTCTTATTTGAATGAGTTTTACCTTTTTATCTAGAGACAGTGTGTAGCTGAGGAGTCTCTCAAAAATGCCAGGAGCCTGAACAGCACCATAAATAGATTCCTGAATCAAATGTAAATTAAGCTTTCTGCTGCGTTTCTGTAATAATCCATCCAAAAAGGAGCAGAAGCTAAAAACCATAATAACAATGGGATAAATTATACAGTCCCACAATTTTCCTAGCACTGCTGTTAGCATAACGCTAGATTGATGTTGTACCTATTTTTATTTTTGCTGCTGGAACAGTCCTTGTCAAAGAAAGGAGGCATATGATTTTCAGTATCTAATGTATTTTGTGAAATATATGGAGTGCTGCACTAATCTGACCTTTTCAGAATTTTTCATTTCAATTGGCTGGTCACCCTGGTCCTTTGCAACAGGTTAGACTTCCCTTTTAATAGGAAGAGGAGGAGTGCAATGGTCAACCATTCAAAATACTGAATATTAAAAAGGTCAACAGAGTATGGCACAGCAATGTGAAAATGAGACAATGCAATCCCAGATACCTCATTGCAGTGACAAAAATTGTAGCAAGAAGAGAAAATGTCACAACATGAATCTATTTCCAGGAAGGGAAGGGGGCATTGTGTAGAGTGCATCTGTCCTTGCTGCAGTTACAATTGCGTTTGTGCAGACTGCACAAAATCTTTAGCAAAATGATTCTGAATGCGTACCAAAGATAATTCCTCGTGATCAAATTATACTTTGCAAACAATGCTGGGAAACATGGGAAATTTACAGATTCTGGATGATTTTGTATTTCCTTTTCTCCACGCACAGTCCTGAGAACCTCTCTTTCCTAGAGGTCAGAGGAAGATTTGTTTAAGGCTTGTCCTTTTCCTGCTTTCAGCCATAGGATTGATGCCACAGAAAGCAACAAAAGCTGCCCACCCACTCACCAGCCCTGCTGCCCTCCTCGCCCTGACCAGCCCAGCCCAGCAGCCCCAATGGCCACCCCATGCATGCTCACTGTGAGCAGCATGACGGACATCCTGGTCCTGATCCGGGTCCAGGCTCTGGTCCTGGTCTGGGTTCGGGTCCTGGTCCTGGTCCTAATCCTGGTCCTGCTTTCCTGGGCTAGGGGGAACGGGCCGCTATGGGGCTTGGTGGCCTCTGCTGGAGGAGGTGGGCTCTTGTTCCAGCCCCTGCCTGGGCCACACCTGGTGTCCATAGGGCATTCTTCTGCTTGATGCCTTCCTTCATTTGAATTATTTTTTTTCTTTATTAATAGTCATCAGATCTTCATTTCCCATTTAAAACACTTGAGAACCAAAATAACATTTATAAAGACCTGCTTGTAAAATCCGCTGGGCTGACTGTAAATGCACAAACGCTTTCATGTTTTTTCAGTGCCACAAAACACTACAGTAACTTGCTAAAAGTTGCTACGGTAACTATTTATTTTGCCTTGGAAATTCAGAGTATGATAAACATAGATCTAAGGTGTGTGACTCGAAGCACCCTAGTTTGCAAATGGTAGCCTATAGCTACTAGGGACTGCTATTTTAAAAAATCCAAGCCTCAGAATTAACATAAATAAGCTACAATTGAAAATGGGATTTCTTCCCACCTGAGGCAGGAAGAATTAACTCCCAGGAATCCTATCTGGCAATGAAAGCACTTCTCCTTTGTGTCCTCAGAGAAAGAAATAGCATTACAAATAAGTTAAAAGAAGATGTCCCAGACGTGTGGTTTTATTACAACCTAATGGGATTGCACTGTCGGGCTATGACAGACCCAGCACTTCTTTCAGAGCACTTTAAGCTTGGCAGCTTATATTTTCACTTGGGCAATTGTAGCTACCAATCATCCTTGTTGGAGGTCATATCTTGTCATCATTTGCATGCACAGCTCCTACTGTCATCAGTGGGGCCTTAGTGAAATGGAATGGCACAGAAAGCCCCAAATTTGGCCTAACTACCTGACAAACTGGCATGAGCACAGCTCGGTTCACGCTTCTGATCAAGTGCCATCTGCAGCTGCCTCTTAACGAAACAAAGCCCAGATCGCAGCAGCACAAGGCACATCCCCGCTCCCACCTCTGGGAGCAGGCCTGTCGGTGTGGCCCCTGCACAAGTGCCACGTGCAGGCCGCGAGGAGCGGTGGTAGCGACGCGGTTTGGCCAACGTCTTCCCTGGGCACGCGGAGTGCTTTTGCACGGGGTGGGTTCAAAGTCGCCGGGGGCATGGGGCGGCCAGGACTCAGCACCTGGCCGTCTGTGGAGGCAGCACCGTCCCTTCAGAGCGCTGCAAAACGGTGCCCTGCACAGCCACTGGCAACAGGGGAGAACTGCACACAAGCCTCTGATCCCCTTGTGCGTTGGGAGGTTATGAAAGGTGGATCTGAAGTACTCTTCTTCATGACTTTAAAGAAGTGAAACTCTAACCCAGTGATTAGAAAAAGCCCAGATCAGATTTGAAACAGCCTGGAAAACATTCCAGATCAGGCACACACGTCCTGCCTGCTGGGACTACAGATGCACACGGCACCAGTGGAGACAAACCAGTGCTAGCAGGAGGATCTCAGGGGCATTGTCCTGTGGTATTTTAGGAACAATGTTCCCAGAAGGCGCTGTTGAGTACAGTTAATCCTCCTGCACAGAGACATTTAGGGTTTTTACACTGAGTACACTTACTAGTGACTGTAGGCTCTCTGACACAGTGCTGGTGAGAACCCCACACTAAAACAGCGGTTGAAAGAGGAGCCGTGGCTGCTGCCCGATGCCCACTGACACTGACATTTGCAAACTAAGGGGGGAGAACACGTGCATCCTGACTCCTGTCCGCATGGCAGTGAGGAGCCCTCCCAAACACAGCCTGAGAGTGTAATGCCACAGGTGCTTCTGAAACAGTCTCGGGAATGCAAGATGGCGATGTTTACACCCAAAAATAATTTAACTAAATCTCTAATTAGATCCAGACCCCAAAGAGCAAATGGATTTTGATAATGAACATTGCCAGACCATCATTACAGTGGTGAGGGAAATCAAGAAACAATAACTTGGTGAGGAATAGCAGGACACAGGTTTGGAGCTGTGCCCACTGGGTCTCCATCCTTCTGCCCAGGCTGACCTCAGGCTGCTGTACCTGTACCTGTGTCCCCATACCTGCGTCCCCTGTACCTGTGTCCCCATACCTGCTGGCTGGACAAGACAGAAACGTCTAGCTGGTGGCACTGCATGTCTCCATTACGTCTTCTTTGCTACCTCTGCCCAAGTGAGCTGCTCTCCTTGTCTGCACTCTCATGCATAGGTACAAAAACACACACACAGACAGGAGCTGACCGTCTCGCTACCCCGTGAGTAGCACAGCCTGCCACTTCTCTCTGTGTTGGCAGAATGTATCATATGTTATTGTGTCTCCAGGGTATTTCCTTCATTTATTTCTTATACATCTCTTACTGTCCCAGTTACTTCTTGATCCATTTTCAATCCCATTTTCCAAACTCCAGGCTAACGTTAAGCAAGTGCTGTTATTTTAAGAATGTCATTGCACTAAATGACTCATCCTTCATTTCCTGTCATAATAATTTCTAATCGTTTTTTCTCCATGATAAAAGTTATGTGATTTGTTTCCTCCTCCCCCCTCCCCAACCTCCTCTTCCCCCCCTTCACATAAGGTATTTCTGGTTACTTCTTGACTTTTTTTAACTTTGAAGTTCCCCCACCATGAGCCACCCCGCCGTTCAGCTCCCCGAGGAGCACGGTCAGTGGCGCTCAGGCCGCCTCGATCAGGCAGGGAGGTGCCGCAGCAGGGAGGTGCGGGAGAGCCGGGCAGTGGCAGCGTGGGACTGGGGTCCCATGTGCAGCGGTAAAAGGGTCCTGGTGGCACAGGGGAGCTGGCTCCCGGGTGTCCTGCTCACCGGCTGCTGCTGGGCGTGATTCCATGCTGAGCAGCGTGCTTCGTGTGGAAGTGAGGTCCCCAGCAGTGCAGCCGTGGTGGTATCAGCTCTGACGGATGTGGCTATAGGATCTCAGGTTTAGGAACACAGCCTGAAAAGGGTCACTGGGGCTCAGGTGGTAATTCTTGTAACGAAATAACAAAAGAATCTCCTGCAGATGCCATAAGGCAGCAATGTCTGCGGAAGGCGTGCGCCGTTGCTAGCGGTGGCCCCGGAGCAGGGCACAGCGTGGCCGTGCCCTGGTGCCCCAGCCCCTTCCTGCTGCCACCCCTGCCCTGCCTGGTGCCTCCCAGCTGAGGGCAGGGGTTCGCTCCTCACCTTTCGGTGCTTCCAGGGGTAACTGGTGGTGGTCCTGCTCCCATCCCTGGCCTCACATGGTACCCTCCAGCTGTGGGCATGGGTTCGCTCCTCACCTTTTGGTTCTTCCAGGTGTAGCTGCTGCTGGTGGTGGTGCCACAATACTTTGCAGAGAGACTTTGTTTTTCTGCTTTTCAGCATACAGGAGGACAATCACGAACATTTTCACAGGGAGGGTCTGATCCAAAACCAAAATGAAAGGAGGAGAGGCTTCCTGACCCCCTGAGAGAACTTTAGATCAGGACTTTCTAAACTGTTCTCTCGCTTCTCTGCTGGATGTTAATTATTACAGCTTGCAACTCAAGAATTTTGTTCTCAGTCATATCCTAGTTTTATTCTCAGTATAGATGAACGACAAATTATTCATTTCCTCTAATCACAGTGGGGTTAGGATCTTTGGTATGCAAGTGACAATATTAATTGCCTGGCGTGTGGTCTTCTGAAGAACAGAAGTTAGAAAGAATGATTCCACACCCCAAGTCATTAGGAGAACAGTGCAATTCATTATCTGTGTGTTATTATTACTAATGACATAGTAATAGACTCCACACTAACAATAAATATCTTTTTATAGCCTCG
Organism: Heteronetta atricapilla; assembly: GCA_011075105.1. Classification (NCBI taxonomy): domain Eukaryota; kingdom Metazoa; phylum Chordata; class Aves; order Anseriformes; family Anatidae; genus Heteronetta; species Heteronetta atricapilla. The sequence continues at coordinate 31,418,982 of CM021738.1, read as the reverse complement.
GCGTTTTACTTAATAGCCCTTTTAACTCACAGGCAAAGGTTGGTGTCAGCCTCAGCCGCAGCCCACCCTGTGTCTCTCGCGGGGAGCTGCCTGGTGCCCCAGATGGCCATGACGTGCTTCACCAGCCACGGGTGTTTCACCAGCCCACGGTCACGGGTGTTTCACCAGCCCATGGTCAGCACTGTGCAGCAGTCGCAGCCCCCGGGGTGTCCCCAGGCCCCCTGTGCCGTGGGAGTGCAGCGAGCTGTTCACAGCGGCGAGTGCTATGCCGTGCAGGACAGGGGCTGAGCTGCCTGGGCACGCTGCCTGGGTGCTGGCATTCAGACATGTTGGGTCCCCCCCTTGCCCGGAAATACATCTTCTGACAGGGAAAATTCCTGCTGAAACTTCATTTCAGTATTTTCAGGAACAAGAGCTATCTAATATGTGTATATTGTAAATGTAGATACTTGACCTCCCTTGGAAACTGGGACCATCACCGATCAGTTATGCTGTGGCCATGGCATCTGCAGATGACTCACCTTGGAACTCTTTGGTCCCTGCGGGTCTGAGCTGTGCTGTGACATCTCCTGGCCATCAGAGGCTCTCCTTGCCCAGCAGTGCTTCGGAAGCCCCGACTCCTGCGGATGCAGCGCTGCTCAGCACGACGCTGGATTTCTCCACCTGCGCTGGATGTTTTGGTTCCTACTTGAGAGTATGCATATTGAGATAGGGAGGGGGCAGCGCTCATGTTGTGAATACAATGAGTCCTCAAAACAGCTCATAAATCAAGAGTCACTTCAAGAGGGAGGCACAGCATCTTTTTTTTTCCCCTGGGCTGCTATCTGAGGCTTACACGAACAAGCTGCCAAGAACAGGCGCTTGTGGTTTTTTCTTCCTTTTTTTTTTTTTTTTTTTTTTTTTTTTTCTCGAATGACTAACTTCTTGCTCTTAGCACAAGCACATTTATATGTGGGGATGGCATGAGCCTTTCAGAAAAATGATCCTAGGAAGGGTGCTGCCTCAGACACAGCCTACACAACCAAATCAAAGGTGTGCTAAAATCCATGCACTGTGCCAGCTCAGGGCACCTGAGCATTACTGATCTGGCTGGCAGAACCCACGTTTTCAGTCCTGTCTGAGAGCTCCTGTGTAACATCAAACCCTGAGCGACCTGAAACTACCAGGGCATGACGCGGACATTTCTGGTTTGCTCTGGGCTTGGTTTTCCCAGTGAGGGGCTGGTTGCATTCTGCTCCAAGTGACCTAATGAAGCAAGGAGTAGGGAGGTGTTCCCCAGCAGGGAAGCTAAAAATACTGACTTCATGCAGTGAGTATCAATGGCTAGTTTTGGTTAGACTTTGAGTCACTCAAGGCAAGTACACACACTCCTGGTCTTGAAAACCCCTACAACAAAGTACTGACCTGCACATCCCTACTTCTTTATAATCAGAGCTGTTTTCAAGGGATCCAGACACCAGATTCATGTGAAGCCCCCAAACTTACCCACACCTCTGCACCCCTGCATTTAAAAGGAGAGGGTAAAGGCCAGAAATGTTGCTGAAGTTGCGGGAAGAGTGAGATCTACCTCATTTCCATTGTCCTTTTGGCAATAAATTAATTTATTTCCCTTCTGACCTTTCTAGAAGTGTTTAAGGTAAAACACCCCGCTGCTGGTCAGTCACCAGGGCTTCCCCCGCTGCCCAAGGGAGCGGGTCCCCGTCTCCCTGCTGAGCACGCTGACAAAGAGCAGACCACTGGACTCAGTGTCTCTGCTTGGTTTCAGAGGGGAATCTGCTCTTGGAAAAACACCACCTAGAGACATTTCAGCACTACAGTCTGTTCTGTCCACTCTGAGGTGTACTGAGACAATTCTGTTTGCACAGTAGAATACAAAATGATTTATTAATGACGGGAAAATCTGCACCCTTGAATATATCCCAAAGCAAGTTTGAAGGTATTGAGACAGGGTCATTACTGCCCACTCTATTAGCAAGACCTGGAAATAGATATTTTAACTTTAATTGAATTTCATATAAGTTGGAACTTGGCCTTTTACAGAGGTTTAATTTTAATTTATCGCAGACTCAGGCATTTGCTTTAGGCTCACCAATTTAGTCTTTGGTGCTGCTGAAGACTTTTTACCCCAATTGCATTCTGGCATTGAATGTGGAAACCTTAACTAGAAAATCAGCATGTTTTTGCTTTGGTGTTTTCTAATTTAGAAGTAACTGTGCCCAGCAGGGACCAAATGTCTGACATTTATTTCCTGAAGTTGTTCAAATTGTCTAGCAGCTAACCAGGTTAAATTGGCTGTTAGAAGTTAAAGGGAAGCGTGTGTCCTTGTGGATGTCCAGGTGTTGTGCTTCCTCGGGGACTGAGGGTAACATGCAACTGCAGCGACCTTACGTCCACAGCCAAAGGCCCAGTGGGTACCTTCCATTCCGCAGAGCCCGTGGTCATGTTTTGCAGAAGTCCTGCTTTAGGAGCGTCCAGGATCACAGGGTTTCTGATGTGAAGAACAGGAGACATGTATTGGCCTTGGTGAATAAATGTTTTTAGTTGGAATCTTTGAATGTTTTTAAATAACTTTTTTTTTTTTTTAATGAACAGGAGAAGCTTGAAGTTTGGGTATTTGGATGAAAACTGGCAATTTTTGCTGAAACATCTCCTTTAAGCCTATAAGAACAGTGCAGTGGTGAGGTCTCAGGAGCACCCCATGGGAAGTGTGGAGGCGTGGTGCACACTCAGGGTCATACACCAGGAGCGTAACTCCAACGAGGGCTATGAGACAGGATCCCTGCTGCACCAGCCGCAGGGCAGGGTTTTCCCATCACCCGCTGATGTTGGGCAGGGCATGGCCTTCCTCACTCATTCCTCCTGCCTTGGATGACGTGGAAGAAGAACTACAATGTGTGTCTTAAGTCCGAGCCTAAATCACAAGGTGACTCATGATGAAGGTGACTTTTCTGGAGAAATCCTTTCCCTTTATGGAGATTTTCTGTGGGCTTTCTGCGCAGAGAATCAAGGTCATGCTGAGGAACATGCGAGTCCTCTTCATTTCAGTGGCTCCATGCCCAAGCACTGATGTGAATGTTGGGCTATTTCCACAGCAATTCTTTAGCACACTGAACCACGATGACATTCTGGATGGTGAGCATGCTTCTAGATTTTCCTAAATTTCTCTGTTGGCAAGATGGGGATTCAAATGGGTTCTGAGAAGAAATAGGCCAGGCTCAGAGGAAATCTGTCCACTCCACCTGCAGTCTCGCAGTGAGCTCTCAGACTACTATATTTGTGAAAACACACCAGAGCAAAGAATGGAAAAGACGTGTGAATGCCTCCTCTGCAGGCATGTCCAGGCCAGCAGCATCTCCCAGACGTCCCATTAGGCGTGCCGAGCGCCAGACCCGCCGGTGGAGGTGGCAGCACATCCCACGGCCCCAGCGTGGGGCCAGGAGGGACCTGCCCTCCCCTGGGTGCCCACCAGCAGAGCACCGAGCGCCGTGCCCGGGGGCAACGGGAGCAAGGCAGGTTCTGAGAGAGCCACAGGAACTGCCTGGGCGTGCTTAGTACATGTGTTAAATTATGCCATAGAAAAGCAAGTTAACGTTTTAAACATACTGGAACTGTTTTTAACTTGTTTGTTTAGAAAACAAGTATCTATTTCATATTACATTACGTTGTTGAATTATTTATTTACAGCTCAAAATACCTGCATTATTTGTGCTAGCTGCTATTACAATCCCAAATTAATGTTCATTTATTTCTCCACTTATGTTGTGGAGATTGCATTATGACTTTATCAATTGGCGCTTTTTTTTTTTTTTTTTCCCAAAGAAACTTATTTCAATCCAATTTCTAATGTCATGTTACAGACAAATGAAAGCAAAGGCCCCCCATATTGTATGTGAAATCTGTAATACCATGGCTCTAGAGTAATGCCTTAAACAATCAAGCTAAATATGTCAAGGGACTTTTTAATACGCTGCACTGATGAAGCAAGAGTATTAAATTTATTCAACCATGAAGAAGACTTTGATTATCATACACCTCAGCTATGCTGCTATGTGTTGACCATGAGGAAAAAAATAATAGAAAATGAAATGTGATTAGTTCCTGATGGGTTGAAATGCCTTTAATACACGTAACATGGAGGGAATTCATATTAAGAGCTTCCATCAAGATTTTTTTTTTTTTTCATATCTACTCGACAACACAATGAATCAGTGTCTCCAAGGTGTGATAACACTCTTATCAATATCTGAATGGTAACATATGGGATGGCACAATTATTGTGATTTTATTGTTTGCTCTGTTAAGTGAGACACGTATTGTGCACATCTCTGAAGCCCTGTAAATAGCCATAGCATTTTTTACTTTAGAAAACAGAAGCTATGATTGCTTTGTGCCACTTCTTGTGAGTAGATTTGATTGTGCAGATTCAGAAAATTGATTAAATTACAAGATTTTAAAAATTATTTTGAGCTGAAGCTCAACAAAAGCCTAATTTTAAAAGATCAGTAGAAAAAAAATATCTGTAATGCATTTGAGTGAGACATGATTATAATATGCATAAACCATTGTCCATAGATGGAAAAATTATGAGAAAGTTTAAAAGGCTAATAATTAGTCACCTGGCTTTGGCAGCACTACAGTACTCATTTTCTGTTTCCTAGGCAGATGCTGGCTTTGCAAAGCTAGAGAGTATCTAAATTATTTTTAATAAAGGGTCTAGTGCCTGTGTGCACAGTACAGACGTTTACAACTGAATTATTACAACTTTGTATTTTGCTTCCCCGCCGCCTCCACATTTACTTCACACATGCTCTCTGAGAGTAGCTGTCAGTGATGAAGCACAGAAATTTCACAGAATTCACTAAGAAGTGTGAAGTCGTTTGAAACGTTGAGCATTGTTAATTTGCGTGCATCATTTGTAGAGGCAGAAGTGATGTGATTGAGGTGCAACTGGGAAGCCAGACGAGAAAACAGAAGTTCTGCACTTGGGGCTCCGTGCCCGCAGTCGGCCCGTGGTGGGGGGCAGGTGGTGTCCCGGGACCCCGATGGGGCATAGGGTGGGACAATGGAGTGGGGCAGGAGGGCGCTGGGCAGGGACAGCCACGTCCTGCTGCCCAGGGGTGCCTCTGGTGTCCAGAGCTGGTCTGGCATCTGCACAGGGCCCTTCTGGGGCGGGGGGGCTCAGAGCCCTGGGGACAGACACGAGCAGTGCGGTGGGGTGTCATGCAGGCTCACCGAAATGTGAACACTTATCCGATGGGCTTTATGGAAATCATGTAGCATCGAGCTGGCTGCTCTCTCTGAGTCCAACGTATGACAGATGAGAGAGCTTGAGAATTTGTGTATTTTAATGGTGTTTGTGCTGAAGATGATAAATGCAGTCTTCATCTAACAACTTCAAGGTTTACTTTTTTTTTTTTTTTTAAAGAGGGACATGCATATGGTTAGAAACACTTGCAACATTAATAATACTTCGCTGCAAGAAAGATTGATATACACAGCACAAATACTCATGCAGCGTACACTGCTCCTGGTAGACAAGTAATATTGCTTTTGCCTTCAATATCTGGGCTGAAGATTGAAGTCCAAGGCAGTTCTTTTCCTTTTGAGAGGAGTGCATTCCTAAGTGATTTCACTTGTGCCTTGCTGATGACTGTGCAGGTAACATCATGTTGCCCTGTTCCAGGGCACGACCAGCCCATGAGAATTGTGTCACAGTTTTAGGTACTTCAGGGACAAAGCTGTGGCGCAAGCTTCTGTGTGCAACACTTGAGATAATGGGAAATCTGGAGGGGCCGGGCTCTCATCAGCAACAATCCCACCTACAAGTGCCCTCTGCAGATGAGCAGCATGGTTCAGCGGAGCGCAGAGGAGAGGCAAGTTTTGCAGGACTGGTGTTGTAGGTACTTTATTTTCCAATAACAGCAAGAAAAACTTTCTTCCTTGTCTGTGACAAAGTCATTTAGGGTTTAATCAGGCTGCTGACCTGATGCACGGTTCTTGCTTCTGTTGCTTGCTGCCCTGCGTCACTTCAACGCTGTGTTAGCACAGGCTGCTGTGATGCTTCGCTGCAAGGCCGAGCCGTAAGGAAGGTGTGGAACATCCTCAGCAGTGTTCTGAAGTTACAAGTGCATGCAAGAGAACCAGGGATGAAAAGCATAAGCACAGGAATAGCTGCATGGGTTCCCGCAGAGCCCCTCCAGGCGGGGAGCTGCGGAGCAGTGACAGCAGAGCCAGGGGTGAGGCCACGCCACCAGCGCCTTGCACACCTGGGGCTGCACCTGGGAAGTCCTCCACACCCAGGGCTTGTGTCTTCCAATCAAGCACATCAGATTCATTTATTTTCTCGAAATGGTTTAATAGCAATTTGAGATCCCACAGCCTCTTGGCATCCTCCATGCCCTGTGGCTCTGAGTTCTGCTGTTGGTCTCTGATCAGGTTACCCTCCCTCTCCTTGACATTCAAGGGAAACTGAAATGTATTTTTAAGCTTATTATGATACAGCTCAGATTATTTCAACTACATTTAAGAGTTAGATTTCAGCTTCATTACAGAGCAAGAGGAAGCACAGCTTCTGAAGAGACAGCTAGAGATATTTTCCTCTTAGAGAAAATTTCAAACAAGCACTTTTGAATAAGTTTTGCAGATCACCATTAAATCAAGCTGGATGGTTATGGTATTAGAAGAGAGAGATGTCTGGTCAAGCAGGATACAGATTTTTCTTCACCTTGCAAAACCTTGGTGCAGGATTGCAAATTGTGTGGAGCCCTTAGGCAGAATTAAAATAGATTGCATCAACTGGGGGGAAAAAAAATGTTATGAAAAAAGCATTGGTAAGAAACAGCCTGGAAGTCAAGGCTTATGAATGATTAGGATGCCGTTCTCCATATGAGCAAATTGCATATGTGTAGTAGTAGATCAGTATAAATGTCTTGATCCATGAGAAGAAATTCTGTGCTATTTCCTTCCAGTGCAGCAGTAGTTAGAGCAGGAGATGAGGGCTGCTGTTTCAGAAAGGCTCCAGCGCTTGAGATGCTGCTGCCGCGAGGGAGGGGGCAGGTATTGGGGCAGGCAGTGGCTGTTCTGCCCGAGTCCCCACAGAGTAAACTTCAGCGCTATGCAGAGTGGGTGCTGAGTCGTGCCATGTGTGAGGAACCCAATTAATATTTCAGTAGGATTCAGACAAAAGTAGGGAAAAAAAAACGACAGATTCACAGTTCATGGAATAATATCTGCTGATTGAGAGGCATGCAGGGTTTTGTAAAAAATAGAGGGGACATCATTTGCAACTTGTTCTTGTGAAGAGAGAAGTCCCATGACACATTTCAAATATTTGGCACAGCTTTGTAACTTTATCAAAGAAAAGCTTCAAAGTGAGAACTTCGTTCTGAAAAAAAAAGGAGAAAAATAATCAATAGAAACCACAACAAAATCTAAGATCAGGATAATCATGTTGTAGCATCAAAAAGGTACAGTTTTTGTGCTTTTTGTGATGTTTTCTGCATGACAGTTTGGTCTCAATGGCACAGTGAAAATAACTTTCTTGTCTTATGATTGACAGGAAACTTAAATGCCAGCAAACAAATGCCAGTAGGAAAAAATCTCTTAGCTCACATATTGTACACCTTAATGTTAATGCCATATTGGATCCAACAGGTTTCCTTGGAAGATAATGGGTAACTGGACCCATATGGCACCCAAAAAGTGCAATTTTGGGTTTTCAGAAAGAGAAGTTACCTGGGAAACTGTCTCCATTTAGATACTTATCAATATTCAGCGCTATTGCCAAGACAAGATAAAGGAGTAAGGCAGAATTTGTGAGCTGTGGGTAGAATGGGCCAATAAATGCGTCAGGAGATAGTGTAACCGTGCAGTACTTTCTCCTGGTATTGAACTGGCCATCATGGCAAAAATAAATGTCAGCTGCGTTTTCTACAACAGCAGCACTCAGAATACCGAATAGCCCATATCTGAACATTTTTAATATTGCTGCCTTTTTCAGTCTATTCCCTCTACATGTTTGATTAAAGGATTTATGTTGTTACCCCCAGCCCACCCCACCCCCCTTTAATCACTTTTCCATCAGCATATCTTTGGATTAGTGGTCACTGAAGGAGAAGTACAGCTGGGACGCTGCCAGGAGCCCAGCTGTGATGCTTGGGATCGGCGAGGCGCGGAGCTGAGGCACAGGCTGCGCTCCGGCTCTGTGGGCCCGTAGCTCTGGGTAGGCACCGGGGCACCAGGAAGGTCTGCCAGAAACCCCGGGCATTGCCCCAGAGCCGTGTGGGGCAAGGGTCTGCTTACAGACCCGTCCCAATGGCCTGCACACGGCCGCGTTTCGAGCTGTGTCCGTGTGGCAGCAGCCTCTGTGCGGAGGCCAGGCTGTGAGGCCTGGCTGGCAGGCGGCAGCCCCCGGGGGGCCCGGCAGCAGCTGTGCCGGCCGCAGTGTGGTAATTCCTTGTAATTCCTCCTGGAGATGCGACCCCGGGCTCTGCAGCGAGCGGGGATGTTGCTGCTGTGATCGGAACAAGTGGGGTCGTTGATAATCCGCAGCTTGCTTAGCACTAGAAAGGAAGAGGAAAGGAGCAATAGGAAGGTCATAGCAATTGCTAGCTATGTACCAACACCCATCATGGTACCGATTTCTGTGGCACACCTGTGAGCAATGCTGGAGATGGTGCATTGCAACAGAGCATGCACACTGCCCCTGATTTCTTATACAGTAACATCATGCTTTAGAGACGTGGGCTCTGATGCTCCTTACCATCTGCAGGAGTGGCCAAATGAGCCTTGGAGGCTGGATTGTGTGCCGAGTTAATGATGCACCATCGCTGGATCCCACATTCAGGGAGGCAGACTTTGGAATGAGAGGAAAATAATTGTTTTCCATGTGTGTTTTTGATGTGCTGCTTGTGTGTACTGGCACAGGCCTCTCATTAGCCACAGACAGTCTGTGGGTAATGTACGGGCAAAAATTCTTTCTTTCTGTCTATTTTGTCTATAAAACAATAAAACAACTTTAATCATAAAAAAAGGAAGGGCCAACAGCCTACTCTTGTGATACAGACATTTTTATTAGGTCTGAGACTGAGAATGGCTCTTGTTAAGAAATACTGGTTTATTGCAGTGAGCTAGGAGATGAGATAAGGGCAAAATACCAAACGCGCACGCACAGCCACAGAATGTGTGAAAAATTGGAGTGATAAGGTCTTTGGAGCAGGTTCCTGTTAAGGTGATGGAGGTGCCACACTGTATCATATTCGCTTGAGAAGTCGAGGAAAAATGTGGTATAATCAATTAAAATTGGTGCCACTGTGCCTGGGCAGGGCTGTCTAAAAGCTAAGTATAATAAATACATTTATTCTTTGCTTTCTGCCAAGGTTATGTGACTTTGCAAACAGGCCGTGTGGCTGCAGAAAGCATACTGCTGCCAACAGGAGAGCCTGTTGTGCTGAGACGACCTGTACGGGACTCGCCTCATGGGAGAAACCAGAGGGGCAGCGAGGCGATGTTCTCCCCAGAGCAGGGACCTGCTCCCCAAGGCAACAGTCCTGGAGCCTACATGTCCTCCCAGGCGTGCTGAAGGTTTAGCCTGCAGAAAGCTTCCCCTGTCCCAGCCAGGTGACTGCCTATGTTCCAGTGCTTCCTGACGGACTCTGCTAATGCCCACCCAAAGGCCACCTATGGACAAAGCGAGCTCTACTTGTGCTGTGTATGGCCCGCAGCACCCGTGACACTGTGGGTGTGCAGCTGGATGGACTGCAGGACAGACAGCAGGACACACGGACAGCAGGACACACGGACAGCAGGCCACCAGAGAACAACAGTGCCCTGTGCCCAGCTGCGATCGCTGCAGGAGAAACCCTGCGGGCAGCGGAGCGAGGGCGGCTTGTATTTGTCCTCTCTCCTCCCGTGCACCGTCGTTACAGCGTGTGGGTTTTGTGGCGAGATGAATTGGGTACTTTAGTTAATACTCCCATTATGCCCACACAAAATGCTGAACAAAGCCTCCCTGTCCCTGGCACTGCACTAATGTTATTTCTCAATTACTTTTTGTTAAGCAAATATGTAGTGTGCTTTAAGTACTGCATCCAATAATTATGTTGAACTCTTCAGTACTGCATGATGGCTTTCTTACAAACCCCTTCATTATACCTGTCATATGAACTTTAAACACTTGGCAATGCAGTAAGATTACGTTTGAAAAACACAGAGATTATTTTTACACACGCCACCTGTTAGAGAACATTTGGGAGTGCAAAATTGAATGAAATCAAGGCATCCCACGTGGATAAGATAGTATATAGAATGTCTTTAGTAAATAAGCTTGTATTTTTTATATAAAAAGAGACAGAAGTAGAAATGTTTAATACACATACACATATGTTGTCTGGAAGGCTTTGTTGTTCACACACACAGCTGCAATTTATGTGCCAGGAGCTGTTGATGTTAGAAAAACAGTATCTCAGTTCTCCTTATGTCAAGGCACAATTTTAGATACAATTCTAACAAATAATGCTGCTTCTCATTCTCATTAATTTTAGCAAATAATTTTAAGGATGACTGAATTCTTTCAAGAGAATGCTGCCACTATAGAATGTGACTAATTAAGAAATTTTACATTTAAAAACTATTACATTACTTTACAAGACTAACTTTAAGTACGTAACCCATTTATGGAGAACTTCCTTCTGTTTTGCAGATAGATGTGTGACTCAAAGGCAACTCTTCTTCAGGACACCATTCCACGATAGCCAGGAAAACGAAAACTCACACTGTGGTGGGGACGTGGCATTTCCAAAGACGGCTGTTTTAAGTTGCTGCCTTAATGACAAGGATGGAAGTTTAATTAGCACAGTACTTCTATCTAACTGCTTTTGCCTGTTGAGAAAAGCCCAGTTCTGTAGATAGATTTCATTTATTTTTCTCTCTGCAGCCTATAAGTCCTCTGAAGCACTGGCAGATGCACGGCTCTGTTTATGTCTCAGCTATAGCTAATTCAGAGGATTCGGATACTTCAAAGCTTTCAGTTGATTATTTTCTGTACGTTAGTTACATTTCAAAGTCAAATGATTTTTCAGTGAAAAAATCTATTGTCATTTAAATTGGGTTTGTTTTAAAACATCAAATAAGGTTCAATAAAATTTTGTTTTTGAAACACTGAAATCAAGTATTTCAATAGAGTTGACATATTTCATTTCAACAATTTTAATGGAACATTTTTGATCTTTAATTTCCAAAGAGCTTGTCCAAGTGAAGTCATTAGTGCTTATACTTTAAAAAATTAAGACTTTTGAAGATGAACATCATGACAACATTTCAATTTCATTAAAGTAAAATATTTTTATTAATTCTAAAAGACTTTAAAATGTATTATAAATTTCATTTTGTTTTAATTCAAATTTGAAGGAGGAAAATTGTTTTATTGAAGCAGAAAACATAGATCTTCTGCAGATGCTTAGTGAATCATCATTTATTAAATGGTGTCATAAGTTGTTGAAAACAATCATTGCTTTTGCTGTCCATGGGAGCTGTGAGGGAGAGGCAGACACCAGCCTTAGTCTTTACCCTGCCCAAAGGCCTGCACTCACATGGTCTGCTCCAGCTCCACTGGACTTGAGATGCTTTATCCATGCAGTAGCCAAACACAGCTGTTTGCCCTTCATAAATAAATTAAAACCTCTGTCAAGCATAAAAAGTCTTTTCAGAACAGCGAAACTTTAAAAAGGAGATGAGAGAGAGCATATTATTCACATAATCAGCGGAAAATGTATTTCTGGAAGACGAAGCATAGAAATACATGAAATGAACCCATTACTCAGTGTTTGGTTGAAAGAGTCAGCAGGGGCTCTGGTGCTCCCATGGCCGAGCTCGCCTCTGGGTCACTTTCTCTCTGGCGGGGCTCTGCCTCAGCAGCGGGGCAGCCCCGTGCTTGGTGCTCACCTGAACCAATGTTCATAAGAAAGGCCACCAGAGGTGAGAAGGGATTTTCTTTGTTGTTTTACCTCATTCAAGAAGGAGGTGAAAACAAGAGGTAATGCTGAAGGAAATGACCTGTGCTTTGGTGTCAGAGGGTTCATGAGACAAGGGCGTTATAGGATAACGTGAACAGAAAGCACCTTACTGACCGCTCTGCTCTGAGTTCACCAACTTTGGGAGCAAACACCCCATCCATGTTACTCTGTTCCCAGGAACAGCCACACTCACCTGCCCACAGACGTAGCCAGCCACATCCTTGCGACACAGCAGCAGTGGACGAGCAGGTCTGTGTGCAGGAGGTGCGCCAGGGGAGCAGCCAGTGACAGCTCTTGCCCCATCACCCCAGCCCTGACCTCTGCCTGTTTCTTTCCACCTTCCCCAGCCCTCCTGCCATGCTTGCTACCCCGCAGCCCACATCCGAGGGCCAGAGAGCCGGCGATGCACGGGTGGGTACACGACACCATGAGGACAGCGTAATGAACAGCTGCTGTACAGAGGTAGGGAGCTGGAATAGTATCACATCATATCGGCTTGCTGTTGGAATTAAAAAAGATGGTGAAGCTGTTCAGGGACAAATGAAGTCCTTAAATCTGTACGCATTGATCGAAAAGTAAAATCCTCCTCCCTGCAGATCGCACGCTGCCTGTGCTGTGGCCTCCCCGTTCCCCAGTGCACTGGGGAAAGTTAATTCAATTAGAAGCTCCCAGCACAAATCTCTCTGCATTGCAGTCTGCGAACTTAATTTAAACAAGTGTTTCCAAGAAATTTCATAGCAGGAAGGGACATTCCTCTGACTAAAGTGATTACATTGGCAATGTCTGAAATCAATTAAGTGTTGCTTTGGGTCTTTATTGAACCAATCCACCATAAATCTGGTCCATTATGAAGGCAAACACTGCGCAGAGATGAAGGTGGGAATGGCTCAGCTTACCCAATAGCTTTTCACAGCTCTGCTCAGAAAAGGGGTTTCTCTCTAAGCCAAATATTTCAAGAAAAGTCTTGTGTAAATCTCAGGAGATGCATCTGGCAGTGGAGCAGTGCCAGCACAGCGCACAAGTCGTTCTAGCACAGCAAGGTATGCATAGTAAGTGAGTTAATTCAGCAATCCGACACAACGTCGCTTCTCCTCGGTCTTCAAAATCTTGCAGCTGCTTAAATAATAGAGAATTATCTTGAAATATTAAGTCTGATGTCTTTAAATAGGGGTTACTAGTATAAGTAAGCTTCTTCAGGGTTTGGCCTGTGGGCTTCAAGTGATATATAAAGTTTGTTGATAAAAGATTGGTTGAAAAATTTCTATCAAGAGTTGGTTTACTGAGGAACTGAGTCTTCTAAAATAAAGTGACAATGTTTATTAATCTGAAATGCTTTAAACACATATTTTCATTTGAAAAGAAAGTCAACAGTTTCTCCGGTATTTTTTTTTCTGTTATTTTTTTTCTAGTGGAAATGTTGATAATAATTTTTTCTTTTTCCTCAGAGTCACACTTTCCCTGCAAGGGGAATGTAGTCTTTTAAAATGTATGCCATGTTCCTGTTAAATACATTTTAGGAACACTGCGTGCACATGAAAACATTCCTCTGCATTGGTATATGTCACTGTATTATAATCCAGGAAAGGCAAGAGTCTCCGAAGCACTAGATTTGCAGCTTTGCACCCGCCGTGTGCCGGTGACTGCCGAGGCGGGCGCGGAGCCCCACGGTGGGTGCTGAAGAAGGAGCGCTCGCATGCGCCGCAGCAGAGCTCAGCGGAGTCAGGCTGGTGCTGGACATTGATCCCCAGCTCTCCGCTGCAGCAGTCGTGCCATTATTGTAGCTTCCTAACTTAATTAATGGTATGAACTTTGAGTTCTCAGAACCTCATTGATTTGGAGCAAGTGTGCCCTATCAGTTTACGGAATACAAATCACACCCGGCAACAGCTTTTATTAGCTCTCTGCAGCCTGGAAGCCTACCTGGTGCCATGTAAGAAATGAGAGCGGTATGCATGTATTTGAGATGGGGAGGTAGAAGAGATTTGGCTAGCAGAGGTGGAGTTTGACCTTTATTATCAGCCTGCTGTGTTTGGACAGGTCCTTGTCTCCTGCAGTGAGCAGGTTTTGAGAGACGTCAGAGGACCAGACCTTGCCAGCAGCAGTTTCCTTTGCTTTTTTTCCGCCCCAGCTGTTTTGAAAATAATAATAGTTATCCAAAACACACAAAGGAAGAATATGTCCTGAAAATACTTCAGAAAATGATGTCTGTCTGAGTTGTCAGAAAGCCTGAGATAAGGGTGCATGCACTGTACCTACTCATCTCAGTATACGTATGTGGCACCTCGGAGGTCTTGGGATTATGCGAGTCCCACAGATGTTGGCACAGAGCGTGGAGCCAGTCAGAGTCCCAAGGTAAGAGGCAACCTGTGACCCAGCTCAGGTTGCTGGACTTTCTTTGCAAGCAGCAGATGATGGTGTCGGATCAGGTGGAAATGAGTCACAGGACAGGGCCACGGCCTGTCCCCACGCCCCCCTCCCGGTGCTGGTAGGTGCTTGGCCATGGGCCACCCTGCACTGCATGAGGGATGCAAAACCTGCCAGGTCTGCCATGTGCCAACTGTCACCGTGTCCGGAAAAATCAGTGGGGCTTCCAAAGGGGAAAGGAAAAGCCAATTATCCAAGTGAGTCTTGAAATAATCAAATTATTTTTCACTTAATTACAGCTATTCTGGAAAAATATCAAATGATTGCCCTACTTTAAAAATCTTTGACAGTACTCTTTTATGAGGAAATTCATGTATATTAATGCCATTAACTGGAATGATCAGTTAGATAAGGACACATTAATTGTATTACCGTGAGCATCAGGCTAACCAAGAGGAGAGCACGTACCCATCTACCAGTGTGGATGGCACTGGGAGCAAGGAGGAGGGATGGGGCCACGCGGGACCTCAGGGTCCGGGCTGGGCCACCACCACTCCGGCTGTGGGCTAGAGACACAAAGGTGCCTAAGAGCTTAAGCATTTCCAGCTTGATGAAGTATAACATTTTAAATACAAAATGAATGTGCTTCATACATAAATGTCTTTGGAAAGATGCCTTAATGGCAGTTAACCACAAGGCATCGCCATTCTGGAACAGCTTGGAGGAGCCAGCACTGAAGCAGAAAATCGTCAGCAGGACTTGAGACTGGGAGCAATGAACCAGCACGCCCCGGGGAGCTCGCGGCAGAAGCGAAAGGTTTAGTACGCTGAGACAAAATACAAATGGCAGAATTAATTTTGGATCCTGGATACCTGCTGTCCCCTAACTGCCACCCCAGAAAGCCCCTTCCCGCCGACAGGAGTGCAGTGTGCTGCGTGCTGCTGGTGCCTGCAGCTGCAGGAGGTGCCGGGGCCAGCCGGGCTCTGCAGGCACGAGGCACGGGGTGGGTGCCGGGCACACGCCATCATGTTACACTGCCCAGCACAAAGCAGTGCAGCGAGGGTAGAGGCTTTCCCCCAAAATCGTGCATTCGTCACTGTAGTTCAGCTATCCACTCATGCTCCTGCTCCTGAGTAATTCAATTTTGTTCGGTGTTCAGGATGGGAAATGGTCTGTGCTAGCTTTAGTACCTGTGTGGTGTGGAGATTTGGCTCTGTAGTGTTTCCATTGACTGCTTGTCTTTTTCTATGTGTGCACGGGGAAATATAATGGAATTTGCTGCTGCATTTACTGCCCTGTGTTTTTAAGCATAATCTCTTAGACTCCATTTGTGATACCCGGGTGGAGCCTAATAGCCCAGGCAATTTTATGAGTAATCAAGACCTTCAGCCTTTTCTTGCAGCATGCTGCCCATGTCCCTGGACTACACCTGCATCGCTTCCAACCACTGATGTCCAGCCCCAATCATAACAGCTCCCTTTTCCCATCCTCTGTCACCATCAGCCTCACTTCTTTCTTTCCCAGATCCTCTTTTTGGGTAGGTGACTACTGCGATCAGATCAAGTTAGTCATCAGGACTGAGGATCCCCCATGGATCCCACAGCACAGGATCTCCAGGTAAGAAGAGATCATGTTGGAAGTAAGTCCAATTGTCTGTGACAGACACACCTTTTTTACCTGTTCACAAGGCCTCTGATGACAGAGTTTCCCCTGCATCCCTTTGCAGCAGGCACTGTAGGGCAACAATTGACTTGAAACATCCTCCCCATTAATTTCACCCCATTACTCCTAGTAATTTCTCTCTTCTACCACTGTAAACAAATCTCTCACATCCTTCGTGTTCATGCCCTTCCAATATATATGTCAGCTGTTATGCCCCTTAAACATATTTTTCAAGTCGATGCAACTTCCAGGTTTTCATGGTTAAGTAAAAATTGAATGATGAGCGAGAACAAAGCCTGCTATTATGAAGTAAACTGAAGCATGTGCTAATTACTGCACACAGACAGTGTGCTGAAGGAGGTGAGTTTAAGCGACACAAACATTTTCTCCTCCACATTTTACAGAGTGTGCAGCCCCATGTCTGGCAAAGGCCAGAAGAAGGGTTGGATGTCCTGGTGTCTCCTGAGCAGAGGATGAGCGAGGTTTAAAGGAGGTGATGAAGCATAAATGACAGGCAGTAAGACATTGATTTGCATTTGAAATGTGGTGTGGACAGCACAGTGAGGAATAATAAACACATATCTCTTGGAAAACTGTACCCATATGAGAAAATATATCACTGCTTCTCCCATAGAGGACCCTGAGAAACCTGGGTTTTGTCCTCCTCGGGCAACACAGTTTCTGGCTGTGGGCTATCGATATCTCCAGCCTTTGCTCTAACTGCAGGCACAGTCAGTGGTGACATCTTCCCTTTGGGCTGCCAGTCTCTCACCCCTAAGTGCATTTGCAAATAATAAAAGAGCCTCAGCTCCTGTTCTAATTTATATTAGAACTTATAGTAGAACTTTATATAAGGAACTTTTTAAAATCCCAGACCTGCTCCTGTCCTGCTGCCAGTGCCTGCATTGGCACGAATTTCCCCTAGTTTTCTCAAATACGACTCAGACTTGAAGGCAACCTTGCCCACCTCCTCAGGCTGCGTACAGCCCCTGGGAAGGCAGGAATGATGGCAGCAGAGACTGGCGGTCAGCAGCAGAGCAGTGCCGAGGGCAGCAGGGAGAGGACGTGGAGCACACAGCTGTGGCCATGCACCAGGGCTCGGTTTGTCTGCACTCACATGCCAACCCTTGTGTTGGCCCAATTTACAGCCAGAAAGGAGGAAAGAAGTACAGCTTCAAAATTAAAATGGAGGAAACAGCATGCTGTTTTAAAGCAAATGACAAAATTGCCAGGTAATGTGATGAACTGAACGCATGCCACCTAATAAAAGTTACATTTT
The DNA here is from genome assembly GCA_011075105.1 of Heteronetta atricapilla. NCBI lineage: Eukaryota > Metazoa > Chordata > Aves > Anseriformes > Anatidae > Heteronetta > Heteronetta atricapilla. Next base: position 31,401,666 of record CM021738.1, on the reverse strand, counting down.
AGTGAGGGATGGCAGCAAAACACACCATTAAGTATGAAGAATACTGACAGAAATAAGAGAAGCAAATGTTCGGAGCCATAGAAGAAAGGCTGTCTCCACTGCCAATAAAATGAAATCCCATCTCTGGTTTGGGTCTGAGGATTCTGTTTTCTTTCCTATTTCGTCTGCAAAAACCCAGTAACAACCAACGCACACTTTTTGCCCTGCTTGTGGCACGCCTCCCCACCTCAACAGCTCGGGGGCACACGGGGTGCCCGACCCGCAGTGGGGCCGTTCCCCCACCGGGGGTGCTCGGACCCCAACAAACCCAGACCCTCAGCATCTGCTGCTCCAGCTGCCCGCCCTGCCAGCCTTCCGCTGCCAATCCTTGCCCAGTAATTTGCTTTTACTGTACAGCTGCCAAGAAAAATAGTCTCTTAAATGCCTTGTATAGTGCCTCTTGGCTTTATTAGCATTGTTATTTACTGGCTTTCTGTGCTCTGTCTGCATTTTCCCCCTAGGAGATTACTGTCATGGTCACTGCTGTCCTGTGTACATAGAAGAGGGCACAGACCTTCTTAAGTTTCTATGGTGCCTAATTTGAAGCACGTTAGCATTACTGTTTCAGCTTTATGTAAAAAGGATCAATTCAATTTTTAAGGTAGTCAGGTTCTATAACCAAATATTGCAGAATTAGGATGCAGGCTCGTTGAGGCTGGAGACACCTCTGGGTGTCCCCGCACCCCGAGCAGGGCCCAGCCCCAGCCCCAGGCAGCCCCGGGGCTCCCCCCGAGCCCCCCCAGCACCTCCCGGTCCCTGCCCAGGGCTCGGCACCGCGGTGCTGCCCGGGGCCGGGGGGAACCTCCAGACCCTGCCCAGGGCCTCCTGTCCTGGCTCCGCGGAGCAGAGCCCGGCCCCGTCCTGCCCGCACCTCCGTCAGGTGCTGGTGGGCACGGGGGGATCCCCCCGAGCCTCCCCTGCCCCAGCCCAGGCCCCGCGGCCTCTCCCCGCCGCTCAGGGCCCTCACGGCCGCCGGCAGCTCTGTGGCCCTCTGCTGGGCTCTCCCCAGCACGTCCGCGTGCCTCTAACGCTGGGGAGGGAGCCCAGGCCTGCGGGTCTGCCAGCAGTTGTTCTAAAATGTACTCAAGGGAAGTAATGACATATATATATATGTTATTATGTTATTTATATGTTATATGTAATATATATATCTAATATATATATAACATGTTACACATTGCATTGATCTGAGCACCTGAGCACATACCAAATCTTTAATAGCTGCAGTAAGTTTATTATCTATAGCCCCTTTCTTCTTGTGATGCTTCAAAACTGCGGTTTTGTTGCTTGAACTCCTACTTTTTGTTTTCTTCTGGTAGAGCTTCAGCAGGCTCATTCCAGCAACCAGTGTGTTTTAGAGACGTTTCCTCCTTACAGCGCTCAGTGGACTTAATGTGCAAATTCTTTGCCTCAGGCTCAGGGATTTTAGTTCATATGCTTTTGGCAGGATACTTAACCTTTCTTATTTAATTAGAAGAACTGAGAGAGAGATATTTCTCAGGGAAGGTAATTTTATAGTGTTCAATTTAGAGCAAACTATTTGTGGGTTTTGGGCAAGATGTGTTTCTGCCATTGAGTAGTGTTCCAAGTTTCAGCAAGATGCCCTCCACGTGGTGGCTGAATCGTACAACATCCAGAGGTGGAAGGAACCTGCGAGGGTCATCAAGTCCAGCTCCTGGCTCCACACCAGCTGCATCTAGGGCTGCCCCTGCTCCTTGCCACCCCAGTTGGAGACGCTTGGTTCCTGTGGCTGCTGATGGCAAGCAGTGCCTGTCCTGGGGCACTGGGGGGGATCCAGCCCGGGCAGCCCTGTGTGCAGGGATCACGATCTCCAAGACCCAGATTTGGGTGCAACAGGTCCCTCGTGTCTTGATAGGTCTATAAAGTGCTTATTTCCTTCAAACACCTGAGACTTATGTCAAGAGATAATTCTTCCCTTATCTTTTAAATCCTTCTTCCTACAAAAAGTGACAGCTGTTGATGAAATGACAATATGAGGCAACTAGTGGTAGCTGCAGGTTGTCAGCTGGGGTAACTGGAAGGCTTGGAAAGTTTAATTTCAATTTGAAATTATTTTATATGGAAAACCATGAGTGATAGGGTTATAACAGCAGCTAACAAATATGACCACATCTCTTCACGTTTGTTTTCCATTAACTAACTCTTTGCCTTTCTTCCTTTTAATGTTATATACACTTTTGGAGTCATGTTTCAGTTTAAATCTTTAAACTTGCTGGGGAAGAGGTACTCTCAATGTTTTGTTTCTGCAGAGCCACAAATACAGAGGGTCAGCAGCTGACACTGCTATCTGCAAACTGTAATTCACTGGCTTGATTTAATCTCTGAGAAAATGGGTAAGCATGATTGCACATGACATCCAGATTCCCTCTGTTGTCAAAAGCATCCAGAATATGGTGCATCCTGAATTATCAGAAGGACAAAATTGTACTAGGCTACCCAACCAGACCATAAGTTCTGCATTTTTCAAAGTTTCATGAAGAGGCCTTTTGTGAGGTCTCATTCAGACGTCTGGGGATGTTTCTGGAGACCAGCACCCCTTCTGCCTGGTGCCAGCTCAGCACCCCGACCTGCTGGTGCTGCAGGTGCTGCAGGGGAGGAGCAGGCGGCATCAGTGACCGGCAGCAGGACCTCAGGGCAGTGCCACACGTATCACCACACTTGGCCTCCGTCCCTGAGCACCCGGTGTGCACGCTGAGGGACAGGCTGTGACCATGACCGCCACCCCCCTTGCCCCTCAGCGTACACCGCCGTCCCTGTCCCATTCCTGCAGCGTGCCACCTTCTGCCTTCCCCAGAGACCCAGCAGGGTAAGAAAGGAGCTCTTTCCCCAGGGCATCTCCACATGGCTATCATGGCAATAGCTCCATTGAAAGTCACCTTTCTCAGCCCACTGTTATCATGAAAAGTGCTTTTTAAAAAAAAAAAAAATTAAAAAGATATATTTAAAAGTTTGGTGCAACCAACAAAAATTTTCACTACATTTAAATATTGTTTGTTTCTGCTCTGTTATGACAAGCTTCTGTTCTTTACTTTTAGTTAGGTGAAACCCACACATTTTAAATGCATCTATCTGGTTTCATCAATTTTATAAGAAAAGGATTTTGATTATATAGAAATCTAAGCTCAGAAGGCTTTGGAAATGAGCAGTATTTGAGCCTTCACCATATTTCTGTTGCTGAGAGTGCCCATCCCTATATTTTTCACTTGCAAATATTTAGCTAACATGACATTAATTATGATTGGAAAATGATTGAGCCTGTAAATTGTGAGACTGTTCACTCTTAACAACATAGCAAGTATCTCTTTGATTAGATTGCTCTCTCCTTTCATTACTGAACAACTTTAAGCTTAAAAATAAGTTAGAAGTGAATAATATTTGTGTTGAGAGACTCTTTTCTGCACACTAGTGAATAAACATATGAAAGACAATACCTCCTCTTATGCCCAGCCAGAGCAGTCTCCTCTGTGATTGCTTTTCAAGGAATAAAAGTTAGGATCTACTCTCAAGGACTAAGCACAGTGTTTCCAACAGTTTGCCCATTTGGATTCTTCTGTTTGCAGAACCACCATACAAAATTTTCCTATTTGCAGTTTGTTGAGCAGGAAATAAATAAATAAATAAATCATGTTTCCTAAAAATATGTGCCAAGAACCCCTCCATATTCACCTAAAACACATGAAAATCTGGGCCTTCGTCCCAACATGCAGCAAGCACCTGGAGTTCCTGTTCTAGTCTCAAGAACCTTCAGTGACTATCCTGTGAAAACTATGAAACCATTTAATCAGCAGTGCTAATTAAGCTCTCAGGCCAGGTTCGGATTTGGGCTCAGAAGGGCTTTATCCACTGTACAGCAGAGACCTGCACTTCCACCCACTGTCCATCCATCCAGATGCTCATGCATGGGCTTGTTTACTGTCACCCTACGTGATCATATAAACCAAGCACTACTTGGTGTTCATGTGATTGTGTTCCTGCTGCGTGTGTCCCTGTGAATGCTAAGGCATGTTGGCATGGGCAGGTACTCAAAGGACCAGCTAGATAAAAAAGCATTGATCTCCATGTCCTCTGCTACTAGCATCTGTACAGCACTGAGGATATAAAGCCAAACCCAGAGGTGACAACAGAGCAGTCAGGGTTTGGCCATCGTGATTCACCAAGTCTGCACCTTTTCCAGCCTCATTTCTGGGAACCAGGGCAGCAGCGGAGTTCTTGAGACAGCTGCTTTGTCTGGACAGCTATGCTGGCTGTATCCACACATTTTCCCACCCTGCAGGAGGGTAATACCTGTTATCTTCCAGAGGCACTGCAGGAGAAAGTCCTCGTGGAGGTACTTGGTGAGTAACACGGAGCAGAACGCTTTGACCTGGGAGCAGAGGATTGGCGTCTCCCTTGCTGGAGAAGAGTGTTGGTTCCCGAGGACACCCAGGGTGAAGAGTTCCCCTCTAATGCAAGTAACCTTCATACCAAGGAATGCAGTCTGTCAAGTAATAACTGTGGATATGTTGGTTTAAATTCTCTTCAGTATCTTAATCCTTGTACGTTATAGAGGAACCTGTTTAATTTCCTACTAAAGCCCCAGGACGAGATGTAAGACAGGTATGGATTTCTCACCTTCTGGACGGATGTGCAGCCCAAGCAGGTGATGGCCTTCTGGGGATCCTGCTCACACAAGAAAACAATCAAACAATGACAAAGAAACATCAAGTAGAGAACTGTTTGCTCAATAACTTTCTTTCATAAATGTATTATTTTCTTCTCGTGTTCATCACGGGGTGACCAGGCACCTCCAGCTGCGTAGTGAGGAAATGCAGTTCCAGGGGCCCCTCTTACCACACCACCATCAGTGCAGTTTGTGTGTTTTGATGTGCATTGTGAGGAGCGTGAGAGATCTGCCAGAGTCATAATTTTTTGATACCGTACAAGAGTCCTGTAGATCATATCCAGTTACAAACCTTTGCTGATTTTTTTTTCCCATGCATAATCTAATTGAAAATTGCATATGTATCTCCACATCAGCAGTGCAGTCAGCGCTCTTTTAAAATATGTATTTAAAAATGATGGTGATTTTTGAATGAGGTCCTGTAGTCTTTTCAGTTTTTCCAGGTAACATAATAGCTAAATTGTCATTATCCATATTTGAACAGAGAAGGATCTACCTCTGAATGCATGTATGACAGAAAGGGCTATTTACTATTTAATTAATATAAGAAAACCGCAATAATCTGCTCACCGGAGGGTAAAAATTCAGCAAACCTGTGTTTTACTAGAGGACTACATGAATTCACATCAGGTGACAAGGCAGTGTATTGTTTGTTTATGAATTTGATTTTATTAGTGATAAGTGTCAGTAGGGGATGACTTGCCTCTGAAGAAGTGTTGCATTATTGTCTTGGTTTCTAATCTGCAGTGTAAACTAGACCTGCTTATAATAAGATGCATATTTGTGCCTTGTCCTTAATTTGGTCAGAAGTCCTAGTAATCCTATACAGTTTAGAATTCATGACCTTGAGCCTAGCTGGTTTATGGCTATGCATTTCAAAGAGGGTAGAGCCGAAGTCTGTAGAGGTAAATTTGCCTGAAACCAGTGCAGTCTTACCTCTTGTTGCTTCTTAGTATAAGTACACTCAAAACACAAATAATAAAAAAATATTGTTTGTCATGCTAAGAGAGAGAGAGCATATGAAAGCTGTTGGCATATTTGTTTTTATCTTCTTAGTGAAACTTCTGGAAAATGATCCTACACATCTATTCATAGTGTCATTTACGCAAGGTAGGATTTGCAAGAGACTGATTTAAAAATAGATCATGGATCTGTGCCTGAACGGGCTTTCCGAGCAGGAAAGCACAGAGCCTCCGCTGCCCACCGCAGACAGCAAAGGGGATGCGCCGTGTGAACAAATGGGCCACGTAGCCACCTCCAGCAGTGAGGAAACAGCACCCTGAAGTCTCTTGTTGCCAGCCCCGGGAGCCTGACCGCTGTGACCAGTTGGTCCCACACCCATCTCAGACACAAAGGGCAAGTGTGCCAAGCACCAGAGCATGGATTTCGAGTCAAATTGATAGTCTGGCATAACACATAAACAGAAATTTAAAAATAAATTTCCAAATAATAATAATAACAACAACAAACAACAGCAACAACAAGAATAGCAACAAACATTTTCATTTAAATCCACTTAAAAAGTAAGGTAAGAAGAGAAGCAGCTCATTAAAAATCAAATTATATCTGTTTAACATTCCAATTAAAATATGTTTTGATACAAAACTTTAGGTCTGACCCAAAGCAAATTCTCTAGTTTTATATGTAATGAAAAATAAATAAATAAACAAATTCAGAATTAACTGGCTTTCTACCATATTTTTTTTCGTTGCAAATTGAGGAAAATCTGTGAGTACAACATTTTTATTTATGCATACATTTGGCATTTCCTCTGGAATCTGTGGCTCTCCTGAGCCTGGAGACACCCATACGAGAGTGAGAGGAGAGATTGCTGCTCATGTAAATTTGCTTAGCTAATTCTGAGCACTCCAGCAAGTGGGAAAATGCATCACCATGGGACGCAATTCCGGCAGCAAACCCCAGGCGTGGAGCAGGAAGAACAGACTGTGGCCAGTTTGCACTGTGCCTGGGCTGCCCCAATACTCTAAGCTCTCAGTCAAACTTAAATTAAGTTGGTTTCACTTTGCTTATGAGATCTAGGCACATTGTTTCCCACTAGGTATTAAGACTTCAGAAATTTAGTGTGGTTCACTGTAGCTCTATACTAGGATTCGCAAAATGTTTGATCTGATATAATCTGAATTGCACACTACAAATGCAGTACAAAATATTTATTTACCACCTTGAGTCAAGGCAGCTCGACCTTTTTGGCTATGCTGAAATGAGCGAGGAACACGGTGCATGTTCAGCAGAACTGAGCCAACGCATCCTTCTCCTGAATTGCCTTTAACGCCACATATCTGCTGGAGTGATTCTACAGCGATCCTCCCTCTGGTCCTCTGCAGACAATGAAGTGGTCTTTGACCACTCCTGTTGCCGCTGCGTGCTCTTTGTGGCACTGCTGTGTCCAGGCAGGCTGCCCCACCAGCAGCGCCCGCGGCTCACGCCGTCCCGCTGCCCTGGGCTGGTGCGGGGCGGGCGGCAGCACCCGGCCCATCTGCTGGCAGCGGGACCAGCCCCAGGCACGGAGCCTTGCCCAGAATTGTTTGAGAACACTTTGCCTAGTGAAATTAATAGCTGTCTTTTAAGTCCCCTTCTAGAGTCTGCACAAATGCAATTGAAGTGATAATCTTAAAAATTTAAATACTGCAGAGAAACAGCAACTACATTATCAAATTATAAGTAAAGATCGGTTATTTTGTTTCAACCTTTATAGTGAAAATTATTTTCTTATTAAAGCAAAATCAAAGAGCTATTACTGTTTTCCTGGTTTTTTAAAGAAGTAATGAGCAGTAAACTCAAGCAATTATTCACATGCATTATTAAATGTCACTGCTAAACAACTGCATATTACGAAGAGGAAGAGACATCAGTTCATGGAAGAAACTTGTGGCCGATTTCATACTCTGTGAGCTTTCATTCTTCAGTGTGATGCCTGAATAATTTTATGCACAGCATTTCAAATAAAGGTAGAATTTTCTTGATATCTGTTTGACTATGAGCTAAATTGAAATGCTTCTTACACCATCTTGTGCATTAATTCAACCAGCAAAGCCCTCAGTGTGCTCCTAAATGATACAAAATCAGATACTCTGTCATATTTTAAACATTATATATAATGACGCTAAAGAATTAGTATTGCTTTTAGCAATTCACTACCTGAGAGTTTTCAGTTCTCTTTATGCCTGACAACAATTACTCCAGCAATGGCAGTTTTAATGAAATGCCACTCTTTAAAACCAAGAAACACAGTCAGGCATCCAAGGGGAAACTGTCCATAACCTTTGGAGAGGGAGGAGGAAAGACACCTTGAAAGTTTTCTCTCAAATACTTTATTAACCCCCATGCTACCTAAAGGATAATTGAAGTGGTGACAAGTTTTATTTATTTATTTATGTATTCTGTTTAAGATATTGTTATTTGACATGCTAGCCTCTACACTAGTGGGGAAACAAAACATCAATAAAATGTGATTCAGTACAGAATATCTTAGCAATTAACATACAAACATATTTTTTCTAATTAAACTATAACGTTCATTTTTCTCCTAATTCCAACTTTTCTGCTATTTCATGTAGGTGTTAGTGTTGGTTTAGTTGCCAGTGATATTGGTATTGGTAGATTCCCACACGTAAATATAAGGTTGTCGTTGGCCACCAGGACAGGTGCATTAAAATAATAAAAATGCAAGATTGGTTATTGAAACAATTATACTCCTCAGCCTTAGACATGTGAGATAGAAATTAATACTAAGGAGAGTACAGCCTCTGCTCACTACGGAGAAGTGCAGGCAAAGGAGGTGTAGTATTGTTTTCCTTGACAGAAAAATCTAGCATAGAATGCAAAAAGAATACAAAAGAGTGGAATGTGTGAGAAATGACGGTGTGGCTAATTCTTCTCTATTTGTTTTGTTGTCTTTTAGGCAGTGACCCATATCATGCAAATATTACACTAACCATGAAAGATATTGAATGCAGACTGCTCTTACACAGTTATTTTGATATTGTACAATATGCTTAATAATGGATTCATTTAGAATTTGATTGATGCAAAGTCATTTCATCTTCTTGCTGGATGTTTTCAGATGATGAGTATGAGTCTGAATCTATTATTATGGCAATCCATTAGACACACCCCAGCCTTCCATTTCTCTGTTTCTGAAGGCTTATCTGTACACGCACCCTTACACACAAATACTGACGTGGATGCTCAGTACCTGAGCAGCCCCATGGACTTCAAGAGAAATACACAAATGGCAGAGTTTACAGCAGGACTAACACTTTTGTCTCCATCTTACTTCAATATAACAATTAGACAAGAATATATGGGAAGTCTCCTGAATATGTGTGAAGTCTTAATTTTAATTACAGCATATGACACTCTGGAATAAATAAATAAATAAATAAATGCTGTCATTTAATATGATGCTACAAAATGCGGTTTTGAAACTGCAATGCATGTTGCTGTACCTGGCACTTTTTGCAAAAACACAATTTACAGTATTTTGCTGCATTAAAAATAAACAGTCCAGGATTTCTTGACGATGAGTTGCAATTCTACCTCAGCATTTGGGTACCCAACTCAAATCTCCTTTACAGCAACTGATTTGCAGAGGCATTTCAGGAAATATGAAGTAATTTCAAGCTCAGCATCTGAAAGCTGGAATATCCCAAACCACAGCTCATCCTTGAAAATGTTGTCCTTAAGGACTGTGGCAAAAATTAAGCACAGTATGAAGGTCTAATTTTCTGAATGACAGCATAAATCATAACTGGAGGCAGTTGCTTAATTAAAGCTGTGCAAATAAATGACTTTTCAGTATTCTGGCAGTTCCAAGAAATCCAGAAGTCATTTCAGGTCAAACAAAATGGTTCATTTAACCCTTTGATTCTCTTTGATATATATATGTATATACATATATTTTACAGCAGAATGTTTAAGTGTTCCTTAAGCATTTACCTCTGAAACTGAAGGATATACTGAAAGACATTTCTTAACCAACATGATAAAAATATAAGCTCAAATTATTTAAATTAGAAAACATGCACAGCACAGGTGACTCTTAAAATTAAGTTTTCAAGCCTTATTAGTTTTAACTTCATATTTTCCTAATGTAAAATTTCAGAAAAGCCAGAGCAAGTTTATGACTATTTCATTGTCACCAACACTTCTTTCTCTGTCAAAAGCCCAATTTTGCCCATTTCCAGCTGTAAGTATGTGGGGCAGGATGGTGAGTGAGGCTGAACCAGAGCCAGAACAAAACCACGGCTTTTCCTCTGCTGCTGCCACCTGCTTGCAGGAGGCCGTGGAGACACTTACCAAGCAAACAGGTAATGAAAGAAGTTGAAACGAATGGTGGTAGAAGTACAGATGTGAGAGAGCTTTCACTTGAAATAATTAAAGTAATTAAAGAAAGAAATGACAGTAAGTTTCAGAATCTCTTAAAGTGTTGGTGCTGTGGTTGGCCCTAGCACCCATCTGCCACCTTGTCCTCTGTGTCCTGTGAGAAGTTCTGTGAATTTGAAGCACTGACGGGCTCCCCCACTGTTTCTGATGATATCTGCCCGGCAGGACGAAGACGTCCAGGTCCTGCCGAGCTCCTCCTGGGGCATCCCGTCCTGCAGGCTCTGGGCTTGCTCTCAAGCCTTTTAGTCCCACGTAAGTTCATTTCTGTCGGTGTCAACCAGGACCACGCAGTAAGGAACAAAATGGAAACAAGGCAGCTTGTTGTGTAAAAACTGAGCAGATGGGGAACCTATATTTAGAAAACAAACAAATAAAAAGGGTAGGGAAGGAGGCGCTTGCCTATGAACGGAGAGATTTGTGTGACGTCTAGCTTGGTGGTTATTATTATTCCTGGGCAAATACAGTGGCCAGCTAATGTCAGTCGCCTACACCAGATAACACCTGATTTTGAGATCAATCATAAGTCCTACACATTCCAGAAATGGCGATAACACCTCCAGAGAAAGGCCAAAGTGGGCAATACTCCACGTGTGACCCCAATAAATGCCTTGTGATAAAACTGTTGGTTTCCAGCAGTCACATTTCTAGACTCAGTCGAACATTTTACTGTCTCTTGACTTCCTGATGTGCTGAAGGAGGCAAAAGGAATTCCCAAATAACACGCTATTCATTTCTTCCTGACATCTCAGCGCGATGTTTAGTGATCTATCAATCTCCTATTACAGAGCATTATTATATTCTGCCCAGGCAGGCTTCCCCTCGCCTGTTATTTAGAGTGGACCTCTGTCCTCTGCTTCTCATAAAAAGGCTTAAAAGAAACGGCAGTGCTATATATAGACCTCGCCGCCTCTCAGCACCATCTTCACACATGAAAGCACAGTATGATTTGAAGAAAAGTGTTTTCATTTTAAACAGTTTCAGAATCAAAGTTACCAAAATGTGATATCATTTTACACTGCAGCAACAGCACCGAGCCCGCTGCTCCTGCTGATGTTCGCTTATCTGTTTTTTATACCTCAATTTGACATGTTAAAAGTGAGGGACTAATAATCAGGCTTATTGACATGTAACTACTGCTAAACTGACAAGAAGGGAGAGAGAGAGAAAACCAGAATTTAGAAAAAGAACAAGTTCTGCCTGTGGAGAATCAACAATTAAGTACCGAGTTTTTGCTAACTGCCGGGAATTACTTAATATTTTTCTGATCAGTGATGTTATATGATTGACTTCACCCCCAAAAGACTGTGCTCCATCGGAAAGGCAGACATATTTTCTGTGATGTTCAGTATCTCTGAAAACTTTACAAAAATTATATACATTGCTATAAATAGAAGTCATACCTTTCTAACATTCGAAAGCTAGAATTTTAAGATTTTTACAGCTTTTTTATTTTTTTCCCAACAATGAGTGAGTTTAAGGTCAAATTTTGTTTCTTGTACACATTAAATGAACTCATTTCCATATCAAGTAGTTCACTCATGGCTTCAGGGCTGACCAACATAATTCTATTTTCACCGTAATTCAGCAAAACTATTTTTCATATACTTAAGTCTCATTGACTTCAGAGGACACTAGGCATTACCTTAAGTTGTTAATAAATTTAAGTCATAGACAGAAGTGAAACCCAATTCAGTCCGAGGAGGATGATCAAGAGTCACTCATGTGAACCACTCAATTATAGTAAGGACCAGTGAAAATCTACAGATGTCATGGAAAAAAACTTTTTATTATTATTATTATTATTTTTTTCCAGATTAATTTATACCTACTTTCGTTCCATTAGGAAGAAAGGGGAAGCACAGGGAGAAGTAAAAATGGGTCTGAGACATCAGGTCATGAGGCTAATTTTGTGAGACAGTCAACCAGTTTTGCAGAACAAAGAACTTTCAATTAAAATTAAATGCACAGCCAGAAAGCATTCAGAAGGCTGAGAGATGAATTTTCAGTGCATGACAGAAATGTGATTTCTCAATGTAAGGATAAATAAAATTTTAGAAAACTCACTTCGGTATTTTTGAAATATATCATTATCAACCACAGATATTTCACATTTTCTTAAAGCACGTATATTGAATGCATAGCTTCAACAACCAACACACAAAAAAATCTTACTATTTTCATTTTATACTTTAACATGGTAGCATTGAAAATAAAATTGCAAAGTCACATATCTTTTCTATGTCTGACAAAATTGCACATAAAAGAACGACTGCAAAAGATTAATGACACAAGCATTTGTGGTAAGAATATGAAAAGTGATCTGGCCGATATCTCATGCACATGCTTATGTGGAGGATGCCATAAATATCTCTTGGGGATGCTGACATGATGGGCTGCTGTTCCCAGGCCACACATAATGGATTAACCTCATGTCCCATTTGCTCCCTATCTCCCTTGCTTGTCCTGGCCAGACTGTGTGGCGTACATCCCATCCTCAGCGCGTGCCTGCGGTGGGCAGAGCTCCATGGGCACAGCAAATTCTGGAGACAGACTGACGGTCTTACAGGCTAGGGAAAAGCTCTGCTCCCAGACACCATAGTTGCTTCCCAGGATTAGTGATTGTGACTGAGGTCTTCAGAACAACCCACAATAATTTAGAGCAAATGGTCATAGCTGGAGAACATGTGCTCTTCATGATCTCAAGGTAGCAGTGGTGAAGAGCAAAAGGAATTTGGCAGAAGGTAGCTTTCATCTTGAGATTTTTCCTGAGATGAACTTACATATGATCACGAAAAGCGAGACAATCTCACAGTGCCAAGGCCGCTTGATACTACAGTCACAGGATGACTGTCAGGGCACTTCTCTTGCCCATTGCCAAGACCTTGATGAAATCTTTTCTTCCTGCAGGCTTGTTTCTTGTGTACACTCTCTGTCATTATTTGAGATTTCAGTCTAACAAAAGAAATCAGCAAGCTAACCACGCCATCCTTTACAACTTTTGCAATAACTTCTGCGTGCCAGGAAAACCATCACCGACGCCGTAACAGTGGCTGCCCACAGCTGCAGGACCACACGATGTCCTCCTGCCCTTGTCCATCTCAGCAGCTGCACCGGGCAGAGCGACCCTGCAGCACCGGCACCAGCAGGAGCATTATCGGGCTCTGGAAGAGATGGCTGTAAGGAGTACCACTCACGGAAATCAAATCACTTGCAATCCATCTGTATGAGTTGTTTACTCTTAAAGCTCTTTAGATCCTGCCAAGGAAGGAACTTCTCAGTCACAGTACTTTTTTCCTCAAGATGCCTCAAGTTTCCTTGTTCCAATAAGCATACATCACAATACTCTCTGATCACGTTCAGAAAGTCGAGGTGACTGCGAGACAGATTTATCACCAAACTGACTGGCTTACAAGACACTTGATGCTAAATAGCTGCTTGTAGTGGCCTCTCCAGAGCCTGCTGCTAGCACATCATCACAGCTTTTGCTTTTGGTCTCTAACATTTCACGCTCAAAGCCATCACACAAATAGGGTAATGCTGCTGCTTTGCCCGGGGCTTACATTAAATCACAGTCCACAAAGACACCTAGCAACTGATGTATGGGAAGTGCGACAGGATCAAGTGCGGAATTGGACAGAGAGATGATTGCCCTCTTGGGGTGCAACTATGCTATGGGTGTACAGAGCAGTGACCTTGCCTTCTGTTGGATGGATATCCACACTCCGAGCTGTCATATGAAGAGACTTTGTATTTTTGGGGTCATTTTTAGTTCTTTCCTGTTCCCCACTGATGCATGCTGATGCAGGAGGATCTTAAACAAAGAGATTGCATTTATTTCTACTCCAACGCCCAAACAACATCCTCAAAACAGAACTTTCACAATTCTTACCTTCTACCTGACAAAATGGACTAGTCAGCAATACATAGAAGACAACCTTAATTTTTGTGCAGTATCTCTTCTGGTTGCATTTTAAGCAGCAGCATTTTGTCAAAAACTCATTTTCTAAAGCACATATTCACTTCCATATATTGGTCTTAAATTTAACCTGATGCATCTTAAAAGGTCTAATTTGATAAAATTAAGGGGCTGAAAAGAAGTCATATGAAAGACAACCACAAAGAGTGTGTGACTTAATGTAAGCCATCTCCCACTTTTAATTTACAACTTCATTTAGCTCCTAGACATGTAACATCTATTTGACCTCAATTAAACTCACTTATTCTTATTACTCTTCACCTTTGCATTTGGCTCTTTGTTTTACAATGCACACAGATATATTATAAAGAATAATTCCAATTATTCTCTGTGTGTGCTGATGGATTAAAGATGACATTACAGCTTGATGGTGGGTGCTTGGGTTTGGCAAAAAAAGGGCCAGATATAGGGAATCTGGGAAAACTCTTCCATAGTTAAGAACCATTATCTCTGCCAAGTTACAGAGCCCAAGTGTGCTGCTCTGACTTTAAATTAGGGAAGTGGCTGCCGCAAACTCCAATGTGGTCTTAGAGACAAAGTCAAAACATTCATCATGGCAGTTAACCTCTGCCAAGTCTCATGTCTTCCATTCGCTGCAGGACCAGAGCTGCATTGGGCAGGCATATACCTAATGCTCAGCTTCAGATTGGTACCAAAACCTGGAGACACGCTTTTATGAGGTCTCTGGGGCTGAACTGTTTCAATGTCTACTTTCACAAATGTGGCATCGGAACAGTTTCAATCTGTCTACCAAAAAACTGTGATTAAATGCAGTGTATGTTAGCAGCACCGGATGCATAGCATAGAGTCAAAGTCAAAACATTAAAACAGACTTTTTACAGAATACTATTTAACTTTCAATATTTCATTTTTGTAATTATTTCCTTATTAGTTCTTCTGAAATATAGCAACTGATATTGTCCTAGCTACTGAAGACATCTTAATAACGCAAGAAAATGTAAATGGTTTAAAGAAAAAAAAAAAAGAGAGACAAAAATAGCAACTAACTTTATTTATTTATTTTATGGTATGAATGAGAACAGATTCACCAATGGAATCATCTTGATTTATGCCAGCTATAATTCTTGCCCACAACATTTAACAGCTCTTATTAAATATTTAATTATCTTTTTGAATATTTCCCTTGATCTCTGCCCTTTTCTCCTGGGACAGATTCCCAGGCAGTCAACACTGACACGACTTCTGTAAGAATATTAAATGTTTATAGTGATTTTTCTATTAGTTGATCTCAAACAACTTAGGAGAGTGGAAAGGATTAGTCAACTTGCCATTGAAATGGAATATGTGCTCCCCTCTGCTCTGAAAACATGATTTGCCATCAGTTTTTCAGAGAGAATAGCACATGCAGTGAAGAATACAATGGAAGTTTAGACAGAGCCAGAGGGTAATGGTTCCTGCTGGAATCTGGCCAGGACAGCAAGATTTACCTGCACCCTTACTGCACGGACGGTGTCGTGAGACGTTTAAGTACTGCAGTTGATAGGAGCTCCCATTTTAGGTCTCAGTCTAAAGAGGGGTCATTTCCACTGCTATGGGATAGACCCTCTCTGAGACTAAACAAGGCAACAGGCTAAATGCATGATTTTCTTCCTTTTTTCAGCTGCGGTTTGTTACTATGGGTTTAACTAAGTGAGAAGCTTTATTTTGCTTAAGACATAAGCCAACATCTCAGAACAACACCCAATTAAAAACAGATATATTTCTCTTTACTGTACTCTGTGTGTGCAAATACAAAAGGTGCTGGCTATTTTAAAGGATTTGATGGACTCCTTTTACCCATGGTCTTTCTGGCTGGGATGTCCCAGCATCTCAAGGAGCTTCTTTAAGAACTAAAATGAAATTTGGAACCTGGAATGTCCTTGCATGTTCTTTAAATGAACAAAATGCTTCTTAATTTTAGGTATGTGCAAAACATTTTGATGTACAAATACTGAGAAGAAATTACTTTCTGCTTATTCAGCAAGGAGACTGATGGGTAGAGTGTTTATGTGGTTCTGAATGAACATAAAACACTATTACAGATATTAAGCTACTTTGGCTGAAAGTAACTAGAAGGAATTTGTGGTGTCATTGCCAGCTCACCAGAGCTATTGGGATCGGCCCCTCACATGGGCGTGCTTGTGAGACAAACACTGCCAGTAGCACCGTGACATTCTATCCTCTTAAATCCATAGAACACGGCACCACAAAATGTCACAGGCTTTCATTTTGGAAATGATGTTGCTTTAATTAATATACGTAATCTGAAGCGGAAGTGTAAAATCCCAGCTGAGTTGAAGCCTAACGGCACATGGTGCCTCCCTGCGTGGAGCCCCGATGGGTTACCATGGCATTACGTGTTGACAACACAGAAATCAATTTTGACAAATGACTTGCTTTCCTAAACCTGTAGCAGTTTAACATTAAAAACACGGGGAGACAACACACAAAATCAGCCACAGAGCCTGACCAAGGGAAATCAGATCAGCCATCACTTCCTGTTAAGAAGCAAAGTGTTGTTTAACAGAGTAAATGGCTTTTACTTCCAGATAGAAAATGCTGTAAGAATAAGAGTTGCACAATGAAGATCAATTTAAATATACTTATTTTCTTCCATGCAACTGTGAGTTTCGACTGTTTGTGTACATAAATAAACACACATTTACTACAGTGAATAAACTTGTAAATTATTCTTTAACTACCAGAAAACACCAGATACAAAAACATGGGAAAATTATTAAATGGGACTGGTTTAAATGAAGGGTAGAATGTGCTGTCCTGTACCGGTCTGATGAATCAGTACATAACATATTGGTATTTATGAACCATAATAAAAATTTTCCATGTGGATGAGAGCATAGCTGCAGTATTAGGCTGAAGAATGTAGCTTAACTTTCACTCCAGCTTCACTGATGTGGAGTGTTCTGCCTTTAATTGCTCCTCTCGAGCAAGCACCCCAAGGGACAAAGGGGCTCTCTGCCCCTCAGATAGATTTACTAGAGCTTGCAGAGGCAATTACCCCCACTTCTCACATGGGGAAGTCCTGACCACACTGGAAGGGATGGGACTGCTTCAGTAAGTCCCCGTGAGCCACCCCAGAGCCATAGCTGAGCCCTGGCACGCTCAGCCACGGCCTCGCCTCGGGCACGGCGGGGAGCAGGGACCCCACAGCCCTCAGCCGGCCGGGGATGGGGCTGGTGTTCTTGCTGTTCAGGGTCTGCTTGGGGTCAGGCTCCCAGGGCAGCAGGGGGACCTGCACACCCACAGCCCCCGGGAAGGCTGGGGAATTGGCAGTGCTGCAGGCCAGCTTCACAGAAGTGATGCAGATATTCTGAGTCAACGAGACTTTGCAGCCATTACAATGCTATTTTGTGCCATGTCTTTGCAAGGATTATAACAATAAATGGCTTATACAAAGCTATACTATTCTAAGAGAAATTTCACAGAATTATTTTTAAAATTTAGAACCTCCACTGCATCCTGAGCATATACATGTTATGCAGCTCTTGGAGCAAATCAGGCAGTAAAAATACGGTTCAGTCAAGGACCTGTTCTTGTGTTTTAACACCTCTCATTTTCCCGGTTCCCATCCTCTCCTCATGTTCTTTCTAATCTTTTTCCTATCTTACACCTTTGACTGTCAGGAAGGGCTAATTTAGCTCAGTAGCACTCTTGTAAAGTGAGTGGAGATGAAAAATGAAAAAGCCAGCCATAAAGACGGAGTTACATATATTCAGTATGTAACGATTATACTTCAGATGTACTTAAAGACAATGGGCAGCACCTTCATTACTGTGTTACTGGCTTTTACAGCAAAGTAACGCCATTGCCAGGAAATAAATCCCAGAATCATGTTTTAAAATTACTGTGATTTTTCTTTCATGAATATCACAAAAATACCCTCAAAAAATTATGAAAAATTTTGACCGAAACTGAGAGTAGCAAAGAAATTCTGCATCCAAGATTAGCAACTTTTTATTCTTGGAAATATCAAGAGATATCACAGAATTTTACTCAGTATGAGAATATTTGTCAGAGGACAGCGAATCGGGGGTGGAGCAGTGGTTTAGGGACTGAGTGCTTTCCTTTGATCTGCTCCAGTTCACCCCCCTCTCCTATTTCAGTTTCTTGTTCATTTTTAATTTAAATGTGCGCTTGACAGAAGTGTTAAAAATGTCACAGAAATAAATTGTCACTGATACATTTTTAAATTTATGTTTGCTTCAGAACTGTTGGCAGCCTCTGAGATGTTGTAATGCTCGTCTCTCTTTAGAAATCAATCATCGATCACAGTGAGATGCTGGGACCTTCCAGATGATTAGGAATTAGCCCAGCTCCACTCTTACTGGGGAAAAGCATCCATGATGACAGCGGGGACAGAGCCAGGGTGTCAGTGGAGACCTCTGAAAAGCGTGCTCTGTACAGTCAGGCCCGTTGTGTGGCACTTCTGTGCCAGCACGCAGCCTTCCCCCGGTGCTGTTGGTCCTTGCGGCACCAGGGGAGCTCCAGGCCTGGGGCCATGGCTCAGGATGGGTTTGTCCTCCATGGTTGTTTCACACTTCCCAGTGGAATTTTCTCACTTAGGTTCTGAACAAAAGCCTGTACCCAAACCAAATCCTGCAGCAGGAAGTTTGAGAGATCAGTCACGTGTTGCACAAAGGCTCTGGTGTTTAAGACCTGAAACCAGCTTTCTCCATGTGAAGCTCGGTGCTCTTGTGTTGGAAGAGACTCTTCCAGCAGCCATTCTCCATTCAGCCTCTCCCTGCTGCAAATGAATTTGTGAATACCCTTCCCCACAGCTGGCTTGGTTTCAGTTTGACGAGCATACAGAGTTTAAAAGTGAGTCCAAGACAGGTGCTAGCACAAATCTATGATGAGCCGCAAATCCCTTAAATATATCATGGCAAATTATAACTTTATTAGTATACAGATTCTAATTCTCACTACATATCTTCTGGAAAGAGTAAATGAAATAAAATCCCAGCCTTGCTAGTTAGGTTTAAGCTTCATAAGGCAGGATTTGCCCTGGTTTTTATCCCAGGGGGTTTACAGCTGCACAGAGTGTCACTGGGATTTTTCATAACAATAGTGAAGTGCCGGGAGAATGTCAGACGCTGTGTCTGTGCTTTATTCACAAAGTACAGAGACTTCACAGGTTCTGGGTGCCAGCAGAATGTGCAAGACTGCAGGCACCCTTCATTCAGACGTCCCCACCTCGGCTCCGTGGGACAGCGACCAGCCCCAGGTGTGACCAGCGCTGCCCGTGGCGGCCGGGCTGGCTGCTGCCCTGTCACTGCCAGCGGCACGGGGACAGACCGGGGTGCTCCGTGATGATTAATGGCCTGACACCGCTTCTCGCCACTCCTCTGCTGACAGTGCTTCACACAGGGATTGCTAATCTTTCCATCATACTGCACAGGCTTGCACATTTCTAAGCAAATTTGATGTTAAAAAAAAAAAAAGGAAACAGACACAAAAGCACAGGAAGAATGATATTTATGCTATGATGGATGAAATGAAGCTCCCATTTTCACTGCAAATGGTTGGACATATGGACTATAATTGGGGAACTTTTACAGAGATTTCAACTATATCTCACCACAGCAGTTAGCACAGCTGAAATGCCTGACAAATGAAAAATAGCATTGCTTCTCACAACTGCAAGGTCACCAGCAATTGATAGTTTGAATATATTTACATACACTTTCCTCCTTTTCTGTGAAGAAAACGTATCAATATGGAGGTGATTTTTGCAAAGATTTGATGTTTGCTGCTCCTGGAGACAAATGAGGTGCAGGCAGAGAGCTTCAGCAGCCGGGCAGGGCAGGCGGTGGTGATGCTGCTTTCACAGAGCAAAGCAGAGCAAACCTTAGTCACAGAAACCTGGGCAAGGCCAAAGCTCCACAGGTGGACACAGAAAGCCCGTTACTGTCACTGCGGGCAGGACCACCATCGGGACAGGCTGTGAGCTGCAGGGTCTGGGCAGCAGCTGAGCTGGGGCTGTCCCTGCAGCTTCATTCCAGCTGTGACTGGTGTTCCCCATCCCCTGGCTGTCTGTGGCATTTATCTTACCGCCTTGGAACCCTGTCCCAGTTTCAAGCTAGCTGGGAGAAGGGACACAGAAAGAAAACTAGTGATGCCCTTCTCATCTAAGGACACAGGGTGGGAAGGCAGAGCCCGCAGCTCATCCTCCCGTGATTCCCACAGCTGCTGAAAAGGACGAGATGTGTGATGTCCCTGCTCTCTCTTCCAGACCTTGTGAGGACACAGAGAAGAGGTGGCGGCTGGACGACCTCGGACGCAGCTCCTACATGTGTGCCTGTGTTTGGACGTGACGCCGAGCAGTGCCTGCACACCTGTTAGCACAGCTGTGGCCTTGCAGGAGCCCAGGGGAACGTGCTTTTGCTGACTGCAGTGCACCCCACCTGGCAGGAGGATCTCACTGCCAGCACCTGCGTGCTCTGAGCTAACTGACACAAACACGGGAAGGGGCCGTGTCGGGAACAAGAAAGCTTGTTGGAGCTTGGCAAACGTTCCAAAGCCTGGCCCAGAGGGTATGCGCAGGGGAACGGCCTACTTGCAGTCCGTGTGAGCTGTGCAGGCAGGACTCCAGAAAAATTTGTTCCCAAGGATGCGCTGCAGTGTCGCCAGCTCCTGACGCTCACCCTCCTGGCGCCCCTCCGTCATGCAGAGCTGCTCCATCAAAACCTCTCCACGACGGAGGCCCACAGATGAGGCTCTTCTCATTTACAAGGATCACACAGGTGAATACTTCCCTAAGGCGGAAAATGGTACAAGCTGACATTTTGAAAAGTGGCTAGAATAAGAATTTTGAAAGTATTTGTATGTCTAAACTCTAAAGTGCCATGGGAAATTGCTGCCACAGTCTCTGTCCAAACACGTTTTAGACCAAATCATAATGAATGTAAAAGAAAGTAAATGAGAAAATTTGAGGAGTACAATTTGCCTATTGCTTTGTAGCTCGTACCTACAAATTGCTTAGCGCAATTTTGTTAGTTACCCTGGGAATGTGAGTGTGCATGTACTTTTCTGGGTTATTATTATTTCTAGCAGAAGACAGACCTTGCACATGATAACCTGCAAGTTCCAAACGATCATTATTAGCAGATCAAATCCCAGCACTACGAGGAGCATATTAACACCACAATTTTCAGGTACAGCTCTAATAATACTTACTGAAAAGCAGTGCAGTGCACAGAGCTACACAGTACTGCTGCTAATGTCTGAGTAAACTGCTTCCCATATTATTTTATGGAATATTCATCACTGTGAATTTTTATAGCTCTCACAGTATTATTATCCACCCTTTCCTTTTGACCTTCTCCAGGCAAGGTGGTTTGTTCAGACCAGTCCAGATCTCAAGGCACCCATATTGACCACAGACCAGCTGACAAGTTTATGCAATGCACGAGCTGTCTCCAGGACACACTGCAGCTGAGTTTTAATTGAATGCCTGCAGCCTCCT
This sequence comes from Heteronetta atricapilla, assembly GCA_011075105.1. Classification (NCBI taxonomy): domain Eukaryota; kingdom Metazoa; phylum Chordata; class Aves; order Anseriformes; family Anatidae; genus Heteronetta; species Heteronetta atricapilla. The sequence continues at coordinate 31,380,078 of CM021738.1, read as the reverse complement.
CTAATAGCATCAGTTAAGTGGCACCATTCAATATTTGGACAGAGCCGCACAGACAAGTGTTCAAATAGCACACCAAGAAAAAAGTGAAGGAAAAAATTAAGCTGGAGCAGAGGTTATAGAGCTGGTTGTACTGAATGTTATCTGAACTGGAAGCTGCTGAGGTCGGACTTCTCCTGGTGTTTGCTCCCAGAAGGGCTGGGGCCCTTTGCTGCCCCAGGACAGCTCTGCCCCCCTCGGGGCCGCCTTGCCCCCGCTGCCTGCACTGCCCTCATGCTAGCAGCTCACATGCACCCGGCTGCTGCTCATGCTGGCTGTCTCCGTCCCCATGGTGCCACAGCACCCTGCTGGCAGCGGTGTGGGGGGAACATCTCCTCCTCCACCCCTCTGCGGCTGCCAGCCAATCTCAAAATCTCAAAATCTTTCTCTCGGTAGGGCTCTGTGTGAGTGCAGGTTTCCCCAGCAGCTATCAAGGCCCACACGGTGCCACGGATGTCCTCGAGCTGTCATACCTTCCAGATTGGTGTCCTCACAGCTTTCCCACACCCGCCGCAAGCCGTGCACTGTGCTGTCCATAAGGCTGCATGTGGGACCTCTGACACAAGCTGTGATGCATCGTGCTGACTATTTTCTTTCTTTTGAACTTCATCCACTTTAAAAGTTCAATTTCCTGGCAACCCTTTCAGCCGCCGAAGATTTACGCTGTGGTTGAATGCGTGCTGGCAGCAGAGACCTGCGGGCTCTGCTTGAGCCCCGGAGGGGTGGGCAGGGGCCGGGCAGCCTCCCACCCACCACGCAGCAAGGGCTGGCAATGCTGCTGGCAGTGCCAAGTGCTGCTCTTGGTATCTTTCTAATCTGAGCAATGGTGGATCAGGATGAAACTACCAACTTCATTTTCATTTGCAACAAAAATCAGGGCCTGAACCCACATCTTCACAGACAAAGGGCAACTGCTCCTAATGGCTCTATTGTCCAGCCTCTACTCCTGGGTAATTAATATTGTTCAACAGTCTGCAAATGACTTTTTGCTACTTATGGTAGATTGTTTGTGTTCTGTAGCTGCAATCAGACCCAGAATCCTTCTCTAGAGTGCTTCTAGAGTTTGCAGATGAATAATGTATGGAAGGATTTTATTCTAAATAGGCTACCTTTACGTGTCACTCTCTAAAGTTGTGAAAAGTCAGAACCGAAATCATACCCATCTTAAACTTTATGAAAAGTTCAATTGTTTCTGAAAAGCTGGCATGTCACTGGTGAAGCTGAAGTTCACTGGTCTGCCACTCCCAGTTTTCGCTAAACAGCATCTGAAACCCAGGGCCTTTGCAGCAGTCAGAGTCTCTTTTCCTCTGCTGACTGAATGTCCAAAGGGCCTTCCTGTTAAACAGGATCAGGGGGGTGTTTCCAGAGCTGTAAAGTGTCACAGGAGCATGTAAAACATGGTGAGTGTTTTTGTCAGGGTGTGTCGTATTTTAGATGTTATCAACCACCACAGATACTTTGCAGATAATATCTGCTCCTCTGCAGTGACAACTGGATGGATGGATGGATGCTCCCAACAGCTGGACTTTCACCTTCCCATTCTCGCTGATTTATTCCCATGTCTGTGGGCATGCCACAGAGAGTACTTTCCTTGAGTTGTTGAACAAAAATCTACCTTGACAGAAAATCTTGCATGAAAGGAAAGCTGGTATAATGTTAGCAGATTTGATTTCATTTAAGGCATTTGGAAATCCAAGAAATATTAAAATAAAAGTACTTTGAGTTGTCTGTTTTGTTTTCTCTGAATGCAGAGGGAAAAATTTGAATAGCAAATGTTTGAGTTCACCAAGGAATAATAAATCTACATGCCAGCAGAAAGTTCTCTTTCTTCCCAAAAGCTGTAGGTAGAACATTTCATGTTTTACATATCATTAGATGACAGCCATTGAAGTTGTGGTGCATTAGAATATACATTGTAAATTATATATTTTTTTCCTTAGCATTACATTTCTTGGAAGACTTTATGTAAAGTCTTGACCATGACTTAGATAAAAAAGCCGAGGGATGGCTCTGGGAGCCTTGCAGCCGGAGCCCACGCAGCAGTGGCGTGGCCCAGGGGGCAGTGCTGGCCACTGTCGCGCTGTGGGGACACCCCGGTGCCACCAGCACCCCTCTGCCCTGGCAGCCAGAGAGGCCAGCATCTGAACCGTGGGGCAAGAGGACAGGGGCTGAGCTGTTTGTATGGCAAATGTACATGAAAGGGGCAGATAAAGGGTGTACACGGAGTGCTGCGGGGCAGCCTGCGCCGTGCTACCTCCAGTTCTGCAAATGCTAAGAAGACCTTTGTGCTCGGGCTGAGCAGCACTCCCTTGTGATCGCTGAGTCCCGTAACTGTTCTGCGCTGGCTCGGCTGCTCATTATCCCGGCCGAGCAGATCATAACACGGATGATTTGAATGCTTGTCCAGTCCTTGCCATTATATAAATTATTTTCCAATATTATCCCAGGCAGGAATACAGTGGCATATAAGGAAAAGTGGATGCTTTGTAAGAGAGGGTCATGATAGATAAAAATGATAATGGGCACTGTAGTGCCATAATCAAAGTCTAATTGTCTCATTAATTAAGAGCAATATTCGGTTATGTATTGGGTCCTAGAGTGATTATGACTCAAATGCCTGCTAAAATGTGTGAATTTATCTTCTGGCTTACAGTTTTCAGCCAGGCAAAGCATTTGGTAGAGGTCAAAAAGTTCAATTGCTGCTTTAAAATGTAGTTGAACTTTAGGCATGAATAATCATTGATCTGCTGTTCAGCCACGCGGTCCTCCGATGCCTCTGCGGCGCGGGGGAGTTGTCAGCGCAGCTCTGACCGCTCTCAGCCGGCGCAGGGAGGGCGATTTGCTCTCCTTGAGGCACCGACGTGGCCTGCTGCACACCCGCTCCTCAGACAGGGTGCTCCATGGCACGCACCCCACGCAGCGGGGGCACTGCTGACACCTCTCCCCGTCGTGGGCATATCCAGACACTGGGTTGCTGAAATAGAGGGCTGCCAGAATGCCGGACGGCAGACAATTGAGGCACGTAAGAAGGACCCAGACCACTTGCCAGTCCATTTCCTCGTTCATTCACCAACAATTGTATGAGCACATTCAACTGCAAACACCTAAAAATTCTCCCCCCGACCCAATTTTCTGACACTGATCAAGCTAATTTCAAAAGTTCCCTGCCAAATATGAAAAGCTTGTACCACTGGATGTTCTGGGGTAATTAGATCAAGATTCAAGCAATTTGCTGTAGGGCCTGAACTCAGATCATCCTTCATATGTCTCTTTGCTAGATCTGTCTTTAAATTAGATTATAATGAGCTTGGCAGCACTATTAATAATACAGCAAATCATGGGAGAGTAGGGTTTTATTTCATTGGTATAACGTGCACAATCATGCTGCTTTTGCTTATATATAGTAGCCAACTGCCTCAAGTTTATAACTTTTTTAATCATAAAAATCAAATAGTATGATACATGACTATCTAAAAATTAACAATATCTAAGCTCATTTAAAGTAATAAAATAGGTTTAATATGCAAAGTTTAATAAACTATTCTGAAATGGCATTACTTAGTTTAAATATCACTAGGGTCCTATCTCTGGAGGTTAATTTATTTAAAGAGCGCAGCTCCTAGTTTTAATGAATGTAATTGAAGAAAACTGGTTCCTTCTAAATGATTCAGTTTCTGCATCCTCAGGTCACAGCAGGAAGCTGTGAGGTGGCGGCGGGTGGTGGCACATGGGGCTGTGGGTGGGCAGCGGGGTGGCACGGCCTGGGGACAGGGCTGGGGGGCTGGGGGACAGCCTGGGGACAGGGCTGGGGGGCTGGGGGACAGCCTGGGGACAGGGACAGGTGACGGCCTGCAGGCCTGCGAGCAGTGCCTCGGCCTGCGTGTTACTGAGAGGTCGGAAGCAATGGCGCTGGGGTGCTGGTTGCTGAGGCTGGAGAAGATGGAGCTGGGGCTTTGCTTTTCATCAGAGGCATCAGCAGTTTTGTGAGGACAGGAGTCGGTCTAAGGAAAGCTACCAGGGACCTTCCTCAGGGTTCTTTACTGAGTGGTTTAAAGTTTGATTAATGACTTTGGCATAGAAGGAAGGAGTTTGCTATGAAATTTGCTGATGACACAAAATTGAGATTGTCAGTACAGGGGAGGGTTGGACTGCTATATACAGAACAAACAAGATGACCTTAAGCATTGTAGTAATGTAATTGGGATTAAACTTAATAGCACAAAATGCAGGAACATGCACTAAGGGTCTGACCAGCAGCAGAGGGAAAAGGGCCTGACCACACGGACTGGCTGCATTTTGAGGGTCACCCTCCCCTCCGGCAGGATGAGCACAGCTCACGACCTTGCCCTATTCCCAGGCTGCGAGCGCTCGCTGTTTCTGGAGGGCCAGGGGTACGATCTTGGTAGCTGCAAGAGGATGGGTTGGAGATGTGGTGTCTGCAGCATGTGGTGCAACCATCATGAGCGGTGGTTGGATTGACTGGCAGTGTAGGGTTAAAGCACCAGTGATCAGCTGCAAATCTGGAACCAATTGCAATCAGTGCTGTGTTTCTAGTTGTATGTAATGTGTTCTGTAGATAGAGAGGAAACATAAACTATATTGATTCTTCTTTTTATATTTTATTTTAAAGAAAAAAATAAGCAGGAATGACATTTCATTGAATTTCAACTTTCTGGAGTAGCTGAGAACACGGTGCCATTTCACAGGCTGGTTCAGTCAGCCAGAATCAATGCTGCTGGAGACTGAATCCCACTTCCCACTCCCTTTAGAGAATGGACATTTCTCATTGCTTTTCTCCTAATAAAAGTGTCTAAAAGAGAAACAGACTATAAACAAAAATGCTTTTGGTTTTACTCTTCTGTAAATAAGAAATAATTCAGAAACAAGTATTTACATGCCTTGGAAGATGGAGATCACAACATGATCTCTGTGCTGGAATATATAGTGGAACACTGGTTTTCATTCAGGTGAGTGTCTGCATGGGGGGAGCAGACAGAGCAGGGCTAGAATTACATCAGTGAGGCTGATCTGAATCTCGAGCCAGCAGCTGAAGCGAGTGGCTGAGGATGCCAGACCTGTTAATTTTGTGTTTCTGTGATTTTTCAGTGAGGCCCCATCAGCCTTCTAAACCAGTCCTTATGTATTACATATATTAAAATCAGAAACTTACTCCCAAGTATCCAGAATGACATAAACACCAGCATAAATGATCTTGCTGTTTCCTTTTTCTCACATTAAGGAATAAATATAGATTCAGAGAGGGTGAGAGACAGCAGATTAAAATTGGTAAAATAAAATGTTTCTTCATGAGTTGTGCTGCTCATTGCTGTGAGAAAACATTGAGAGCATCCAATACCAGAGATACTGATCCAGACAGATATGGGGCCAGCTGAAGAGCTAAGCTATCTGCAGGAAGGAAAAGCTTCCCACACCTAAGACATGATTCTGGGCCAGCAGAGACCTGCCCCTCTGTGGGGTGAGCTGCAGCAGAGGGCTTGGTTGGGCCAGCATGCAGGTCCATGCCTCACTCCCTGCAGCAGTGGAGCACTCCAATGAGGACATGGCAGAGCAATGTCATGATGCACACACACAGCAGCTTTGAGCTCTGTCCCCTCTATGCTTTTATCTTACCTTTCATCATATAGCCAGTAAAAAGATAAGTTGGGCTTTCACAGTTTGACCTGAATCTGCAAGACTGGCAGAAGCAAGCATCTTCTGATTTCCACTCCAAACAATTTGATATGCTGCTCTCAGAGTCTAAAAAAAGAATCCTTTCATCTTCGTTTCCTGAGGTCTTTCTTCCTTTTTTTTTTTTTTTTTAAACCATATTCTAAATTCATAGATAAAACCCCAGACGATGGTATTGGATTAAGAATGACCACAAACAATACTGAGTGCCTCCCCCTGCCATTAATAAATTATATATTTTTAGTGTGTTTCTCTCATTACATTGAGATCACTGGACTTATTCTTGTGGAGACTATCTCTTTGTATCTCCCTACATGCATATGTGCACAGGTATATGTTTATCTCTAGTATCAAAATGGAGCAGAATAGTAAATTAAACTTTTGACTAATGAGCAAATCCACGCATAATGCTATCTGTGTTCTTTCATTGCTTTCCACAAATGTGAAATGTGGCCCAGGCCCAAGTCACCAAGAGATGAGACACCCAGTTGCATCGCCACCACGTTGTCATCACTTCTGCATGCTGGAATTTGGCTGGGGGTGGTTTCAGTGCAAACCCAAATATTCGTAACGATTAATACAAGCTACTAACTGGAATTCGGTTGCACGAGATGTCTGTCAGTTTATTTCTGAGAAATCATTGCTGTATTTTGTTAAATCAGAAGCTAACCCAGAGCAGTATTTATTTCTTGACAAATTTCTGGCGTATTTTCAGAACTTGTAAAAAGTCCCGGTGCATTTTCCCAACAGCACCAGATTCCTCGTCTACCCAAAATGGTCCTGAATGGTCAGTGATCCTCTGGCTACCTAAAGATGTCATGTCCAGCGCCCTCAGTGGAATAAATTACATACCTGAGGGGAAAATTAAAAAAAAAAAATAAGAAAAAGAGAAAGCATCATAAAAGGAGGAGAAAAGTTCCTAATTCAACTATGCCAGGCAGGGGGTGGTTCTCATTTTCACTTTAAATAGATTCTGGCTCCAGCTTTTATTCTACTATTTAAGAGCAAGAATAATTACTATAGTAACCCCGCAGCCTAACAGTATTCGCTGCCTGCAAAAGGAATCAACCCTACAATTAGACCTGGGGTGGAATAAGGAACTTCTTCTTAAAAGTAAGTGTGTCAATATTTTGTTCGATAGGTAGATTATTATCCCTACTTCAGGGAAGAATAACTGGGAAGATAGCTTTGGTTTTTAATCAGTGACATTATCTATCAGGGTATAAAAAGAAGCTTTTAAAAATGCATTATTCCTGGGTTGCTTTGACATGACCCAACTTAATGGTGCATACATCTCCTCAGTCATAAAGTATAACACTTTAAAATGAAACTTACCTTTCTTAGGGCTGGTACCTTCTCCCTTATCTCCCGCCAACATGAAATAGTGTTCTGCACTTGTGGGGGGACAGAAAATATTAACTTCATGAGTTATCAGCATTATGCAAATATATTACACAGTACAGAGATCTTAGGTTCTTAGGAAGAACCTAAGAAGATCTTTCCCCAAGCATGTGCAGGTCTGATTCACACACCACACGCCTCATAGAGACAACGGTATTTTTTCCAGGTTGACAGGATAGCTAATTCTCCTTTCGTGTCAAGTCTGTGGTTAAAGTTTGGATGCGGAGTTCCTTGGGGAGCAAAGAAACACTCATGTTAACTGCAAAGAGCTTTTGGTTCATGTCTTACTCTCTCTAACGAGGTAGGAATTTGGGGATTAATCACAGTGCCTTCCCTTCCTTGTCAGATGTAGAAACAAGGACCGAGAGGAGAAGAGAACGAGTTTCCTTCTGAGCTTGGCTGGTAATTAATCATGAAGCATGAGACTTTGTTTGCCAGCAACCTTGAACAGTGATTGCAAATGATCATCTACAGATAGGTTTGTGATTTTATTTTTCCCTTTTTTTTTTTTTTACTCAGTAGTAATTTTTCTGGCTAACTCTGGCAGTTGAAATTACATTCAACTTGAGCTTCTTGGATCTCTGCAGTACTGAAAACCAAAGAAAATTAAAGGATAGTGAATTTTGCATAATTTCACTCATGCTAAGAATTTCCAATTAGCAAAGCATAAATTGATCCTCTTTGCTTTAATATCTTGTTGTTTCTTTTTCCTGCATACAGATAACAGCTGAGTTTTAATTCATTTTAATTCTATTACCATACATAACCATCATGCACTGTGATAAGTATCTCTCCTGTACACAAATGCCTTTGAGAACTAACCATCAAGTACTTATTTAACCTCATTGTTAATGGGAATAATAGCATTTATTGTACATGTTTATTTATCCTCATTTATATAGCAAATTAACTTTTTTACACAAACACACCAGTATTTCTTTTCCCATTGATGTTCTTCCCAGCTAGGCTCCACTTTCTAGGTCGCATTCCCTAAAGGTTTTCTACATCTCTGTTAGCGTCCCACTCAGCTCATGTAACCAGATTTTTATTCTCAGCATTATTATTAAATATCATTAAAATGTGACAGAAAGTTTTACTGAGCCAAATGGAATTGGACTCTTACAGGAAATACAGTGTATTTAAATCATGATGCAGAGGAAAATTCTATTTTTCAGAAAATAAATGCTAAGTCGTTACATATAAACATGCATGCTGCATTATATATACTATATAATGCTAAGAAGAATAAAGGATTTTTTATTGTTATTTTCCAGCTTCCCAAGACAGCTTTTTCAGTGTTTTGCTGAAAAATTACTCGAGTTAAACCAAAGTATAATAAAGAATCTTCCAGTGTGAGTGGATATTTTTCACCATGGAAATACGTACAGTGCAGTTGATAATAATTACAGAGTAATGAGGAAAAGAAGACCAAATTTCTCAGCATAGCACTCGTTCTTGCTGTGACGCTCACTTTGAGTTCATCAGGCTGTGGGAGTAACCAAAGGTGTGATAAATTCTGCACATCTAAGTGTAAATAAACGGGATCCTGGCAAGGGTCCTGGTGCTGACCAGCTGTTGTGCCCCTTGGGATCACAGCAGACATCTGCCTGAGGCACCGCTGTGCACAGCTGAGACTGAGCAGTGCTGGAGTGTCAGAAGGCGGCCGGGTGCTGCGTGTGCCCTATGGAGACGGGTGTTGTCCAGCACTATCGTGGTGGTGTGAGCCTGAGGCGGCAGGGAAGTCCTGCTGGGTCTTTCTAACCAGGTAAAAAAAGTGATGGGATGCTTCTCTGCCTGCCTTTCGATCCTCATTCCCGTTGGTGGCTTTTCAAGGTGATGCAGCTCCCATCCTGGAAGTCCCGGCTGATTACTTGTGCTGTGATGGAAAGTCTTGTTTTCACATAGACCATTTACATCCAGTCAAGTTTATGTCTGCATTCAAGGAGATTGTCACTGATCTTCATGATTAATACCTTGCAATCGCAACACTAGCCTTTCCTAGTTGCCAAAGGAGCTGATGACAGCAAATTAATTAATTACCGATCTAATTAAAATATTAATATCTTCTGTGTTGGTAACGGATGCGCTTTGTTCTCTCTCCACAACCCTTGCACACCGAGCCACGTGCAGCCCACACGCACCCCAGCCACGACAAACCACACCACTACCAGCGGCCAGGGCCGGGCTGGGGGCTCTGCCGGGGGCTGAGATCCCTCCAGCCAGGGCTAGTTGGGGTGGCAGCTCACCATGTTATCTCCCAGATAAAAGGACCACCTTTTATACCTTTTGGGAAAGACCGTTTTTTCCCAAAGAGCTGGAATTCACAGCTTGGGTGGTGAAATAAAAAATGCGTCTCTGGGATTTGGGTTCCGGAAGGGGAAAAGTTAGAGAATAAAAGCTGGTTCTAGTTCTACCCAAACTAACACCTTATATAAACACGTGCAGCTGAAGAAAAGTAGCATAAATGCACATAGAGCAGGTATAAGCCAGCACAATAGGAAAATGTAATTTGACTGGTGTCTTCTGCACACGGAAAGGAGGGAGCCTGGGCAATCTGAGCTTTTTCTGCTTTGGTGACCAAACCTGTTAAAGTTTTCCTGGCAGTGTAACTTTTCATCTCTATTATCACTAAGGGAAGATGAAGTGTAATGTGGATAGGAATGAAGCACACCATTCTCATGGGGGGCTTGGGGCAGGGGACGAGGGCTGGAGGGCACTGGAGACCCAAGGGCACTGACCCTGTTGTGGTGCCCAGGGCGAGCTGACCGCCTCCAGCCACCCCATCTTTGCATCCACTGATACTCAGCCGAGGACTTGGTGATAAAACCATCGCTGCATTAATGCACTCCTCGTTTGTTTCCCTATCACTTTCCATGTCTTCTGGAAGACGGCTTTTTTTCTGCTATTTAAAAGTTTGAGAAGTTTTTCTGCAAATTACTAAATATGTTCATGCATTCCTGGGTCTTCACCTCTTGTCACAGAAAAAAAAACAAAATGGAAAATATAACCATATGGAGGAGGCAGTAATAACAGGATAAAATACTGTTGACCTCTTATCACTTTCACTTGAAATTAGCATTTATTTTTTTTCTCATTTGATGCACTGTCATTACAGGGTATGCATGTGTTTTAGTATTTTTATTAATAAACATGGTAATTTAACAACCAGGTTAATGGCAGTTTTAATGAGAAAGAATATTAATTGGAGAGGATGGGAGATCTTTGGTGGCTGTGGCTTTTTCCTTAGGATCTCACTCACCCTGTCCTTGAAAATCCACAGCATATGTGCCAAGGGTTGGGGGTTTGTTTAAATGTTGATAGTTAATGCACACAGCTTGTACTATTTTGTTTCATTTCACAGAGCCTTTTGCACAAATACAGATTCATGCCACCCCAGCCATGGGATTTACAGATTGCTAAATCTTAAAAGGTTTGCATAAACAGGCGTCTTGCTATTGATAAGACAGACAATATGACCATCTGTCTTTCTTCTGCAGCCAAATGAAAATGACATAAAGTATGGGTCTTGTCATTTAAAAACTAGTAATTTCCCAGCTCCCGTTAGCATTAATTTCAGCCCTGGCACAGCAGCGCGGCGCTCGGTGGGCGATGACTGCCGGCACGGGCGCGCGCAGCCCCAGCACGGCCGGGCCCTGGCCAGCCAGGGAGGCCCCCCACCGGCCCCGCACGCTGCCCACGCTCCTGGGCAGCCCTCACCCCACTCCTGCCCCGGGTGAGCTCTGCTCACGTCCAAAACGCCCCCAAAAAGAGATGCTGCTGCTCAGAGCGACCTGGGGCTCGGTGGGCAGTGGCCCTCGGCCCGAGCATGCGTTTTGGATGAAGGCTGAAGGTCAGCCTGCCTCTGTCCCTCTCGTTTGTCCTTCTGCTGTGCAGACAACTTCTCTGAGGGTTAGCCACCTTGCCTCGCGCACTCAGCTCCTAGCGCAGGCCCAGCTGCCCTGGCGGCCGTTCAGGAGCAGGGGCCACGAGCCCCGGCCCCGCGCCGCATGGGCTGAGCCAGCAGCCTGCCTGATTCACCCCAGAAACGTTTAAGTTCAAAAGGCAAATAAAAGCAAACTAATGACAAATCACATCACAAAACAGATTCGTGGAGCTGCTTGTACTTGTGGGGATGCTGCACACGCAGCAGCCAGCCAGATTTGCCATGGAGATACTCCGACAGAAAGCAGGTTTTCTCCAGTGAAACGAGAAATCACCAGCTCTTTAAACCAGTTTGCAAAATGAGCAGATTTATGGTGATTGTGTGATAACAATCTCCAGTTTACACTGTACAGCAGTTTTTACAATATTGTCTTAATGCTGCCATCAGAACATTACAGCCAATAATGGTGTTTCCAGGCTCTCCATAAATCTTGCATGGCTAATAAAGTGAAACTGAAAATTTAGCACATATACAGCAATTCCCAGCTTGCCTCTTAATTGCTAACATTTTTTTAATCCAAGTATCGCTGTGCACATGCAATAGCAAGGATGTGGTTTCAGACTACCTGCCATCACACAGGGGACATGGAGAGACCACCCTCCTTCTCCCCTCCCTAGCGGCTGATGTCCTCGCTTCGGTGTGTGGCTGCAGTAGCTGCATTCTGCTGACGAGTTCCCAAACGCCACCTGCACCACTGCATCAGGAGTCTGGAGACCGTAATACTAGAGCTAGCTGCAGGTCCTCTCCGTTTCAGAGTCATGCAGTCAGTGATGCCCTAGGGCATGCGGGTCCCATTTCAATCCAGCCTTGACATGTGCCAAGCATCTGCACCCCGTGTGCAGGAAAACAGCACACTGCTGCACTCCTCACCCCCACTGGTGTGTGCACAGGCAGCATGTCATGGTGGCTACAAGCACAAGCCTTTTACAGACCGGAGGGCTGACACTACAGGCCGTCTTCCCCCTCTGGTTGCAAGGATGCAGAGATTCAAAGCACTGGTGTAAAAGCCACTAGTTTCCATCTATGTTTTTTTTTGAGAGTCTTCTCCAGGGATTAATCAAAAAGTTTTGCAAATCTGATCACACTACGACGACTGCAGACAACATGATGAAAAGAAGCCCTGGAGGTCAGCCATCTGCCAGGAAAGGCAGGAGGTGTGAGTTTTCTTCCTCATGGTCTCATGGGCTTCCCTGAAAATGCAACTAGTCTGTGCCCACCTCTTGCTCACAGGACATACTAAATAAAAGATTTATCTTTGAGCTCTTCTTTTTTCCTGGTTAAGGTGCTGTCATTTCTTTGGGGTGCAGAGGACGGGCTCCAGCATCTGTGCGTCAGCAGCTGGGAGAGAGGAGAGAGAAACAGAGAGGGAGACAGCCCTGCAGCCACCAAGGTCAGTGCAGAAGGGCAGAAGTTCCCCTGGGGCCTGCGGGTAGGCTGTGGTGCACCACGGCGGGGCAGATCTCCACGCTGCAGCCCGTGGAGAGGAGCCCACGCAGGAGCAGGGGCCTGGGGGGAGCTGCCACCTGTGGGGGACCCGTGCTGGAGCAGTTTGCTGCTGGGGGATGGACCCCGTGGGACGGAGCCGTGTGGGAGCAGTGCTTGCAGAGCTGCTGCCTGTGGGCATTTAGATCAGTTTAGGAAGGACGGCATCCCATGGGAGGGACCCCGCGTGGAGCAGGGGCAGGGAGGGATTTTGAAGGAGCAGCGGGGACAAAGCATCAGGAACTGACCGCAGCCCCCATTCCTCTGCACTGCTCAGGGAGGGGAGGCAGAAGAAGGAGGATAGCAGGAAAGGTGGTTTTAGTTTGCTTTTAGTTCTCACTGATCTGCTTTGTTATCAATAGGCAACAAATTACATTAATCTCCTTTATCCTGCATCTGTTTTGCCTGTGATGGGAAATGGTGAGTGATCTCCCTGTCCTTATCTCAACCCATGAGCTTTTTTTCCATTGTATTTTCTCCCCCTGGCCTCTTGAGGAGAGGAATGAGCATGGCTGTGGAGGTGCTGAGCTGCCCATCTGTGTTAAACCTCCACCGTGCTACACTACCAGGAGCTGAATGCAGAAAAATTATGCAGAGTATTTGGTAGACATGCAATCATAATGTAATACGTCCCGCTCCAAGCCATGGGTGTACAGAGATTTCAAAGTTCAAATGCACCTGCTTTTGTATTTCTGTGCTTCTTCATACATACTTACTTTTTCACCCTGAAATCTGTGTCTTCATGGCACTTCACTTTGTGTTCCCATCCACCACAGGTTATAGATGGAGCTGTGTACTGCAACGTTTCCTTTAACTGATTTTTTTAAATGTTATATGACTTTAATTGCTTGCCTCATTACAAATAAAATAAGACTAAAGGCAATTGTGAATGCCATCAGCTGGAATAATGTAGTTTACTTCAGCCTTTTTTTTTATCTTCCATTTTTAAACTGTTCTATTCCCTATTGCAAAGGTAAACGGTAAAATATATATTTTAAAATAGTGTACAACACCATGGGTTGTGAGCTGGGAGAGTAAAGGGAGGCTAGAACAATCCTGAAACCCTGAGAAGTATTTGCAGTTGCCTTATACAGCATATTCAATAGGAGTTTATGTCCCCAAAGCTCTGCGAGAGCCACCAGTGGCAGAATTCAGCTGATTTTCCAGGGCTCCCATTCCAGCAAGCCCCCAGGGGTGCAGAAACTGGCATTGCCCAGTTACTCCATCAGGCTCTAGTCTTTTTAGGACAACAAACACAGGATGTGGCAATTCAGCTCAGAAATCTCTGCAGTCCTCCCGTCTCCTGAGGCTCTGGCTGCACTGCACTGAGAGAAGAGCGCAGTGCAACCCATGCTGGGTCCACCTACGTCGTGTGCAAGGAGCTCCTAAATGCAGCAGCATGGGAAATGCCTGTAATGAGAGAAATTACCAGGTTTTACGTTACAGATCAGTCGTTTATTTTTTGCCTTGGAAGGGTTTTGCTGACTTTTTGCTGTGAATTAAAGCAAGCTGAAATGGTTTAATCAAGCAGAAAATGATACGAAATCTTTTTAATTTCTTCAAAGTGAAGCAGATCTACTTTACTTCAACCTAAACCAGGTTTTCTCGCTCAGCTACAGAGCTGAAAAATACAGTTTGCTAAGAAATATTTTAAATCTATTTCTGCTTCCCACCTCAGCTGAAGACTGCCTCCCTAGCACACGACATATATCCCAGGCAACCCAACCGTCCTGAAAGGAATATGGAGAGAAAAGCTTGCTTCAGCACGACACGTTTGCACTAGTTCACAAATAAGCGACTCCTATTCTTCTCTCAGGTAGCAATCCCGTGTTCAGCGTTTGGCATGTTTTCCCAGCCGAAGCCTCCCCCAGCAACCCAGCCACGGGGAATTTGCGGGCGACCTCCTGACCGCGCGCAGGGAGCCGCAGCTCAGACAGGCGGGCGGGAAGACAGCACCAGAAATCTTCACAGCCACAGAAAGCCTTTTGGATACATTAGAAAAGAAATGAGAAGCAAAGGCAACAGTAGGAAAGAAGTTGGGTTTTTCTATAGCAGGTTCAGATGGGACTTCCTCAGAGATATGCATTTCAATCCAAAAAAAAGGATCCCCTTCAAAGCTTGGCTTTGTCTTGAGCTAAGTTATCAAAGCAAACTCACAATTTCAGCTGATCGGATGCCAAAAAGGAAGCTTCAAGTGAAATGCCCAGAAAATTAGATTAATCAGAGTTGATACGAATCAAGTCTGACAATTCTGCAGCGTGGATTTGACTGAAAATTGTGAGATAACTGATAAAGTATTCCAACGACGATATCTGATTAAAATAAATAAGTTCTTATTTTCACAATAATTTGTTTAGCAGCCTCACACTATGCTCTGAACAAGAAACGACAAAAGCATCTTTGTGATATAATAACTTTAAAAAAATCCTGTTAACATAACAATTTGATCTAACTGTTTTTGAGGTGTCCCTGCTTAGGGCATTCATCCCTATGACAACAGAACTGTTTCTAGATGTTTCAGTTATTTTGGGGCAGAACATCCTTAAAAGGAGTTGTCCTGGTTGGATATGCAAACATTTCAAGAACAATTTCAGACAAAAAAAAAAAAAAAAAGTTCAGAAAATCCTCTAAAAATTGCTTGGGACTTACAAATGTGAAAACACCTTCAAATCTCACTTACAAAATATAAGAGCATGTGGTCCCTAAAAGCAAGTTTTGGTAAACATCAGGTGGAAATGTGGTTTGGGGCATGGCCCAATAGTAAAAAATAATGTGACGCCCTTATTTCTTAAGCATATGCAAATTAAAGATGTGTAACATTTTCTGTTGTTTTAATTTTATACTGAACACTTTCATGAGCAAGTATTTCATTGCAAATCTAAAATACGTTGATCTAGCACTTTATTTCTGAGCTCAGGATTTCTAAAGGGAAAGTTCTATTTCTTGCTAAAGATTAATCATGTCAACTCTTTTTTTTTTTTTTTTTTTTTTTTCAGAAAGACAAAAGAAAAGGCCATAGCAACAAAATGCACTTTGCAGCCCTTCAAGTACAAATCCTAAGTTCCTCAGCTTCCTAACATGGTACCATAAAACATAATTCACTGTAGAATTAAATTAAGCTGCTTGTGTACTGAACAAGACTCAACACAGAATTTTAGTGACAGCAAATTAGCCTTAAGAGGTAATTTGAACTTTTTTTTTCTGTATGTTTTTGTATCGACCAAACTTTAAGAACACATCAAGTTAATTTAGATGCTTTCTGGAAAAATTTTCCCCTCCAGACACTGGCTTCTTCCTTTCTCCAATAGTTTTGTGTGCCTTATTACCAGTTTGGGGCAGCCTTGATGCTTCTGCTTGGCTTTCTTTGCTCTCTGGAGCTAATTAGTGGTGCAGGCCAGTTTGTGCTTTGGCAGGAGCGACGCAGGGTCCCTGTTTAGCAGCTACACGAGTGCCCGCTGCTGCAGGGCTGGGGCCTGCTGGCACGCTGCTTCATGCAGGAGGGAGCCCCGCGAGCGAAATGGGGGCCGTGCCGGGGGGCAGCGGTGCAGCCTGGCTCCTCCTGTCCTGCTTCAAGCCACGACCGGCCTCCCCTGTAACGCTCACACTTGCGGGCACACAGCCATCGGACAGGGAGAGCAGCAAGTGCCAACGCTTCCATCTTGTTCTTGAAGCAGATAACTTTCACAATGTTTAAGGTGTTCGTAAGGTACATGCTTCATGTGAAATGTTTTTCTTCTCATCACCTTTTCCACAATGCAATTCTCATTAATTACCCTGAGTTATGGTGTGATACAATCATTATTTGCCACATGTAGGTTAGTACAGCATATTTATTGTCTGCTCTGTTTTACCAGCTAACAGCTAAGGACAGCTCACACGTTTGTATACGAGCCTTGCGTGGCATTTTCCTATTCACGAGAGGGGCTATGAGGGGGAAAAAGACAGAAAATGCCAAGCCATATGTAATCCTTGTTTTTTGCATTCAGATCAGGAGATTGGATCCATACATTAAAAGCAAATTGTTTTATTTGTTCTTCAAAGAAGAGAAAGACTAGTGAAGAAAACATACGGTGAACCATGAAGATGCCTATGAAATGATCAGTGAATTACCAGAAGGTATTACATGAAGTTCACGGAAAAAAAAAAAAAAAAAAAAAAAAAAAGTATTTATGTTTATGTTAACAAGAGCTGCTTTCATTCCGTGGGCATAGGAGTGGTTGCAAACAGAACTTCTGGGCCCCTCGCAGGCGGATGAAGTCAGTGTGCTCACGGGGACAGCCGCGGGGCCGGGCCTGCCGTACGGTCTGCAGGCCCAGCGGTGCGGGGGGGCTCCCTGCTCGGCCGAGGTGTGCTACAGCCCCAGCCGGTGCTGGGCCAGGGGGCTCGATGGTGAATGGAATCGCCGTCTGGCTCCCCTCTTGTGCCACCCGTATCCCGAGCTGTTTGGGTTAGGACTAGATGAGTCTTCTCATTCTCGTGCACGGTCCTATGACTTTTGTGGCATTCTGACCCCTTCTGTTTTCTGAGTAATTCACACAGAATGTCTGAAAATGTCAAATTCAGATGCAGGCAGGTATATTGTTACTTATAAGATGCTCTTGCAGGTAAGCGCTCAATTCCCCAAGCCGAAGCAGGAACACCACAGTAGCTGTGGCTTGCCGTGTCCTTTCGGAGCTCCCATCCCCTGCGCACACCCGCGTGTGGTGGCCGGGGCGCGGGGCTGGCAGCCCGCTGTGAGCAGTGCTGCCACAGCCCGGGACGGCAGCGCCGGGCCTCACCCCGCTGGTGGACGGCAGTGCCGATGGGGATGGGCACACCACAGCCACGTCCCACAGCAGCGGTGGCTGCATCCACCCCGCGCCCCATTCCTCTGGTGAACATCCCTGAAGTCCTGCCGATTTCACTGGGGCTTCGGGAGACAAACCTCTGCAAATCCCCGCTGAAAGTTTAAGGACCAGCATTACGTGTTCACTTCTGCTAGATTAAACTGATTTACAATGTGCTCTAATGAAGTGTGTTGCTATGGTGAGGCTACTTGCAAGGGCATCTGTTAAAAAAAATGCAGCAGAAGAGTAAATTGTCCAAATCAGATCGATGAGAAACCAATTTTTACAGTGTTGCACCATTTTTTTGCCAGTTTTGGCTTAGCTGGGTTAGCGGCAGCCCAAGCTGAGAGGGCAGAGACGAAGCCCTCCCCGGCCCGCAGAGGAAATGCAGCGCTGGTGCATCAGGTGGTCGGCCATCCCCACCCGGACCTTCCGTAACGGAGCGAGGAGGAGGCAGAACGTGATATCGGAAATATGAAGCCATAAGGACCCGCGGTTATTTGGGCTTTTCTGAGGCACCTCTGAGCTCCCAGGAGCTGCTGCCAGCCGCTGCCCGGGGGGCTGGGGCCTGCCCGCTGAGCGCGTGGCGATGCCGCAGATTAAGCCATTTCCTTTATCTTTCTCTCCAAGGCTCCTTAATTAACTTTTCTATTGTGTACCTTGATTAGATTACTTTTCTGCCTCTAGGCTACTTTTCCCACTTTATAACCTCCTTAAAATGCAGTTGCCTAGCTTTCTAACTCATACAGCATAATAAAAATTAGTTTTAACCATTTTTTTTTCAAGATTTATACCAGCTGTCTTGCTATACACAACGTACGCAGAGGAAAAACAAGGCCTGTTTGCAGCTGGGTCTTGCTGCACGCACACAGCCTTCCACTTCCCTGCAGGGAGGGAACGTGCTCCTGGAAGGGTGTTCGGCAGCTGAGCCTGGGGGTGAGCAGCACGGCCTGTCCGAACTGCTGCCTCCTTCCAGCCCACGCTGCAGCTTCACCTCTCACTCGTGCTCCACAGCACGCCTTCTGCTTCAGGTGCATTTGCTTGTCTGCATCCACGACGGGTTTTAATAAAGAAATGATTGATAACTGCAGTTAAACAGAGCATCAGCCTAATGACGTATGAAGCTGTAGCGGCTGTAGGCTGACGTACAACCGATTCCTGATGGAGGAGATGGAAGCCTCTTTGTCCCAGATCCAAGTAAACCCCTCCTGCTCTTTATCCCCAGATCTGTTGCTCAGGATTTTCAAGCCAGTAAAAAATGTTCGTGTTGCTACAGTTTTAGGATAAAAAATACTCTTGACTACTATTTCTAGATGAGGAGAAAGAGGAGATAAATGAGAAAGAGGAGGAGGAAGACGAGGAGGAGGGGAAGAAGGAGAAGGAGGAGGAGGTGAAGGGGGAGGAGGAGGAGGAAGGCTCCAGCCCTCTGTGCCAGCCAGCAGCGCCAGGTTCCTGGCTGAGGGACCAAACCTGAGGAAGAGGTATCTCCAACCCGATGGGCAAAGCTCATTGTCATGGCACAAAGAAAGCAAAGAGAAATGTGGAGCACAGAGCAGTTAGGCAGCTACCCTACCAGGGCTCAAATTAGCTACATTATTTATTTGTGTTTTTTTTTTTGTTTTTTTTTGTTTTTTTTGTTTGTTTGTTTGTTTGTTTTTTTTTTTAATTATTATTATTATTATTATTTAATTTTAACTGGGATGCTATGTTTTCTTTCAGTTATTTAGAAGCTTCTGAAAAGGCACTTTCAAGCCTGAAAATGATTGCTGTTGGGTCTGGGGAGCAGAGAGCCCAATTTTCCTGGCTCGAGCAGACACGAAGGTTTTTGCTGCTTGTGGCTCTGGCCAAAACACTTGCAAGCCCTCCTCCTTTGCTGCTTCCCACATGTTGCCTGTTTGCTTCTGTCTGGCATGGTAACTTCAACATAAATCACTCCAAACGAGGTCAGGTCCCAAGTTCTGCTCTGCGGTTTGGAGACTGGGAATTTACTCTAAGTTTTGGAGAGAACAATGGCCCTTTAAAGAGTAGGGAAAATGTGCTTGCAGCATATAAACAGAGTTCAAATAAGAAACAACTATTTGAGCAACAACAGTTTTTGCTATATGACTGGCTTGCTTATTTAGTGGTGGATCGTGAGAAACGCCAGCCACTCTTCCCAGAGCATCTGCCAGCACTTGGATGAGGCAGAGGGCAGCGGCACAGTGCTGCTGTTAAACCAGGCCGGTTCTCTTTCTGATGTGTATCTGCTATTTTAGCAGGTATTTGTGCTGCTTCTTGATTCAGTTTTCAAATTTCAAACAGAACTTTGTCACATGATCGAAGTAATTATAAAGGTCAAGGTATTTGCGACACAGAGGAGCAAATATAAAGGTTCCCTTCCTCCTGCTGTCACCACTGTCAAGTAGAGGTCACAGTTCTGCCAAATGAGTGCTAAGATTTCAAAGTCAGAGCAAGTGATGCAGCGCTGGCACAGCTGCAGTGAGGCACCTTCCATTGCGCTCACAAAAAAAAAAAAAAAAAAAAAAAAAAAGGAAGAAGGAAGTCCCCAACCCCCTTAATAGTTTCCGTGATCGCTTTCGGTGCGTTGCAGACTTCACTCGCCACTTACATCATTAACAGCCTGGTTTAACCTATGCAGGGAACGGTGCTCAGTCATCGCTTTGGGGTATTTCTGCTATTAACGCTTACTCCTTTTGCTGTCATTGAGACTTCAGTAATAGTCATATCCTTGACCAACTAATTTGGAAAGGTCAAGCCAAACTCAGCAGCACTCATTAAGGTTTTATTGGCTGTACGCTAAGAGCAAAGACCAGGACAAAGCCGAAGTGTTTCTCTTGAGTGTGGGCACTTGCATGCTCCAGTTCAACCAAGCTGACTCCTAGAGGTATTTGTTCTCCCCCAGCAATGTATGCAATTTCATCAGGTAAAATTGAAAATCCCACTGATGCATTTGCTACCTTGACAATATAATTTCTCACTGTTTGACCACAAATTCTATTTAATTCATTCTGGGTTAAGATGATATGTAGCACTCCATAACAAGGGCTGTTTCCAAGTGTGCCCCTAAAGCTCTCCCCCTTGCCTCACTGCGCAGCTCAGATAGCTTTTACACATTCCCTGTAGTGCTTTTTTCCATAGTGAAACCAGGCAGGATCTGTCCCTACCTCACCTGAGCCCACCCAGGTCTCCACGTGTAATGGGGAGACTTCTCCCGGCCCCCCGCGCCTCCCCCAGGCCTGGCTGTGCAGGCAGAAGTCTGGGCCCCTGGGCTGGTACCGACCACACGAGAGCCGGCGATGCAGTAAGGCCCTGGGCAGAGCCACGCGGGCCTCGTGCTGCGCTGAGCTGCCGAAGGACTGATTTTCATGTACAGCACAGCAAGCGCACCAAGGTGTTTTAGGTATTAGAGATTCAAGTGATGAATACTTCCAAGTTTATTTTAAGAAATAGTAGGAATTGGTGGAGATAAATGGATGTAAAGATCAGGGAGCTCCTATGAGAACAAAGACTCTGAGGATAAATTAAATACATTATTTGAAATATATCACCCACTGTTAAACAATGCATAATTTTATGTGTTGGAGCCAGTGTGCCATGCTACAGAAGCCCTTGTTTTGGGCCCCATTTTTCATTCAGGTGCCCTCCTGTTTGTCAGCCACCCCCCGGGAGCGCGGGTCTGCCCCACGCAGCCCGGTCCTGATGGCGCGGTGCTGGTGGCATGGCCCCGTGGCACGGCTGCCCCACAGAACGTCCCCGTCCAGGGCAGCTGCCTGGAGCATGGGCATGGGGCTCAGCACCAAGGGAGCTGGGGCTGGGAAGGGACACGTGCTCAGGGAGAACAGGCTTCCTCCCAGCAGAGTGACATCCAACAGAGAGCAAGCACTGAGGACTCCTCTCACTGCTCCCTTCTTTATCTCTGTCATTTACAGGGTTGGACATCTCTGTTTCATTTGTGTCCTTTGTGACACAAACCGACACCTTTGTGTCCTGAAGATGTAAAATACTAAGGCTACTTGCTGGCTAAGAGTGTAAAATGGAGTGTGCCATAAGCAACAAGGTGAATGCAACAAAGGAAAAACAATAAAAAAGACAAAACTAAACCCACTAATACTTATTAGAAACAAGAAAATAAGAGTTACTGAATGAAGGGGTTCAAGTTCAAGAACATGGCTTTAAAATGGGAGCAGCTGTAGAAAATCGGTGTCAGATATCAAACTGCTGGAATGAAAACCTGGAAGCTACAGATCTTGGAAAATACATCTCAAATTCCGAAAGAGATGTGGGTTTCCTCTAAAGCACTATGATTCCTCCACTTAGGGATAATAATCTACATCGTTCTCTGAAAGCAAGATGTCAGTAGCATAAACCAAATAAGTAATAAGCACTTTTTAGGAGTCGTGAGGATAATGGCTCACAAGACAAAATGAGGCGGGTTATTTTTCATCATGAAATACACTTGAGAGTTAGACAGTCGCCTGGGTTTTCATCCAGACATTGCAGACCCAAAGGAATTTTGTTTGAGTGTGACAGGGAGCGGGAAAGGTTTCTGTCTCATGAAAATTCATTGGAAATTACATTCTTGTTGCTGGGAAGGCAATAGCATCTAGCTGGAGTGGATGCACTGCCTAATTCATATATTTCCCATTTTACTGTAGTGTTGGTCTGCACTATACTCGTGATCCTACCCAAAAGACCATGGTACATTGAGGGGCAATTACACCACCTGCATGGCCTTGGCTTTATCTTAAAGTGAAGCAGCATGTTCTCACATGAGCATCCCTCTGTTTGACAGGAGAAAAGAGAACTTATTTTTTCCTAAGAAAATCCTATAAGAGCTGCAAAGACTAAAAAGCTGAGGCACTTCTCTCCAAGTAGGATCTCACAGCTGGCCGTGCCGAGATGGGATGGGATGGGATGGGATGGGATGGGATGGGATGGGATGGGGATGGGATGGAGATGGGGATGGGGATGGGATGGGATGGGGATGGGGATGGGATAGAGATGGGGATGGGATGGGGATGGGGATGGGATGGGGATGGGGATGGGATAGAAGGGCTGCCCAAGGCTGCACAGCTCAGGACTCCCAGCACCTGGAGGGGCAGTGGGTTACCACCCTTCCTGCTTTGTCCTTCCAGCAGCAGCTCCGACAAGGAGTACCTTTCCCCATACAGGTAGGAGTCTGAATGCCTTTGTTACCAACACCATCACAACAAACAGCTGCACCTGTGCATTACATGGAATTGCAAACATTAGCATGGAAAGATAGAAGAAAGCCGTGGAAAGCACACAATATAAATAAATTAATATTTGACAAATTGCTTGTACATTCTTGACTCTTTAAATAGACCAATGATACTTTTAAAATGCACATAGCGTTTGATTTGCTGTATTTTTAGGAGAACAGCAGGGATGGTAGGAGTCTCTTTGGGAGCTCTGGAGCCTGCAGAACGCAGTGCTTCCTCAGCTTTTCTGCATTAGCTTAATGGCCGCATGCTGTCTGTGCTCTGCCGTCCCTCCCCGCTTGCTTTGACGTGCCCGCTTTCTGTCGGTCCTTTGCCACACACACTCCAGGCATCTCTGCAGCCTCTCTGCCCGGCAGCACAGAGTGGTCCGATCCATCACTTTGTACCTTCACAGCTCTCACAGGAGAGAAAAGAAAAATCTTCTTGGCTTGCACATTGTGGTGGAAGTATCGTTAGGGTCAACGTCCTTTCAAATCGCTCCCTGTCTTTTTTCATCCCATCCTTTCTGAGCCCCGGTAGCCTAGCAGAAGTGAAAAGCTTCCTTTTCATTTCAAGAAGGAGCCACAGACAAAACCCACAGACATGCATTAGAACTGCAATTCATCCCTGATCGTGATGGAGTTGATTCTGAACTGAGATAAGGAATTAAAACAACACTCTTTTTTCCTCCCGCATTTCTTCACAGAAGACCTGTTTATACCAGATTTTGCCGATCAGATATAAAAAACCAATAAACTATTTTTAACTGATTAATTTAAAATCGTATTCGCAACTTTCTCTTAATCACTAGCTTTGTGCCTACCTTAAAAGAAATCCAAACACCATCTGCATGTCTAAAGCAGAAACCACACAGCATTCCCGTCACACCTGCCAGTGGTGAGCACTGGTGAGCACTGGTGAGCACTGGTGAGCAGAGCAGGAGCATCCTGCTGGGGAGCTGGGGCAGAAGCCGTCAGGCAGCACGGAGCTGCGCTGGGGCAGGTGGCTGCCCATGCACGTATCTCCCTGCCCACGCTTTCCCCAGACAGCCCCGTGCCGGCTGGGTTCTTCCACCAGAGCATGGGGCCCTCGGCCCCTTAGGTAGGTTCTGAGGGTCTAGCACTAATCTTGCTTTCTTTTTAACTGAATAAATAATGTCATGTTTTACTACATAAGAATGTATAACTCATGTAAATTGGTGCACATGTTCTTTGTGCAAAGGAAGACAAAAGGCTGGGGCCATAGTGCAGATGTCGAGTGAGAGCAGTCACCGAGTCCGACAGCCTAAATGTGCAGCCGTGGGGGGCGTGGGCCATGAGCACGGCATGGTTTCCTGGACGAGGCCGTCCTCCAAGGAGCGGGGTGGTGCAGACTGCCGGTCCCCTGCTGCAGGTGGCCCATGCAGCGTCTCCAAGGGCTGTGCCTGTGCGGGAGGGACAGCACCTTCCCCACCGACCCTCTGGTCACAGTGTTAACTCCTGGGGTGACTGACACGTATTGGCCAGAGGTCCGAGGGAATTCTCATTGCAGATGCCCAGGCAGTATTTATTCAGTTGATAAAGATGATCCTTCATCCCCCAAGACTATCCGTTTGACATCTGTTATGTCTACGAGGAACTTCTTCCTTCACTGCTGCTATAAAGAGCAGCTTTATAATTGACTTCAGTGCAAGTCAGACCACCCTATATCCACACACACAAATAAAAGATCGAAAACAGAAGCAATGACCTCAATCTATTCTCCAAACTTTCATCATCACTCTCTACAGCTTCAGTCCTCTTCTTTCAAAGCTCACCTTTCATCTAAAATTCACAGCATGTGCACACACACACAAAATAGCAAAACCTTAAATGGCACAAATCAACAAATACGGTGATGCATTATCAAATTAAAGATTAGAAATAGAAATGTTTCTTGTAAAGTATAATCCTTGCCTTGATCCATGCATTAAAAAAATCAATAAAATAATGTGCAACAACCATGCAAGGCTTCTTTTAATGACTTGTGTCTTAATAAATACCATATTCATTACAAACCTCCATCAAAATATATTATCTACACTTGCCCATGCTACTTTTCCTTGATTAGAAAGCTTCACCTTGCTAAAGCATGAAAAATGGATAAGAATGGAATGGAATACAAAAGGGCTGCTTATTATTTGTCAGTTGGCAGGCTTTGCCCTTTTAAAGTAGATATCAAAATTTTAAATGTGATCTTATAATAGCAGCAAATTTCTTCTGGAGCCATCTGTGACAGATGCTGTGGAACTGCAGAATATTTGGACACTATTGTATTAACATTAGAAATGTTGCGTACGTCTTTCTGGGCTTAGCATTGCTGGCTCAAGGAAGACAGCAAGGAATGCATCCTGCAAGAGCTACAGCCAAGGGGGAGTAATTAATGCTTTTCTCGGAATCTTTAAAGATGCAGACAACAAATCCCATAAAAGAACAAATTTCAGACACATGCTTCCACCCTTGTGGAAAAAACCAACAGCAAAGTAGCTGCAATGTGGGAGGCAGCGTTCTGCCTTCACCCATAGGCTGGGGGTGCCCAGGCTGTGGCCAGGAACCCCATCCCCGGAGGAGGTGCTGTGAACTTAAGTGAAGGGTCATCCTGGACACGTCTGGAAAGGGTCTGTCTCCCTTTGCTCACCCGCACAGCCCCTCGCACCAGGGCTGGTGCACACCTTCCCTGCACGGCTGGAGCTCCCCGTGGCAGTGGGAAGCTGTCCCAAGAGCTGGGCACGGCGTGTAGCTGCCAGCAGCCTCCCAGCCCGTGGGACCTGCGCGATGTCCCCGTGCCCCGTCCCCCTGCCCCATGCCCCTGGTCCTGGCCAGCGGGGTGCCAGTGCTGCCCTCCAGCACTCCCTCCACAGCTCCTCGGCATGGAGTGAAGCAAGATTGCCACGTCTGTGCTCACACCCTACGAGGCGCTGCTGCTGCTTCGCACGCAGCCCCAGCAGTGCCTGGAGCATTTCTCGCTTAGTGTGGTACCTGGGAAAAATGTGTGTGCTCGTGGCTTGCGTGTGCGTTGTTTGTTTGACTTCAGGTAGCACTCTATCCATTAGGTGAAATAATAAACTCTCTCTGTTTGCTTACCTGAAAGCCATCTGACTCCATCTTTCCCTCTTTGATCCATGAGCACAAACACCAGGAGACCTAATTTCTTCAAGATATTTACCAGAAGACTTAATAATGATTGAATTGGATTTATTGAAGAGAGACAGCATTTTTTATCTTAAACAGTACCTGAGACCCTTTTCCCCAGCTGCCTAAACCAATTGATCTGATAATAAATTCCACAAAATGAGCAAACAGCCAATATCAAACTATGTAAAAAAATAAAACAAAACATTGCCCTCCTGAAATGTTATTATCTAATAGAGATCAAATATTATTGCTACCCACATATTTTTTCAACCTTCATAAGCAAGGTCTTTTCAGATCCATTCTCCTGCCTGCTCAGAAAACTGCTCAATTTCTTCTGTGGAAATACAGCCCCCGGTTTTCTGTTTGGTGTCCAAAGTGGTGCCCAAAGGCTGCGCCCACGTCAGGCCACGCAGAGTGGCCGCATCTGCCTTTGTGCCTCAAGCAGGGCAGGGACGGGGCTGTCCCCTCACTGTGCCACAAGCTGTGCTGAGCTTTCCTGAGAAGTGGTAAACCGCTATTTCCTCTCGTATCTCAGCCCAAGGAGATAAAGTTAAATGAATAAATCAACCAAATATGCACATTTCAAGGAACTGTGTGAAATTTCAGTGGAAAATGCAAAATTTAGCCTTCAGTTCACTTTTCCCTTCAAGCAGATTACCCCTTTCATCAGCAGATCACTGCTCCCATACCAGAGAGAGCACGGGTGCCAGCATGCTTGGGCAGCGCTATCTCCGTGCAGGTGATGTGCACGGCTGGGCTGCCAGTTTTTAGTCCAGGGGGATTTCGCTCGGATCCCCAAAAGCAAACATTTCTAGCACTGCCTCTCAGACAGAAAGGGATGCTCTCAGATTTGTGAGGCCTGCCCACCTCCTGGTACATACCTAGCTTAAACTCTCTCTAAAGTATTTTTGAAATATTTGGAAGTTTCCAAAAAATAAAAAATAAATAAAGTACAAATAAAGTTTTGTTTGTTTGTGTGTTTTGTTTTGTTTTTAAGTCAGTGAAGGTGATTAGCGCAGGTCACACCCCCTCTTCTCATATATGCACTCGTAGTGCTGATGGCACTAGACTCTGAAATCATTCCAGTAAAGTGGAAAATTAATATTCTAATATGCCTACTTCTCCAGCAACAAGAAATAAATAAGGTGGAAGTCAAAGAGAAGAAAATGTTTTAGTATTAACCATGCATATGAATATTTATAGCAACTTGCCACCAGACATTTGTCTGTCAGAGTGCCTGTTCACTCATATATACTGTAAACACGGTGGTACCACAGCAGCAATTATTTTCTTGTTGTATAGAAAAGCAGAAGACAATTTCCTAGTCTTCTGGTTAGCCTTTCCCAGCATGTTCTGCCAGGACACCCAGTGTGCTCTACAGATCACCTCCTGCTTGCCTCCTTCAGCTCGCACAGGAGCGAGCACGGTGCGGGCACGGGCAGGATGTGGGGCTGGGACACCCGGAGCCACGGCCCAGATGAAGCAGGGGGCTGGTGGTCACCTGCACCCAAGGGCCACAGCCCCCCTGTCCCAGCCAAGGCACAGCCCTGGGGATGGGTGTGGAGACAGGGACAGCCAGAGGGACAAGGATGGACATGGGGACAGCTACAGGGATGGGAAAGGAGATAGGGATGGCCACAGGGACAGTCACAGGAAAAGCCACAGGGATAGCAAAGGAGATGGGGGTGGCCATGGGGAAGGCCACGGTTGTGGGGACAGTGATGGGGATGGCCACAGGGATGCCGCAAGCATCATTCCCAGGGGCCCATCTGCCAACTACCCCCTGCGCCCAGAGACATGTACAGGGCCCAGGACATCCTAACCACTGTGGTTCCATCGGCTGCATTTAACTTTAAATTCTGCTATTTGTAGATGTAAGTGTCTCCAAAAGTCAGCAGCAGGGGCTGAGTAGAGCAGCAATACCCACCTGTACTTCATATGGGTTTGCTTATGATGGAAATTATGGCAGAGGTCTTTGAACTACAATCTGTTAGCTGGAAGCTAATAGGTACTTGGAAAACGTGTGTACTCTCACTTTTCTGTAGGAACGCAAGGTGTTTACAAACGTGAGCAAAAATGCCTATATTTAGATTTTCACTGATATTTATATATATTTGTGTTTGTTTAGAGCATAACCCTTCGTGCACCTTTCTGTGACTGTCAGGAGTGCGTGGACTTGCTGTGAGGAAGTTCTTTGCAGCTTTGAAAGGCAGCAAGGACCGGGAGGCACCGCTGGCAGAGGCCGGGAGGGCTGGCAGTGCGGGGCAGCGCGCTCGTGGGCTCGGGCACACTTGTAGCGCCAGGGAGGGAGCAGGGCTCCGCACTGCTGGTGTGCTGTCGGGAGCTGCAGCAACAGCCAGGTACACAAGAGGGGTCTGAGCTGAAGCACTGCCTGCGTTTGTGGCTCAGCTTCGCTGCCGTGCTGCTCGGCTTGTCTGCAGCTGGTGCATGCAGGGCGCGCAGCACCAACCCTGCGCCAGCACCGGCTCCTCGCACCTGCCAGAGTGTCAGCATAAATGCACCAACGCAGTTCACGTGTGTCTGCGTACGTGTGAGTGTGTTTGGAGAGAATTTTGTAAGAAAAAGCAATCGATGACTCGGGGCACTCTGCCATGCAGACCTCACAGGACGTGCTGCGTGGCGGAGGCAAGTCCCCAGGTAGGCCGCAGCCCTCCCAGCCGGCGCGGGAGAGCTGTTGTGTCACACCAAAATCACGGAGGTGTGAAATTGCAAAGGTGGAAATCCACGGGTCACAGAAGTAAAAAGAAGTTTTACCAAAGCCAGAACATGCTGATATCCAATAATCCTAGGGCTGCAGAAGCAGGCTTACACCCGTGGCTCATACGGCAGGGCTGTCTGCGCACTGTGTGCTGCTGTTTGCTGCTGGCCACAGTGCAGGGTCTGAAGTTTGTGTGGGGGGATTTACAGTGGACACCTGCAGCCTGCTCACATTTCTTGTACTAAAACAAGCAGATTGTAGCCCTGCAGCTCCCACCAGAAAACACCTGCATTGTATGCAAAGTCAGATTTCCCTCTCGGCAGCAGGAAATCCATACATAGTCCTTCAAGAAAGCCCTGACCCACTTAAGGATGACTGACTAACATTATCGCTCAGAGTGAGCTGGCACCAGGCACTTTCTTGTTGTGAAGTAAGCCAGCTCCTTTATAAACTCAAGACGCAAAATTCACACTGTAAGGTACGTTATAATTAAAACACAATCTAACGATTCTAGTCTTACAATGCCACTAAATAATTATGGCTTATTCACATTTTTTTTTTCATATCTTAATGTCTGCACTTTGTGATGGCTGAATATACAGTAGGAGTGAATCACTCATTTCCAAGTATAAAACTTGCATATTGTAAGGCTGAATTATTTATATTATTCCTGTTCAGCCCTATTTCTATTTACATTCTTGATACCGAAAAATATTCTTCAAAGATGAATTTTAGCAATTAAAATTTAAAGGCAGAATTTGACAATGCACATTATTAAATCATCATAAACCAGGACAGTAAAAATTAAAAATATGCCTGGTGTCAGCCAGCGGTGATGTTGTGAGCTGTTCTGAAGTGGGTCACAGTTTTCCAAAGTAGACCTAACAGAAGGTTTGGATTGGCCCCCCCCCCCCGGGGTTTTTTTTTTTTTAATGTCTGTTAGGACACTTGAGATCATGTGCGTGGTGCTGCGCACCGAGGGCTGCGCCCTGCCACTGCACTGCCTGCATGGCGATGCCCTCTCTGCCTTCGGAGGCAGTCCTGCTGCTGCAAGCCCCTTGTGTGCTCCCTCCCTGAGGCCCTTCTTGCCCATTGCTTTTTCTGCCCATGCAGAGTTGTATCCATGCAATAAATCCTGGGGAAATAAAAAAGAAATTATGCTAGCAAGAGGGATGTGATTTCTATATGCTGTGTTGTGATAGATTTGTAAGTAAAAATGTTTGGAATAACAAAGCCATTCCTAATTAAATGTGCATTACAACATATGCATAAATTAACTTAAAGTATGTAAAACATGTAAAGTCAAAAACTATATTTAAAGGCAAAGACTTGAGGACAGCATCAGTGCTGCATCACTGCTGTGTTTCTGAGGGAGACAGAAGAGCAAAGCGAGCACAGTAACGCAGGCGGGTGAAGGAGAAGAGCAGTGTGGCCCCACTTCCAAGGGCGCTTTCAGAATTCAAGTTCCTGGCATTGCCAGTGCCAAGCAGGCTTCCCCGCTGTGCTGCACCCCACCAGCTCTGCAGGCTGCCTGGGCACCTTTGAAGGGCTAAAGGTTCAGAGGTTTGATTTACAGGAGTAAGGCAGGCTGACACCCAGGTTTCCAAATTCATGTTTTGCCCAGCAAGAATGTTTATATGGGGCTGAGGCAGAACTGTGAAAATCTTCACATACACTTGCAACGGAGACCAAGTCAGCTGGGGCAGCCCCGCTGCGGAGCCGGCCTCTGCTCTGATGGATTTTAAGGCTAGAAGGGATCATTATGCTCATGTATTCAGACAGCCTGATTAACAGGGGCATAATAGAATAGCGGGATTAAAAATGATGGGAAATGATTATATTATGTAAATTCAATCCATATTTAAATTGTGAATGCGCAGTTTTTAAAAAGTGGAAAAAGGTAACATGGAGCCTGTGACAAGCGGCTGTGTTTCCTCCACCGCCCTCGGTGCCGTGCGCACGTGGGCACGAAGGGCTGCAGGGCACGAAGGGCTGCAGGGCAGGTCTTCGGGCAGGCAGCTGGGCACAGGAGATGGGCAGGGGCACTGCACCCCCCGGCCACCCGCACGGGGTCCTTGCTGCACGGCAGGGAAGTGGTGCCGAGGCTTGTCCTGCTCTATTTGCATTTTGTCCTGGTCCACCTCGCCTCGCAGTGCCTTCCCACAGCCTGCTATGCTCAGCAAACCTCTGTCCTGCCCTAACCCTGGGTGTTGGGGCTCGAGCTCTCTGCCGCAAGGCGCTGCCCGAGCCCCCGGCCCACCCCTGGGTGCCCTCACCCACAGCTCGCTGCGCTCACAGCGCTGGGCAAGGCACAGCACCAGCGCATCCCTGGGAACAGGCAGTACAGGGAGGAGGGTGCGTTTTATGTAGATTTAATCAAAAACTCCTCAGAACTAATTGGCTGAAGTGATTGGGAAAACTGATGGAGCACAGTAACCCTGGGGACCCCCCTGTGCCCCATGGGAGTGCAGCAGCAATGTGGCACGAAGGGGCTGTGCATTCATGCTCCAAAGGTGCACCCCAACCCTGCCCAGCCCCTGTGCAGACGCGTGGCCACAAAGGCAGCAGTTAGGTATTGCTGTGCAGATGAAGAGCTTACCCAGTGGTATGTTCCAGCTTTTAACCTAAAGGCATTGCTGCTGTGCAAGGCTCCCTGTGCAGGGAATCACGGGGACACCATCTGGGGACACCTTCAGAATCCCTGTTCTGAAGCACCCTGCACTCCCTGGGAGCGAGGAGGGTGCTGGGCACGAGGCTGCCGCTCAGCAGAATTTTGGAGCTGTGGAAATCACTCGGAGACAGAGCCTGAAAATAGATCCGCCTTGGTTTTGTGTGTTTAATCCTATACTGAGATGCAGAACCTTCTCACTAAGGTTATCCCAGGGAGTGCCTGAGCTCCCTGCCAGCTGAGATAGCGATCTAGGATGATGCTGTCAAGAAGGCCAAGTACTGCTCTTGAGACCGTCTGCAGCTCTTGTAGTACAGTGGAAAGAGCTTGCCACACTATTTTACTCAACAGCAGGTAGATTTTTCTTATTACACTTACAAAGTGGGGGTTTTGCATGCTTCATGCATGCTTTTATTTTACATACGCCCCCTGTGACTTCACGAACATCATTATGTTCTGGGCGTTATTCATCTGCAGTCTCTGAGACCCGAGCTTTTCTTTCACTGCTGATAATAGTATTTTGGACTGTTTTCAACATTCATTAATTCTAAATTCCAATGCAGTCGGTTTGGGTCAGAACTGGTTAATTTTCACTGCCTGACAGTCATGCAGGGCTGGTCCAGAGCCCTTCAGCAGGCAGAGCTGTCTCCAGGGCAGTTTGCCACGGAGCGCAGCTGTGAGCTGACCCGGCACCAAACCCAGGCGCCAGGACGCTCCTTACCCCCACTCACCGGCACGGGCAGCTCCCCTGCGTGACCTCGCTGCTGGTTTTTGTGAAGCAGCAATTGCAAGCCAGCTTGTCAGCACGGCAGGGCCTTTCCCCTCACAGCGCTGCGGGAGGTCCTGCGGCTCCTCCGTGGGCTGTCCTGCACAGCGGCCGCTGCCCAGCCAGTGGAGTCAGTGTGTCCCGGGCCTCTGGCGGTCGAGGGGCTCCAGAGAGTCAGGGTGAGAAGAAGACAAGTGGACTCACTCCCCCCGCACGGTGCCATCGTGAACCAATTTGTGGTTGCCTGTGATCCAGAGGTGAGACAACACATCACCGCTGATGCAAATGCGGCTGCTTTTACTTCCTTATCACAGTTCCCTTTCCAGGCTGGCCTTAACACGCAGTGAAGGCTGGGGTAGTTCCTTTGTTTCCCCGGCTGCTGGGGTCTGAAGGACACCATGATGCGGTGCCCCTGGCAGTGCAGCTGCTGGGCGGGAGGGGACCCACCAAGGGCTGGGGGCCCGCAGCCGGGCTGCAAGGGAGGCAGCTCGGGGCTGCGCTCTGCAGTGCGCAGACAGGCGCGGGTACACGCGGGTAGGGGCGTATATGGCATGCACATGCATATGCATATGTGGTTAACTGCGCTTCTCTTCAAAAATCCAGTCAACATCATGGTCAAATTTATTAACCTTTCCAGATAAATACGTGTATTTGTACAAGAACCGATTCAGACTGTGAGCGTAGGTGGGATTTTGAGAGCAACACTGGATGGCAGAGCCCAGAGCTCTTGATGTGCCTCAAGTGGGATGCGGCACTCATTTCCCTGGGGCTTTCTGGCCTCCTCCTTTTCTCACCCAAATAGACTCTCCCACACGCACC
Source organism: Heteronetta atricapilla (assembly GCA_011075105.1). NCBI lineage: Eukaryota > Metazoa > Chordata > Aves > Anseriformes > Anatidae > Heteronetta > Heteronetta atricapilla. Next base: position 31,347,356 of record CM021738.1, on the reverse strand, counting down.
ACCTGATTATTAGCAGGAGATATTTCCTTCTAATGCTTTATTATCTCCATAATAATGTTAAGAAATGCTGAATTCTCTATATTTAAATTGCCCTGGTAAAATATAATACATTAATCATAAATAATTTATATGAATCTGTCCTTTCTTTCAACAAATGGAGACACTGCATCTCTCAGCAGTGTCATAGTAACATCCTTTTCACGTAACATTGCTCTGTATTCTCTTATAAAAGGAAAAAAAAAGGAGAAAGAAAACTAGCTGAGTATTTCTTTTCTCTCTGCGATTCGATGGGAACAATCCCCAGCAGATTTCCTCAAGCCAGCCTTTTAATTTTACGTAACACTAGCAGGTGAAGCACGGAGAGCTGCTGCCGGCAGCTTCAGCTACTGTCAAAACATTGCCATTAGTGTATCTTGTTTTATGCTGTTCAGCTTACAAGAATAATGACAGCAAATGCACTCCTGCTTTCAAGAGTGGATTTGTATCATACATAGCATTCTACTCCATTTCATGGAAGCGGCTGGGTATAATTTTAATTCATTTTCTGCCATTATATCTTTTTTTGCTGGATTGTTTATAATTCGCTACTTCTCTACCCCTTATCTGACTCCCCATACAGAGCAAGGCTTTGCGACTGACACGCCAGCCCTCAGGAACCCGCTCGGTCAAACAACAGAAGAATGCTATCATCTTTAATGATGATTTTCCCACTGTACAAACACCTGTTTTTGTGGCATACTGAGCTAAACCTCTCGTATCGAGGTCAGTGATACTGCTTTATCTCACCGCTGAGAGGCAAGGGCACCAAGCGGCAGGAGCGGCACAGAGGCAGGAGGGCCGAGCGGTGCCAGGCTGCAGCCCCTGCCCTGGCCAGGCAGGTCCCCAGGCTGAGCCCGGTGGCCAGGGGTGCTGCAGGACGAAACAGGAGCAGCCGCAGCGTCCCCGTGCCCTGTGCCCGCCCTGCCTGCACCGCATGGACAGCACTCGGGTGCTGGGCCTTCTGCTGGAACTGGGGGAACTGGTCATCCGAACTGCACAGTGCAGCTGAAGTTCATAGAATCACGGAGCCATAAAATGTCCTGAGTCAGAAGGGTCCACCAGGATCATCGAGTCCAACTCCTGGCTCTATACAGGAGCACCCAAAAATCAGACCCTGTGTCTGACAGCACTGTCCAAACGCTTCTTGAACTCTGGCAGCTCGGTGCTGTGCCCACGTCCCTGGGAGCCTGTCCCAGTGCCCGACCACCTCTGGGTGCAGAACCTTTCCCTAACCCCCAGCCTGACCCTCCCCTGTCCCAGCTCCATGCCGTGCCCTCGGGTCCTGTCGCTGTCCCCAGAGCTCAGCGCCTGCCCCTCCGCTCCCCTCGGGAGGGAGCTGCAGCCCCCCCGTATCCCCCCCCAAAAATCCCTTTCCCTCAAACATAATCAAAGGCTTTACTTTGGCATGGGACATTTTAACAGAATGATATTATGTCTGAGAGCTGGGCCTTCCTTCAGAGAAAAACCTACAGTTTTTGGCAAGCTGTAATTGCAAAGCATCTACTGCCTTTATTCCACAAAACCTTTGGTGACTGTGAGCCCCTGTAGAGAAGACAGGGATGGAAATTTCCAGCAGAGCTGTGGGAAGAGCTGATTTTTTTTTTTTTTTGTGCTGTGACTTTTAGAGGCACTTTGGCAGACCCTAAGCTGGAAAGCTAAAGTTTGTTTTCTTTTTTTTATGCTACCCACAGTAAAAAGGAAATTATATTTTTTTTAAAAAGTCTTCAAATCTTAGGGACTGTTTTTTTTACTAGCAATGGTGGGAGTTGCATTCTGAGGTGAAGAATAGAGTATGATCTTACAGTACATTTTAAATAGCTTCTGAAACATAAGCAACCCTAATTAACATTCTTATGGCACTGGAATTATAACAAGAAAAGCAATTTAATCTGTAAAACTCTATTTGTCACAATGACAATGATGAACAGAGGAAAAAAATGTTAAGAGGAAAACAGAAGAAGGAAGGGTAGAGGAGAGGCATCTCCAACATTATGCTATTAAGTGAGGGATAAAAATATTTTTGGAGAGTGGTGAAGACAAAGCAAAAGACACTGACCATTGAACTAAGCCACACAATTGGGGAATTCTTCTTTCTCAAGTCCTTTATCCTGTGAGTTGTGTTAATGCAGGTCTGCTTTCCCTTAATCTTCACTAAAATTGAAATAGATAAGAACAATAGTGTCGTGATACAAACAAACTAAAACAATTCTTGAATACTCTGTCTCACCTAAATTAATGAACATTGTGCATATGTTTACAAAGTGGCAGAGATCAAGGCAAAGACTGCCTTTATTATTTTTGAACAGTTTCAAGGACACGGATGGCACTAGGAAACTATCTAAATAGTGATCATTTCTTCAGACCTCTATCAAGCCTGGCTCCAGTCGGAAAGCCCCGGAGGTTGAAAATGCCGAGCGGTGGGCTGCAATGATCAAAGTAGCAATCTGAAGGAAGCACGGACAATTGGAGATCAATTTTCCAACCCCAAGAGGCAGGAATTATGCTATTTAAAAACAGTTCCTATTTTTTTTTCCCTGAACATGACTTCAATTATTTTTTGCCATCAGGCTTCTCTGTCCTGGACTTTTTCTCACCCAATGGTTGGTCCCCCAAACTAAAAATCAGGGAAAAACAAACAAACAAACAACAGCGCTGTGCCTGTTGCAATGGCCAGTGGGCATCTCTAAACGCCATTGCAGAGCTCTTCCACGCATCTGCTTGGGAGCTCCTGAGCTGTTAGAATGTGGCTAGGATACGACAATTCCTTTTGTTTTTCTTTAGGTTTCAGCTTCTTCAGCTGCAGTATTTGTAACACTTCCATTTTCTGTATTTGTTCAGCTGAATTTGCAACTGTTCAGAGATGGAAGGTTTGCTTGACAACTTTGACGTGTCCATGTCCCATCTCCCCCCGCAGATGGCAATGCCTGCTCTGGTGATGTGCATGCTTCAGCTGCAGGCAGGGCGCCTTGCCCACGTGTGCTGGGGTGGATACCGAGGGCCTCCCTACCCCATGCGAGCATCGTGCTGGAGTGCCCAGCCTGTGTCTGCAGAGCTCTCTTCTGGCTTACCCAGCTGGTCTGGTTTGTATTCCATGCCCTGAGGTGCTCTGCCGAGGTGACACTGCTCCCCGGGGCCCCAGCCCCTGCCCAGTGCTCCCCAGCACTCCCAGCCACTCCAGATTTTCCAGCAGGAGGGGCTCAGCTTTCACTGCTTGCTGATATTTATCCACTCTGCCTGCCTGCATCTACTTACCTGATTCTGGTTAGCCTGTCTGATGGAAACCTACAGATGTAAGTGTCCCAATGTTTATTTTTAAACTTAATTCTCCACAGAAGGATTTCTTATTAACGGGAGCACCTGGCCATGGAGGCATTGCTCATTCTTCTGAAATACAGATTGATGATGATCGCACTGCTTTTGCAGATGCTGCTGCGATGTTTATTCAAGTGATGTCTTCCATGCACCATGCATCATCTCTAGCTAGAAAACTGTATTACTCTTTAATAAATATTTTGCCTCTAATGTCTTGGTGTGAGAAGATTTATGCACTGATTGCTTCTTTCAGCCTATTTGTTTAAGGTCCTCTTGCTTACGGAGCCCCTGCAGAGCTACACAGTGCCAAACGCCCCAGGGTCTTCTCCTCCAGCAGGCACCACCCGGCCCCTCCAGCCCCACGTCCTGCAGGAACCTCCACCAGTGACTTCACTGGCCAGAAAGCACGTCCCTCATCATACCTCAACAGCTGCCCCAAGCCAACAGGTCGTGTCTCACCCTTCTGAAACCAGATATTACACGTGAGTTACAGCACCGTACTGCCCAGCGGGCAGCGTGGCTTCAACACAGGAGGAACACCCTCCTGTCCCAGGGCACGGCGCTCCTGGGGACTTCTCCCGTCTCCTAATTGTTATCAGTGGTTTCAACGCCTTTTATTTGTTGATTTTACTGAATCAGAAACCAGTTTACTCTCCGATAGTGAAACTTCTCACACATCGCAAAAAGGGTTTAGCCTGAATAATGAGGGGAATTTGTTTTGGGGAGTGAGGCTCAAAATGCAGCCAGATCATGTCTATGAATGCCTAGCACATTTGACCATTTGATTTTATAGTGGTACACAAGATTCATTTCTGAAAAGGCAGTCTTTAAATTTATTAATTAAATTGAGTAAGCTAACATATTTAATTATTACAGAAACCTTCTAACATGCTGATCTTCATTGTATCTTTTTCTTTCAATAGCAGAACAGATACTTATTTCACACTTTAGATATAATTAAATAGCAAACACTACATTTTGTTAGAAAATATAAAGTGGAGGCTACACTTATGACACATGAAATTATTTATTATCCATATTTTTAAATATACTGTCACATTTGGACAATTTTTAATCCTAACTAATGAGCATTGCTTCAAAGAATAGCAAAAAAGACAATGCAGTACTCTGACTCTAAGGATCCCAGCAAAGAAAATAAATTCGCCTTCCATCTTTCACCTCTGCACATGCATTGGTGGCCTTGCAACAGCTGCTGTATCTGCCTTTCCAACAGATGGAGGCAGTGCTCAGGGCGTGACACGGCCCTGTACCTTGTGCTGCCACCACGTCCCAGGCCACACGCACCTCTCCGACACCTGCTGTGCTTCGGGAACAGAAATCTCACCCATCAGCAGCCCAAACCACCGTCCTGTCACCTGTGAACAGGGTCAGGACCTGCACTGGTGGCCTGCTCAGACACGGGGTGCAGGGGTTTGTGTGGGGGGCTGCACCTCCAGCACCAGGCCCCCCGCCTCCAGCTGCCTGGACAGAGCCGGCCGGGCTGTACATCCACGGCCTGGTGCTGGGAAGGGCCCGGCTCGCACTGCAGCACTCTTCCTCCTTAATTAGCTCTAATTGAAAGCAGCATCCACCTGGGGTTTCTGCACTGTTACTGATGCTGGCTGTGTATCTGATGGTTGACTGCATTTGGGTGATAAATGCTGCATTTCAGCAAATAAAACAAATCTCTCTATCAGCCCAGCTATTATTGGCTCTGACGTTTGTTTTTATGAGTCTCGGGAGTGATGTGGGAGTGAGACCAGCGTGGCCTATGAAGTGGTCTGGGGAGAAAGGAGCCTACACTATGTCCGCCCCCAGAGCCCCCTTGTATGTCTTTGTCATCCGGTAGGATTTATGTTCCCTGCCACACACAAGCAGGCGAAAACTGCAGTCAGATTGATTTATTTGGGGAAAACAGCTCCCAGAACTGAAGCAGACCTGAGTGCCATTTAGCCAGAAGGATGCCTGGAGATTCTGAGGTCCACTCAAGTCAAAAGCCCAGAGCTTAAATACACCCAAATGCCTGTTTTCTGCCAGAACCGGAGGGAGTTGAGTTCCCAAGCACCCAGAGCTCTGTAACATCAGGACCTGCATCTCTGTGCAGTTCATGGTCAGTGCAGGTCCCTGGGGCACACCGAGTCCTGGCGGGCACCGCGGGGCCTCTGGGGCTGGCAGCGAGGCACCAGCACCACACAGGTGGGGGCCAGGAACGTCGCAGCCACGCTGGTGAGGAAGGATTCCAGCCTGCTGGATTCCCCTGGCAGCTGGTGATGCCACTTCGGATCAGCTGGACAAAGCTGCTTCTGTTTTCCTACTACTGTATATTTGTTTGTAGCCAAATGCAGTCACAGGCCCAGTACACAGTAAGCCACTGTGTAATGCCTTGAAAAACCTGGACAAACTTTACGTGTCTACTGCTGAAAGGAAACTTTTATTTCAGAAAGCCCAGTATTAGTCTGATGATTACATCACAAGATAGGGCTTGGTACTCTGTGAGTTAGTTAGAGCTTCAGGTTTCATTTAGTGACCATCATAGTTAGTCAGTTATTTTAGTTTCAGGTATAGAATTGTGTTTGTCAGTGTAAAGTTAAAACTACTATGAACAATTAGGGATATTTTCATTTTGGATAACAAAGTACTGCAGGCTTGATGAGAGCTCTAAACATGCAAGTAATCCCAGGCTAATGATCTCATTCCCATCTTTGGGTTAATCATATAGACAAATAGCAAGGCAAATCCTGGCATACTTACTTGCTCCTGAAGTAGCAGAGGAGCTTCAGAGTTGGCATCCTAGTAAGCCATGGCACAAAGTAAAATATTTCATGGTGATGCTTTAAAGAAGTGCTTCCCCCCCTTTTCTTTTTTCATTCTTCATATTTTACTGTAGATTAGGTATCTTACAAGACTTTTATATTATTTATTGTTTTGTAGGATGGAAATTAATTCACGTATATTACTGCGAGGAAGTCCCCATTGGTAAAGCTCTTGCTAGGAAAAGGTTATTTGTAATGACCAAATTCGTCACTGTTTGGAATCTCATAAAGGTCACAATAGAAGGTTTTCACTTGTTTTAAATAAAATTCTGTATTTTAAAAAGAAATGAGCTTAACTTTCATTTCATAGAAATATCAAACCTGTTTGCACTGTAATTTACTTTTTGAGCTCTTGACATTTACCCAGCTGCCTGTCTTTGGAGAACAATCTCTTGATTTGGCTGGGAAGCTCTTGCAAGAAAACTGTCAATTACAAATTACGGCATGATGCCATGCAAAGTGCCTGGCTCCTCCGTGCTTCAGAGCGACCCTGGAAAGTGACTTGTTCTGTCGTGTGCCTCCAAAGCCGAGCCTGCTCTGCAACGTTTGTATTTGGTAAACAGGGAGTCCCCCGGTAGGCTGTGCCTTCCTACTAATTAAATGTTACTCAAAGGAACAGAGGGAATGGGACAACAAGTTAATTTGCATGGTCATCCTGTTCAGCATATGAGAAAGGGAAAAAATGGTATATAAATGGGCAACAAGCCTGGGAGACCTCCACGTTACGGTTCACCCAGGGAAGAGTAGTTTCTGAAGTCCTCCTGGAGCAGGAGGGGCATCCCTGGCAGGAACACCAGCACTGCCGTCTCTCCAGCTGCCTCAACTGCTGCCTGGGGAGTTGTCAACCCATCTAAAAAGTGTTTGTTTTCGTAGTAGACCCACAACGTAACATATTTTACATATTGAGTAGGTGAAGTTCAGTCCTCTGCAATTCATCAATGAGACCAACTGTTTGCTACTTTTGGTATCCAGGTGGTAGGGTAGAACTTAATGACTTCCAGTGTAACCAGTGGGTTTACTGCAGATAAAGTGTTATTTCCTTGCCATCCTTCATTCAGGAGGATGCTCACAACCTCTGAGGGGCCCTGCTGTGTGTGCTCTCCTTGGACACGGTGCTGGGGGGGACAGTGACAGCATCCCACGGGGCACCACACAGCCAAGGGGGCCAGAGCTGCACCACTTTGCTGTTGGAAAAGACCGCTCTTCTTCTGCTAAATTATTTTTTCCAGCAACCTGAGCCTTTAAGTAATAGCCTTTCAAATTGCATATCAGGGTATTGGAGGTGCATGCATCAGGGCTCAAATCACATTATCGATATAGTAATGTGCCTAGGGAGCAGAGTTATTCACGCTGAAGTCATTGCTGCGTTCGGAGTAACAGTATTTAAAAGTCTAGTGCTGGATTAAGAAAACAACTGAGTTAATAGGAGGCTTATTTAAACCATGCAAGCCAACTGAGAGAATAGGATCAGTCCAATTAGTTCCAGAAATATATCTGTGTAATGCTTCCATCAGCTAACGAAGGAGAAGATGGAAGCATTATGTCACTGCCATGCACGCTGGGTGCCTAAATAATAGTTATTTTCTCAGATACGTATTAGACAGTAACTACTGGCACTGCTAATTAACCCTTTCATGTGCCTACACACTTGACTTGCCCCTGCCCCTCTTCTGCACCATTCCCCCAGGACGTGACCTGGTGCTGTCTGCACAGGCCCCTGCCCATCCTCCTCCTCCTTCCAGGAGCAAGGCTGCTTTCCCTAAGCTGTCACACCACAGGTTTGCTGCCTACAAGAGGCGAGGAGATCTCTTGGTCATTTGTCCCCCTGCCTGCCCTTCTTCACTTTGTTCCTGCCGCCCTTTCTCCTGCAGAGAAGGAGCCGAGCTGAGCCGTAAAACACCACAGCTGTGGCAGGTGGGCTGCCCCAGCACAGGCAGGACACAGGTGGGCTCTGATCGTGGCTCTGCCTTCTTCCTGCTGTAGGAAGAAGGTGCCCCCTGCACGAGGGAGTTTCCCCAGCCCCAGGTGCAGCACATCAGCATGTGGGGGCTGCCCGCATCCTAGAAGGAGGTGTGGGGGGGGCAGTGCTCGGCTTGCTTCCTCTCCTCCCTGGGCTGCAAGTGAGGAGTGAGCTGCAGGGCACTGGTGCTGGCGGAAGGTGTAATAAAGTGGGGTTTTGTGCCGGAGCAAAATGCAGATAACGAAAAGAAGAGCATAAAATCATGAAACTTACCCTAAATGTCTGCAGGGTGAGTGCTTTTATGCTTTTATTATTTTTACGTTGGCTGGGCTGGTCTAGGGTCTCGGTAGGATTCTAAATAATGAATAGTGTTAAAACTGCCTTTTCCTTGCTTGAAGGGGGCCTTTGGCAGCACACATGAATGGGAGATGTAAGTAAAATGAAAACTATTACCCCTTATTAAAAAAAGGCAGGACTGAGGTTGTTTTAGAATGTAATTGTGTTATATAAACATGTGAGGGTTGTACATACTGTCTAAAACATTTTTCAGTTTGCCGGGAAGATTACAAGGTGTTGTTGTGTTTTCTCCCCCATTTTAAACTGGTGCATTGTGAGAGATTATGCTGACTTGAATTTAGGTGATATATGGTCCGAGAGTCACAGAAGTGTGTACTTTAATCTCAATGTAGTTGTTACAGCGACTGTAGTTTGCGTTACTGTAGGCATTACTTTGCTATCATAAAGGATCAATAACTAACATCAAGTAGATGTATTCAGAATAAGTTTGGAATTGGGTGCCACAAGTGAATCCTCAGTCCTTGATTCAGTTACCAAGGGATTTCAGAACAAAGCAGGACAGCGCCAGCACGTTGAGATTAAAACATTGCACGTGGACAGATTTTCCACTTAAGCCTCTGTTGCTTCCAGTGACTTTTTCCCCTGTTCATTGATACAAGCCAAGTCCAGGCAGCTCTGAAGTGTTCAGGCCGGAGCACCAGGCCTGAGGGGGCCGCCCCAGGACCCCTGGCTGCTGGTGCTGTGCCCCCCGCTGGGCTGTGCTCCCCCCGGCCTCATGGCCCTGCCCTGGCCTGTGGGAGCAGCCTGGTGGCTGCAGCTGAGGCCTGCCCAGGGACAGAGAACAGACCTGTACCGACAAAGCCCACGAGGCACGCTGTCTATTAGTGAATTATTTACGGAAAGCATGTTGGCACTGCTGAGGAGGCATGCCTATTTGTAGCAAAAGCGTTTGTGATCTCTGATTGCCATCAGATAAGTCTCTCTGTTTTGATACTTGGGGCTTACGGTCCTCTTCCTTTTTGTAACAGAAACAAATAGAGAGTGATTTCTGCTTTGCCCTTCTTTGTGAATGTGCTTCCTACTCAAACTGGTATTTGCAATCTTTGCGAAAAGATATTTTTCTCAGCTGAGTCTAATCCTCCCCACTTGACTTTTTGAAATGCCAGGCATCTCAGTGATTGAAGACAAAGAAGCTAAAGGTGCAGCAAGTGTTTCTAATGATGGCACTTTATCAGCCAGCAGAGGTTGTTGCACAAGGTGTGTTTAAAAATGCAGGGGGTAGCACGCTGCTTAGCTGCACTTGGGTCTCCGCTTCTCTAAGCGCTTGAAACTGCATTGCAGAGGGGTGCATCAGCCTCCATCCAAAGCAGTGATGCAAATTGCCCTACTTATCAGCCACAAGACTTCATGAATATAGCTATAAAAATAATAACAAAAAATGTCAGGAACTTGTTCTTCAGCAAGCTGGCTGAACAAACGAGCAATCTGTTTTCCACCTGGGATATATGATCTACATCTAAAGAGCTCACAGAAATGTTTTGTACGTATATCTAATTAGCTTATTCTGTTCTCTGAAATGCTCTCATTTGGGATGGGAGCGATACACTTTGACAACTCATTTGCTGTTAGTTAAGTCTGTGCGTTATCTACCTTCTGCAGATGGCGGAAGTGTGAAAGGGGAAAAGAGCACTTCTTTGGCTGGAAGTGGGGATCCCTGGATAAAGGTCCATGGTATGGGAGGCTGGAGCACAGCATCTCCGTGGTCTTTTTTCATAATATTTATGAATGGTGTTAAAGCCCTGTGAGGCTGGCAGCCAAATGTTCCCACAAGTTTTGGCAATGTTGATCTCTGTTGTGAATCACTGGGTAGTTAGACAATGGCAGAACGAGAATTGTTGGTTAAAAATGTCTCGTTTTGATGTGTTTCTCCATAAACTTTAAATTGTTGGCAAATATTCGCTATGTCGTTTGTTACAAAGGCTATGAGATGTTAGAAGACCATGAAGTTTGCTCTGAGAGGACACGTTTGTCTCTGGATCTAGGCAGAGTGAGCTGTTCTCTCCTGTTCCATGTGTATTCCTTGGGCTCCTGGCACCTGCTGTGCCCGTGGAGGCTGCACGTCGGTCAGTTCGAACGTCGCTGCAAGGTTTCTCCTCAAAGCCTATGAACACCTACCTGCAGGTTCTGCAGGTCAGCACTGCAACACAGTCTTTTTGTAAAACATTTTAAAAACAACTCTGAAACAAACCTCTTTTGGGTGAGAAACAGAAAGAGTTTCCTTTCCAAAGTATGTGTTGAATATTGCCAACCTTGAGCCTTCAGACACGTGAACTGCAGTGGGGTAGAAAGCAGACAATTAGTTGTTGGGGGTTGTTACTAAAATGAATGTGGTATCACATGCAGGTTAACAAATAGAACTGATGGTCTTCCTTAATCAAAGGCTCTAATTGAATAGAAAAAGGACAATTGTGTGTGACTCTTACCTCAGAGGAAAACTTAGCCATGGGGGAAGTTCAAGTGCAGAACAGCATGAAAACATTTATTCTCAGCTTGTGGCAGTTGAAGATAAATATTTTTTGTCATTCCTAGCTTCTATCCTTTCTTTCTCAAGTATCGCCATCCTAGGAGCTGGGAAAAACAAGCAAACAAACAAAAGGCATGGCACTCCTCGTGACTTGCTGGCCGGCCCAGAGCTGAGTGGGGGCTGCGGCGCGGCGTCCTTCGCGTGGGGCCGGTCGCTGTTAGTTCCAGGCAGCCAGGTCTGTTGAGGTCGGGGTGACTCCCACTCGTGGTGAGACTGGCGAGTTGCTTCTAACTGATGAAAGATTTTTTTTTTTGGTGACCTGTTAAGCATCACCTTGAATAAAAGGAAAGCTGTTTCTGAAAAGATGGGCCTGATGTTTTACAGCAAATGTAACCCATGTTCACCTTGATTCTTGCTGGAAACAAAAACATGATAGCTGCTATCAGAGAAAAATAACACTTTATTTTTTTCCCATTAGATTGATCACTGTGCACGGTATATTAGCAAAAAATATATATTAGGGAATGGAGAATGTGAACCAAAGCCCCTTGCTAGCTCCCAGTATTCAAAGCATTGGAGGAGCACAGCACATGTCACAAGCTTCAGCTGTGCTCTTCCCACAGGTCAGTTTAATCTGTTACGAAAGTATCATTTCTTTAATAAGACACAATGGATTGATAAAGGGCTGTCGCATGTGACGTGATTTTTTTTTCCTCTCTAAATAAACTAAAAAATCAGCTCTGTTTATCACTACCAAACTATACCTACAAGAAATATTGATAAACTACTTTTTAATGACGTGCTTAATCTAATAATTGTAGGAACAAAGCTAATAAAAATAACCTTTTGTTGTTTTGAGCAACACAGATTTAATATATTGGAAATTAAAGTTTGAACTTAATGGAGAAAGTAATTTAGATGTAAACAACTGGTCTGAGCCAAAAGCCTGGGGATTTGAATAGACCATCATACATCACAGCGAACGCTTCTAAAATCAGCTGGGTTGTCTGAATTCTTCACAGCAGTTCCCAAAACGAACAAACCAATCTGCTCTGGACTGTGGAAGCAGAGCGTGGCCTTCCTAAGCTATGGCATGCCCTCTGCTCTCTGGGCTCTCACCCGATAAAATGTATAGGTTACTTCATTTAATTAGCATAATTAACACAAAATATCCACAGGTTTAAATATTCATGACGAAACAAATATAATGTGCCACTGTATGCGTGGATCACTTTTATTTTTAAATGGCCCATCAAGAGATTGTGTTAAGTATTAATGCATGGGAGGTTCAACTTTCCTCTCTCCCTTAAATGAAGTCTCCTACCCAGTAGAGTTTATTGGAGAGGGATATGGAGGAGAGCCCACTTTTTCCTACAAAATAATTAAACAATAGCAAGCTTAAAAGGTCAATGTTCTGTGCTTAATTACTGAACTGGAGCGAGGATTGCTCAGAGCTCGTTCTCAGGACATGGCAGTGCAGGCAGGGCTCCAGTCTGGGGTTATTGCTCTGCAACTGATGCTCCAGCGTCTCTCTGCATGCGCTGAAGGCACCATGAGCAGCAATACTATCTGCCTTCCTGCAGCCTTCATGCCCTCGAATTTCAGACAACACAGGAGCCTGTGTTCAGTTGCTGGTCTTATGTGGGTGTGATGGGGCTAAAACTGAGGTTTCATCCTGGGCAGCTGCAGTAGGAAGCAGCTGTGGGTCTGCCAGTCCCCACCGATGTTCTGAATCTCCAGTCTGCAAACACCGGAGGAGACCTGCATGATGGCTGGAACTTAAGCGAGGTTATTCAGGAACTCCTTGCTATCCCTTCTGACAGTCCAGCTGTTTTTCAATCTGTGTATCTCATTATTTTGGAATGGGAAGTTCAGAACAAATTACATGGTAATTATAGCTCTGCTTAGCATCTACGTCTTTAGACTGTTGCACTCAGGAGTAAGACTGTCAAAGTTATGTTAACAAATGAGAATGTGTCACAAAAAAGCTCTACCTTGTATACATTTTGTATACAATTTATATCTTCTAAGATATTATTTTGGCTAAGAAACTGATTCCTTTAGAATTTACCCTAAGGAAAAATATGTAAATATTTATGGTTGAAGTCAATAACGAAATGTGGATGCCAGGGGAAGGGTGTGTGGTTTCGGTAAGTGCCATTCACTGCTGTATGAACAGCCATCTTAAAGCCCCTTTAAAGAATGACTTCAGGAAGAAAGGTATGAAAACATTATATTAACAGTTAAATGGGTTAAGCTGAGCTCATGACCACCTTATGTATTATATATATTTATATATTATATATATATATTATGTATGTGTATTATTTTCCTGGGTACATGTGGTCAGAATTATGAGGTCAAGGGCAGCTCCTTTCTGGCATGATTGTGTTTCTTTGGTGTAGGGGAAAAAATCCTTATCTAGTCAACTGGTTTCAAATTACAAAGGAATCTAGCAAAGAAGAATAGATGTGCATGAAAAAGATAAGGTATCTTCAGAACAAGTTAAACCTTTGTTGAAGTATGTAGGTGCTGCTGTGAAGCACTGAACTGAAGGAGATCCTCAGCACCACTCATGCTCTGTGGTGTCCACAGGTCCTTCTGACTGGGGCTGTCACGATGGAGACCACAGTTGCCCCAGGACAGATTTTCAAGCCTGGGAAGCTTTGTGGCTGGACAGTGATCAGCTCTGTGTGTTGTATTCTAGTGTGTTGCACGGGTAAAAGCCTGTCTGGGGGGTGTCAGAAGTCTGTTCTGGGTAACTGATGTGCTGACGGGGGAGTTCATTGGATCCTTTTTGCCATGCTCAGATACCTTCCTGCAGCCCATAGCCCAGTGTTACAGCTGGGACCGCCAGGCTCCCCCCTTGGGGGCATGGCTGGAAGGTGAGAGGCAGAACAGAGGGGGGTCAGAAGAAGCCATAGCAGCCCCCAGGTGTAATCCTGCAGCATTGGCTGCGACCTGAGAACAGCAAGGGTGGCCGTACTCGGTGGGAACTTGATTTGCCCACTCATGCAGGTCCTGCCAGACTGTAGCTCCTTCTCTTTGTGTTGTTTCACACAGAAAAAACGAATTGCCATGTGAACTAGTTATGCCTTTGCAAATATTTTCAGCGCTGAATGATGGTGTGCAATGAGAAAGGAGCAGCGTTACATAAAGCCTCTGAACTGGGAGCCGTGCTGTCAGCTCAGGCAGAGGCATTTCCCGTTGTAAGAAGGTAACGGCGAGGTGGAGCGCTGTGCCTACTACGCATGGGAATGGGGAAGTTGTTTGCCAGTAGTCACAGAGACAGAAGTGAGAAGTGTAGATGATGTAGGCCAGCTTGACTAAACTCATTTCCAAAGCACTTTCTTAGCTGGATTGTGGGCTTAAGATAAAGACTTTATTTTTAATGGGCTCTGATTCCTGTAGGGGCACTAATAAAAAGTGATAAAGGTGAAGATGGTCTGAATGTTTCAGCTCCTATGGGGCTTAGAGTTAAGAATTAATGTGAAGACGGGAGCTGTCGATTGTTGTAAATCTTAATGGAGTTTTCTGTCTTTTTTTTTAGGGGACAGATATATAATTCATTGCTTTGAAATTGATCCGTTAGCCAAGAATGGGTCTGGTTTTCTAAATTTCTGCTCATATTAATGAGAGAGAAGACAAAAATAAGTAATCTGGTGTAGCCCTGAGGCACAACCAACTGTAACAAAGCTATTGTGAGAGATGTCTTTAAAAAATTCTAAATATTATACGAACTCCTGCAGTCCTCCATCTTCTGGCAGTTTATGCTGGCTATGTTTTTAGAGTACTTTGGAAAGGCATGTATGTGGTTGGACACTTTCATTTATTTTGGGGTCTGTTTTTGTAAATATAAATGTTTTTATATCAAAGAAATAATTATCAATACTTTCTATGAATGCATACCTACGCTATTCATCTCTGTGTTGGGGTAATTCCCACCACTGCTGCAGGAAGCAATTTCTGTTTTTCTGTTTATGGATTCATATATAGCTTTCCAGGGGACTATTTTTGGGTCAGTAGAATAAATATGTACAAATTGAGAGCTCTAAATATTTGAAAGACTAAAATATCTCTTCATTTTTTCGAGTAGTTTCTCAGTAAATGCATCGCTGGTGTGTGCACATCTGCCTGTTAACTCTTGCCGTGTGAAGCCGATCTCGGTTGGCACCGAGGAGCAGAAGGGTTAATGCCCCAGCACGCTGCCTGCATAATGCAGCTGGGAGCTCGCTTAGGAAATGTGCTGTTTGTTTTCCCCAATATAAAGTAAGTGCTGCAAAAGGCTTTTATGGCTCAATCCCTAGCTCAGCAATCTCATCTTGCACTTTAATATTGGTTTACAAGCTGCAGGTAGGGAGTGTGTGCTGGAGGCAAAACAAACAGGTACTGCATTAGCACAGGTGGGAGTGAGCACGAACTGAAACATCTAGAATCCACGCAGAGAAGACTGCACCCAAGGTCTTCAGGGCTCCAAAACACATGTTATTGGTACAAAACCCTGTACCTTGAGTCTTTGGAAGCTCACCTGCTGCTGAGTGATGAAAAGAATGGGATTTCTGAGCGATATTGTATCTCTCCTTTTATACAAAGTTAAAAGAAGGTTCCTATAAGTATTATTGCATGTGATCAAAACAGAAACTTATTCAAATCAATTCCATGGATAATTGCAGCAATCGTTACACTGTAAGGCAGTGCCTTGCCCCACACTAACCATTAGGCGTAGTCCTCTCAGTATCTAGGGAGGCAGATAACGCTTGCTCCCTTGCGAGTATCTTGCAGCTGCCAGTCAAACAGATGTTTAGAAGGAAAATAGTCTGAATTCAGTGCCCTGTGCTGCCCCAGAATGTCTCTGAGCGGGCTGGTGGGCGGGAGCTGCCCCGGTCCTTGTTGGTGCTGCCAGGCACTGCGTGGAAGCAAGGCGCTGCGTGATGTGCGGCCCCGCGTGCCTGCCTCCTCTCAGCTGATGCCCCCCACGGGTCTGACGTGGTCTGTTTTAATTTATTAAAAGCTCATTGCTTTCTGTTAGTTTCTTTAAGGGTGCAGTCATCTCTGAATACTGCGCAGAGAAAAGTACCGTACTGCTGGCTCGTTTTCCTAAGAGGTGTTGAAGTGCTTTTTTGGGTACTGGGTAAATGTGCTGTGCTTGGGCTCATGCTCAATGCTGATCCCAGCTTGTACCTGTGTTGCCAAGCTCCCAAGCTTGATGCCTGTAAAGCACTATACCAAACAGAAATCTTTATTTATTGATGTGTGTGCTTGTACACTTAGATGCACGCAGAGGTGTCCCTTCAGGCTGCGGTGGGTCCCATGGGCAGCCGGGAGCCACGCATGCTCGTATTTGTGGGGCAGAGCCGTGCGGGCTGGGAAGAGAGCAGCCCCACCAGCAAGCCTAGGGCTCCTGGCTCAGCCTGCCTGTGGGCATGGCTGGACAGCACTGCTCTGCCTGCAGGTGCCTTGGTCCTGCTGCTTCTGCTGCCACGTGGCACGGCAAGTTGGGGCTCAGCGTGCCTGGTCCTGCTCCCTCTGGAGCTCTCTGCATCCGCAGCCCTGAGCACCGGGCCTGTGGGGAACTTTGAAATGTAAATGATAAAACAAAGAAATTAAACCATAGGAAAACCAAAGTATGAAAGCCATTTGCCTGATTCCACAGCCTTTGTTCGTAGATGGTTTTATTTAGATCTGCAAGTTAGTGTAAAGTGATAAAAGCAAAACACTTGCTGGATAAATCACAGCACCAGAGCTGGGACTGTGTGAACTCTCCAATTAAACTTGACAACTCCTTAAAAAATTTAATCCCACAGATGCAATATGACAATTCCCAAAGTGTAGAAGGAGTGTGGTATGTTATATTCAGCTGTTTCTTCGTAGGACTGCCGAGTCTGCATTGTGCTTAACAAGTAGAAGGTGGAGAAAATTCAGTTAACACACTGACACCATATGTGAAAGCCTGCTCATGTCACTAGGGTGTAAATTAAAATAATTTGGAACTTAAATGTTTACCAGTGGGCTTTATTCTCCTTCCATTTTCTAACTCAATAAGGGCAGCATCAGCAAGATTCAGAAAGCCTTACAGGAACTGACAACTTCTCCAGTTACCAGAAGATTTCAAGGGAAGAGGGGGGCAAAAAAAGCTGGGAGGGTTTAGTTCTTACCTGCTACCTGACAACTGTCACTGTGCTTTAAATACTCCTTAATTTAGTTCAAGTGTTCAAATTAAACTTTCCAGTAGCTGTAGTTTGCTTTCTCCCCAGGTATTCAAGATGTTCAGCACTGTGATTAATTGGACAGGCATGGCTGCTTATATTTAGAGACCACTTGAAAGTGGAAGTGAGAAATGAATTCTGCCAGGAGGGTTCGGTCTGTTATGAACAGAGCAGATCAGATGGATATGAAAACAACTTTCCAATTTACAGGAGCCCATCTCCTCTCCGGCACTGCTGCTACGGCTGCTGCAGCGCCACGTCCCTCGTGTGCCCCCGCGGTGGGAGGGCGGCGGCAGGGCTGAGCCCCTCTGGACCCAGCAGGGGGCATGGAACAAAAAGTGGTTAAAAATGGGGAAAGTTTGCTATACTCAAGCATTGCAAATGGGGAAGGGATGTGACTGTCTCTTTACACGGTGTGCCGAACACCTGAGGCAGACCGCATCTTAAGGAGTCAGCACACTTCTGTGCTGAAACGCAGTGATGCCAAGGGCAGGGAACTGACTGTAGTTCGTTTTTAGTTATTTTTAAATGATCAAACTACTTTATCTGAAGTAAGGTGATATATCACACCAAAATCATGCTCAATAGGCAAATGCCCCTCAATTTTTTTCCTTGCTACATCTGCTCTTCTACACTCATCCCCTGACCTTGACTTTTGTACATACCTCCCAGTGCTGTGGAAGTGCTGCTGGGTCTGTTACAAACGCTGTGGAGTTAGGCAAGCAGCACTGAAATCTGCGTTCAGATTAACGTTCAATTTGTAGTTAGAAGTATAGTGAAATACCCAGAGTCCTCAGTCTCTTTCTTCTGCGTGTTTATTTTCCACCTTTTTTGGGTTAAATAAGGATATACATGCCACGGAAAGTTGGGCATAGCAACCATGTAACAAAATGAGACATAAAATAACAATTATGACTTTGCATATTTATGCAAGCTCAAAAATTGTTGCTGAACACTTATTGCAACTCCCCTTCGTGTCTTCAGAAAACAGCTATTGCTCCATGAAGTACGTGTAACTTGCGGAGCGTTAGCTTGTTGATCCATTTTTTTAGTATAATGTAATCGATGTAGCAATGTTTTGCATAGCTTAGTAATCAGGGTAATTTGCATATTTGGCATAGAGAAACTAACCTGGAGAACCTTTAAGGTATCCTAGGCTTAAAAATAACAAAAAACAAAAACAGTTTCCTGAGCCTGCCTCCCGAAGCGAGCGCAGGCTGGCTCCTCGTCTCCCCGCTGCTGCCGGGGCTGCGGTGAAGATGAGCCAGATGTTGCCTGTGCTCAGCAGAGGTCACCTCTGCGGCCTGACCTACTTTCTGGGGGTCCGGCTCCCAGCCAGGCATTAGGGCTCAGCTCTCGCAGGGCAGTAATCCTCTTGTCGAGCACCGAGTGAGGCAGCAGCTGCTGCCGTCGCTTTCTGAAGCTCCGCACCCTGTGCCCAGGCAGACCTGTGGTCTGGGTTGGTGTCAGGAACAGGGCGTGCACCCCTAGCCAGCCCCTTGTCTGAAAATGGGGCCGAGAACTAATAAGTGACATCTGACATTATTTTGGCATCTGAAAATGCTCTGAAATTTTACATGCTTACTAAATAATCTCGAGAAGCGTGCTTTTTCAGTTGGCTGCTAATTGGTACTTGCCGGTGGCTCCTGGGGACAGGTGCTGGGGCTGTGTCCCATGGGGATGGCGGTGGGGCTGGGGCTGACGCTGCCAGGCGCTGGCAGCAGGAGCCCAGCCTCACTGCACAGAGCGGCTGCACCCATGTACCAGCGTGGTCCCAGATGGGCGAGGATGGGGGGGGGGAGAGCCCCCAGGTTTGCCTTACCCACCTGTGCTGCCCCTTCCCCACATTTAAGTGTGAGGTTCCGCACTGACCTTACTCTAAAATCTCTGTACATTTCCCACGGCGTGCTGAAGAGCAAGCTGACACATTCTGCATCACCGGGATGTTTTCACGTCTATACTCAGGGTGATTAATTGCTGTAACCTACACTTTTAAAATGCAAAGCAATTAAATAAATCTTTTTATGTACACTCCTTTTCATATGAATCAATAGATGCTAAAGTGTCTCTAAAGCCTTATTTATCTTGCGTTAAATCAACTATAATTGTAGAAACATTCCACAGCATCTGTGATCCGAGCGCTGCTGCCCCTTCAGCTGCTGTTCAGGTGCGAGGCTCCCATCTCACCCCTGTGGAAGGCCTGGTTCTGATTTTAATGAGTCTCCATCGCGGGCGTATAGCTGCCAGAGCTGTGCAAGCTGCCACTAGCCAGGAAGCTAGAGAATAGCTGAGGGGAAAGCTTGGCTGCATGCCCTCCTTATTGCATGTTTAAAAACCTCGTTGACCGTAAATCGTTGGTTTGGAGCACTGAGCGAAGTTCTGAGCCTCGCCTCCAGCCGTGTCCCCACTTACTGCCCCCACCTCTCTCCTGGGCCCGGGGAGGGCTGGTGGCTTTCCTGTGACCAGGTCCTGCTGGGCTCCGGTGTCTTCTGTGACACATCCGCACGTGGTGCTGGGCAAACCATGGCTGTGGTCAGGCCAAAACCAGAGACAGAACAAAAAACCCACCTCTGGTGGGTTTAGAGCAGGAAGCATCTTCTGTTGAAGCTGTTTAACAGCACGCAGCTGCCAGAGGTGCTGGAAAGGGCGAGTGTCTGTGCACGCAAGCTCTTCACCTCTCACAGTGCAGCAGCTGCTCCGAAAATGCACAGGTTTGTCTTGTCTACTGAAGACAAATGCACTGAAAAGCCCTCTTTAGTGGGCAGGTTTTCTTAGAAATCTTTGCAAAAGATAGGGTATGCATTAGTTTTGACAGCGATAACCGGTACTGGAAGAAAGGATGAACTCTGAGTAATTGTGCTTAATGCCAGCGTTATGCCAGCTCGGTGTACGGGGCATTGGGGAAAAAAGTGAAATAGTAATATCGCTATTTAGTATCATGCGAGTTTTAGGGGAAAAAATAATCTTAGAAAATACATAGCGTTACCTTGCCTTAGCAAATGGTTGACTTCACGTGACACCTACGGATTGAAGCATTACAGCTTTTATGAGGACGAGACACAAATAAGGGCTTTGAGGAGGAAACTGATGGGTGTGTTATATATATGGCTTCCAAACGGGGGCTCCTGGATTTCCCCCCACCTGCCCCAGTGAGTGCGTGGGTGCAGGAGAGCTGAGCTGGCTGTGGGGAGCCCAGAGCAGCCCGGCAGCAGTGGGGTCAGGGCAGGCAGGGGGCTCTGGTGGGCGCCTCTGGAGCCGCCTGGTCTTGTGCCTTCACGTGCCCTGAGGCTGTAACGGGACATCTGGCTAGGCGAGGCTCAGCGCAGCCGCTGGATTTGCAGGACGAAGCCGATACCTTTGAACTCGGCTTCTGCTCTACCCACTGGGCAGAGGTGAAGTGTGCTTTTTTTTTTAAAAAAAAAAATATATATATATTATTTGTGTTTAATTTTCTTACCGTGGTGACTGCTTTAGGCAAGTCTGAGTTATGGCGTCTAAATCAGACAAGGAGGCGACACTAGGACTTGGAGGCTTTCAAATAATTTCCATTACATAATTCTGGCATTGTATGCTACGTGCTTATTTGTATCTTTTTAATAATTCCTCTCTTCAGGTGTGTTCAGAAATTGTTATACACTTTTGTTATACAGATATTGCTAATAACTTCAAATGTTGTTAGCATTTTTGCAGTCCTGAAATCTATGAACTGTTACCATTTTCACACCTTTCCTGACGTTCTTCTTTGAACTGATGAAGGCACGTGGGAAGCTCGGTGAATGAATTACATAACGCCTCTAAACCTTGCGTAGGCTGACTCATCAAATTCTCAGTTTCTTTACTACAGAAAATGCTGCATTTCCATGAAAAAGCAAAGAACCAGCTCAGCCCAGCCCTGCCAGGAGGCCCAAGTGGCCTTTCTGATCAGCCAGTAAGAAGCCAGTTCTTTGTGGTTAATAACCTACTCAGGTTTAACCTGGACAAGTCTCTGGCTAGAGAAGCTCAGGTGTCTCCTGGTGTGGTCCCTGCTGAGGGTTACCCAGGGCCGGGTGAGGAGCTGGCCTGGCCACTGGTGCGTACTGGGTGCATTTTCCCTTTGCATCCAGAGGGAACCACCTGGGAAAAGCGGTGGGAGAAGGAGGGAGGTGGGCGCTGCTGCTTGCTCCCCACCGCGGCCACTCCTTGTGCCAACCAGAGCAGGAACGTCGCCTTGGCACAGGGGTGAGAGTGCTGGCTGCCCCTTCCCGGGGCAGGACCTGTGCGAGGAGGGAAGATGCTGGCTGGGAAAAACGGGCTGAAATCTCTGCGCTGCTGCTGCAGAGCTGCACGAGCCTTCCTGCAGCTGATAACGCGCTGTAAACTCACCTTGGTGCTCTGATGAGAAGTCCTTATATAAAAGATAACTCTGCACACAGGACGCTTTGAAATAACTCTTCCATGTTGCTATCGTGTTGCTTTGATAAATAATTCTTTGTTTTTAGGAAATTGTCTGATAGCTCTGTATCTCTACCCTTTAAATCCTGCCAGAGTGGGCTGCGAATTCCCAGGCTTATTGGAAATGGGGTTAACACGCGAGACCCTGCCCAGAGCTTGAGTCCAAGAGCGGGTGAATTAACTCTGTGACAGTAAAGCTGTGAGACATAACAGTTTAGGAGCAACGCCAGAGAAAGAGGGCTGAGGTATAGCAATAAGAATGTCCTATACAATTTTTCCATGTCTAATATGTGTGGAAGTGTGATAGGACCACAAGTGATTTGGACATGGCTTTTTAATACAGGCCTTATGCAATTTAGATCTCAAATTCAGCAAGCAAACCTAGAAGGTGTTGGTTTTCCTTGCAGTTTAAACTCTTAGGGGACTTCTGCTTTGCATTATCACATGCAATTGTGTACTTGAGGCAGCTGAGTCTTTGCACTCCCAAAATACAGCAAAAATCCTTCAAGACTGAAATTGGAACTGATAGAAATATCAATGGCTTAAAAAACCAGCTTATATGTCTGCACTTCTCTGTCCTAGATAATAAGTAGGCTCCTGGTAGCAGGAGAGGAATACATGAATATCATGTCTATATATGCTTTAAAAAAGCAGAACCACAGACAGAAAAGCCCTTTGGGTCTCTGCCTCTGATCTGAGCACTCCTCGGCTGCACTGCAGCTGCCTGGATTTCTCCAGTTCATCAGGGGTCCTGCAAAACCCGGCTGCATTTCAGCCCCCAGCCCTTCCTGTACGCCGAGATAAGCGTCCCCAGAGCAGGGTGCGTCTCTCCAGTGTTTGCTAAAATGCTAGGCTTGCCTGTATGTGGGAGAGAGGATTTGTATCTCTGGTCTTAACTTAATCTTCCCTGTTAATAATGATTCAGTTTTCCTTTTCACCATGTAGTAACACATACCTGTGCTTATCACACAGTCTGTGGTTGGGCAGCGTGAAGGATGACTGGCTGCCCTTCTGCTGGTCTGGCAGTGGAGAGGATTCAGACTTCTCCAAAAGTTACCATGTTTAGCCTCTAGACTCATCTGCACTGATGGTCATACTGTATTCTCTTTTTGTAGCAATTTATGTAAATGTGATAAGATTCACATTGTTGCCATAGAGTGCCAGTATAATTTTACTGTATTTCCCTGATTGCACATTATACTATGTTCTTCTGGAGAATTTTTGTTTTATCTCTTGAATGATAATTGATAGCAGATATTCATATGTTGTTCATCATTTGTGTTTATTCTTCAGATCTATCAGAGAGAAGATCATCTCCCTCCAAATTTGATGCTAAGAACTGAAAGTCTTTAACTGTTTAAAACATGCTAAATCACATTCTATGAAACAGATAAAAATATTTTTTAAAACTAATTTTGAAAAATAAGTAATACTTTTTCTGTTGATAGATCTTTGTTTTTAAACTCACTTGCCAGCTTGCAGTATTTAGATGCTTCTCTTGAACGAAAATTCCAGAGGATGCTCAGAGGACTTTAGTGAAGTAGTCTTAAACACTCTTGTTGTAAGCTCATTTCATATTATGAAAGTGAAAAAAAGTTAATCTTGCTGTGAAAGGGAAGTATTTTGCATTTTACTGAAATTACATGCAAGTCCCCTAACAGTGTAGGCAAATAACTGCTCAGGCATTTGCAGAATTGATTGTTTTCAGCTACTTTAGTTCCCAGCCAGGCGTCTGAGCTGCTGGTGGAAGTGGTTGCTGCTCTGCCAGGGGTGCAGGAGCTCACACAGAGGGTCTCTGCACTCAGCCTCCTCCCTGCCAGCCTGGGCTCTGCAGCCCCAGCCTGCAGCCTGGCCTCCACACCCTGCTCGGCTCCTTTAGCCTGAGGATACGCAAACAGAAAACAATGTGTTTTTTCACTGAAGTGCTAGGAAGCTAACTTTCATGTATACAAACTGTGCTCAGAGTCTTGGGGAAAATATATATATATATTTTGCACTGAAGTTGCGTTTTCTTTCACTTTGGCTATGGTAGGGAGATGCAGATTAGTGAAGGAGAATGCAGACCCAATCCATCCTGCGCTCCATTGCACCAAAGCCCATACACTGGTCTCCTTGGATAGAGACAGCAGGGAGGTTTTTAGCGAAGGAGATGGCAGCAGTAAGTCTGGGAGGATTGTCACAACACTGAACCAGTTCTGCATTTGGTAAAATATATCAAACTCCCCGTACCTGTTTTCAAGATGCTGTGCAGTGTTTTGGTACCTGTCATTTTCCGCTCCTTTCAGTCAGTTCTGCTGGTGCTTGCTGTGGTGAATCCACCACTGGCTTTGTGTTCCCAGTTCACCTCCTTCCACACCTCTGCGCTGTCTTGAATTGTGTTCTCTGTGGATGCTGTGCAGCCCTGCTGCCAGTGTCGTGCTTCCTGAGCAGTTATTGCTGCTGTTTTCCTGCATACAGCAAAGCAGCAGATTGGATTTAAAATAGTTCCTTTGGGATCTTTTGTTCGTTTATTATTATATATGTTTTTAACCACAGCTGAAGGCAGCACGTGTAAGTGTAAGTAAGCTCTTTTGCCCAAGAGCACGTACCTGTCTCACTGTCACCCCACCTTGCTGGGCATGGCACCTGTGCCTGTGCTCTTCTCCATGCAGTGCTGCTCACCCCCAAATCCCTGGGCTTCTTCCTGCCATGGTTTTCTCCTCCACTCTCATGCTGCTGAATCTTGTTTTTCTGGTCTATTAAAAAAATCTTCCAATTTTCAGACTAAACGTGTTCTTGTCTGCTGGTGTCCATTACTCTCATACCGCTGGTATCTCACTGCCCTGGCGTGACTTCTGCTGCATCTCCAGGGAGCCGTTCCCTCTGTCCCTCACCTTTGCGCTCTAAAGCAGAGTTTTTTCCCTCATATGCCAGCCGCCCATCTCCCACAGGGCTCACGGTGCCCACACCGGACCTATGGGACCTGTCGTAAAGGGGCCGCGAGTCTTGCTGCTGGCCACCCAGCTCTGGAGGAACCCTGGCTGAGCAAAGCACGGGAGTAGTGTGGGGTTCCTTCCAAACATAGATACTAGTCATTGAGCAAGCCCACAGACGAGTCGATAGAAAACAAAAGTAGGTTTGTACTTGCCTACATACGGACC
The DNA here is from genome assembly GCA_011075105.1 of Heteronetta atricapilla. NCBI lineage: Eukaryota > Metazoa > Chordata > Aves > Anseriformes > Anatidae > Heteronetta > Heteronetta atricapilla. The sequence continues at coordinate 31,322,634 of CM021738.1, read as the reverse complement.
GTTTACCAATGTAACTCTTAATCAATGTAGGAGGGACCATGAAAAAGATGGGGGTGGGAGTGGTGCGGAACCAGGAAGACATAGCAGTAAATCAGCGGGTAAATAATTCATTTACTCCTCTTTGAAATAGATTTTTAAAACTTTGGTTTTTAATATTAGTTTTTCTTATTGAAAAAAAAATTAAGCAGTATTTGATGCCTGTTACTCAAAATCTAGATGGGGGGAAAACCATTCATAGACCTGCATTTTGTATAAGATATTCCTGCTGCTGCCAACAATGAAAAATAAATTATAGGCTCAACCAGCTGAAGGAATTTACTGGAGAACAGACGTTTCCATGCCCTGTATGCATTCTCTGAGCTTTATTTTAAACACTGAGAGCAAACCAACAGCAAGCCAGCTCTGTTTTCTCCTGCAAATCCTTACCCTATATGAGTCACACTTGCTTTCCTTTTCCATTTTCTTCCCTCATATAAAAACATATTTATTTATTTATTTACCTCTCATGTTTCTGTGATGGTTTCATAGGGCAGTGTTTAAACCTTGAAAACGAATAGCTGAATGACGTAAAAAGATAAGTTACTCTCAGTTCTTCTACTTCTATGCTGTAGAAAAGCAGGATGTCATCCACTGAAATGACTGTTGTTGTGGTTTAACCCGGCTGGCAGCTAAACACCACACAGCCGTTCGCTCACCCTCCCCCCTCCCTCTCTGGGACGGGGGAGAGAAACGGGAAAGTGAAGCTTGTGGGTTGAGATAAAGACAGTTTATTTAAGAGAGAAAATAATAATAATAATAATATGTACAAACAAGTGATGCACAATGCAATTGCTCACCCCCCGCTGACCGATGCCCAGCCCAACCCTGAGCAGCCGGCCCCCCACCCTGGCTAGCCACCCCTATATATTGTTCAGTATGCTGTCAGATGGTATGGAATACCCCTTTGGCCAGTTTGGGTCAGCTGTCCTGGGTCTGTCCCCTGCCAGCTCTTGCTGCACTCCCAACCTGCCCGCTGGCAGGACAGAGCGAGGAGCTGAAAAGTCCTTGGCTTAGTGTAAGCACTGCTCTGCAGCAATTAAAACACCAGCATGTTATCAGCACTCTTCTCATCCTAATCCAAAACATAGTACCTCACCAGCCATTAGGAGGAAAAACAACTCTGTCCCAACTGAAACCAGGACAACTGTACAAAGCTTTCACATATTTAAATGTCTTTATTTTTCATATCTAGCATGTTAATTTTGTGTAGCCAAGGTCACAACTTATTTCAGTGCAGAGCTTTGTTTAGTCTATTCCTTGTTCATTTTAGGTCAGCAGCCACTACCTGCATCTATCAGTTGTTAGCTGGCTTTCTGAAGACATGTGTTGTAAAAGCACGCTTCTGTCTCTGTGTCTGGGTTCCGCGGTAGCTTTTGTGATTATTTACAGTGAAGTACTAAAATTAAAGTATAATTTATGTGAAGCCACTTCCAAAGTCTGGAGGCTGATAGCAGTCCCAGAGCTGTCATAGCTGAGCGGGTCTGAGAGACCTCGCTGAGCTCAGCAGCAGCATTATTGCATCTGTTTCAGCACTGACCGGAGCGAGGGACGCAGCAATTCCTTTCCAAAGAGATTTGGGCTCTTTCTTTCCCTAATTATAATAATTGAATAGTATTTAATTTCAAGACTTTAAGTGAGTCATTGCTCCTTCTCATTAGCTGATTTATTTGAAACATCACATGTTGTTTCCATCTACATTGCCAGTGCAGTGGGTGCAGGCCTGGCTCCTGAGGCTCGGAGTGCGGCGTATCGCCGCGTGCCCGGGACGCTGCTGAGCAAACAGCAGCTCACAGGCAGCGCGGCTGCACGGGGCAGTTCTCAGTGCTCGTTGTGCAGCCTGTCACGTGCAGCATCCTTAGGCTTTTTACCTTTTTTGTTTGTGCCTGAGCTATGTTCAGTAATTTTACAAGTGTCTGCAGTTATAAACAGTATTTTGAGTTTTATATTAAAATACATGTATTTAAGTATATAAACGTCCTCACCGTCAGCTGTGTGCTAAGAAAAAGTATCAATTTCTCTCCTTAGAGGCTTGGTGCCAATGTGCTTGCAAACTTTAGAACCGAAGACACGTTCCTTTTGTAGAAACCCACCTCACGCTTGGGAAGTTTCTCTGCCTGCGGCGTCCTGCCAGCGTGCAAGGAGGAGAATCCAGAACCTGTTCCTGGCTGGCACGCGGCTTCTTTGTGGAGAAAAGCGACCCTTGCTTTTATTAACAGGGGTTAGTAGGCTTCGTCTGAGTGCTGCCGAGTGATCACTGGCCATCCCCTCACATCAGGACGTCGGGGCCAGCTCCTCCTCCTGGGCCGGACGGGCCTGAGGCCTTCCCAGGGCTGTGACCATGGCCGGCTCCTGGGGTGAGGGACACAGCCTGTGCCCAGGGGCTGTCACCCCCACAGGACTTCAACAGCCACATCTCTGTGGCAGTCTCTGGGGTGAAGCTGTGTGGAAGCTTCTCCTGAACGTGCCAAGGCCAAGCCTGACAAAGCTTCATGTTCGTGGGTGGTGCGCCATCTTGTAAGTACCTTCTGGTGCCATGGGGTTAAAGTGGGCCTTTCAGAACCTCCTTATCTGAGAAATTCCTAGGTAAAAGTGTGAATGACGTCGCCCTAGAGGACTCAGAGCACTTGTTGCTCTAAGGCTGAATTCCCTTTAGAAGCCCCCTCCACACACACACGGTGTTTGATGTCAGTACCTCTCCTCAGAAGTTCCTCACCATGCTGGCCCTCACGTTCCCCTTCGCTGTGGCCATCACTGAGAATCAAGTCGTCCTTTATGAGAAGTATTGCATCTTGCTTGTCGTTCCCCTTGTGTGTGTTTTTTCTTTTGGGGTTGGAGATTGTGAATAACAGGGAAGGAATTACGCATGAAAGCTCTGGTACAATTTCTGTTTCCCACCGGAAGGAGTAGGGATTTTTTTCAGCACTCTCACTGAGTTTTGGGAAGATAGGGCTGAAGTGCCTTGTGAAGCCTCAGAAGGATCTGAGGATTTTCACTAACACTTCTAGGATTAATAGCTGAAATGATGGAGTTTGGGCCATAGTTGGAGATGATTTTCCACATTGTTCAAATTCTCTGAAGGAAGCTTGAGGGGGACAATTTCAGTTTTACATCTCACTGGTTATTGGTTGCTCTTCCTTAAAAATTTACAGTGTAGAGTTCCTGTAACTCGTTTGCTACCAAGGACTCACAAGTTCAATGTTTTGGATTCTTCTTTTATATACACTGTGCCTCTGCTGTTGTTCTGTGGCTGCTGGTGGAGGTCCCCTTTATCCAAGATGAATGAATGCCCAAGTATTAGCGGTTGAACTCTGATGACCTTCTTTGTGGTTTGCTTGTGTGAATGTGCGTACGTTCAGTTGAGAAATGGAGTCGGTATTGATTTCCCCAGAGCACTCCCACAAAACCTAAGGACAGAGTCAGGCTTTGCAGCAGCCCTGCCAGTGCTGAAGCCGGTGTTTCTGGGTGAAACCACGTGGCAGTCCGGTGTGGGGTTTCATCCCAGCTGGGACCCACTTCAAATGGGTACGTTTGTAAAATTGGAAGTGTGCTACTAAACTGTGCCTTTCTCTTCCTTATGAAAAATGATCAGAAGTCTCCTTCAATATCCATATTTAAGATGATTTCATCACATATATTTAGACATCTAAATATATGAAAATCAGTATATCAAAGATGAGAAAACTTGCACATGGAAGACTGCAAGAAAAAGGGGACATTCTGATTTTTCAAGTCTAGTTTAATTAAAGTTCATAAAAGTGGGAAGGAGCTAAAAGATAAATGTCATAGGAAAAGTGTAACTACGTTCAGGATTTTAAATGATCAAAGCACTCTCTTGAAAAGGCAGTTGTCAAATTCTGGTGCTGTCTCGGAGCTCTTTGTGCCAGTCCTGAAGTAAAACAAAATATTGGTGATTTTTTGAGATATGAGCAAAATCATTCTTTGCTTTGGGCAAATATAGAAGGTAGAAGCATTGCTGCTTATTAGGAGATTTCCCCCCTTAAAATATGTATTTTAACTGTCTAGATATAGTGTTCATTACTGCAGGCAAAATGAAATCTATGCATATTGAATTGCCTCTGGGTAGCAAATATATTTCTGGGGTACACAATGTTTTAGCAGGTAGCACAGAACAAGGCTGCAAGCCAATCTGTCTGTAGCTAATGAAGTATTCACAGCATACTTATAGCAAAGTAATTTTAAAAGACAAGTCACCTGCCAGTCGCTAACAAGCATGCAGATAAACTTTAAAAAAGTGATGTCTATAGAAAGATTTACAGTGGAAGCACAAATAAAAATCAAATCTAGCTTATTAAAAAAATCTCCAGTCCATGCACCTGCTTACTAAAAAGTCCATCAATTTAGTATGTTTTTTAATAAGGCAGAAGATTTGATGACTAAGAACTGCGGTTTGTAAAGAGTTTTAGTTTTAGCTGACCCAGACTCTCCATGTGAATTTGGTCAAGGCAAGCGTTTAGTCTCATTTCACCATCCGTAGAGTGGGCTTGGTAAGAAATGCTTCTCTTCTGTGAAGGGCTTTAAGATTTTCACATGAAGAGTGCTAACAAATACACCTGTGTTTGTGGGCCTAGCCTTAAATAATGGCTTCTTTCACACTTCCCAAGGACTTTCTTTGAAATCTACTGCACAGTTTGGAACAATAGAGACTAATCTTGCTGTAGTGTGTGGTCCTTTCAAAAGTATAAATCTTCATCCATTGTTGCAACTCTATTTTTACTCTGTGTATTAGTCAGCATCACTCTGTGCCAGTTGTAAATCCTGGTAACTTCAGCAAAGTGTCTTCAGTTTTGCTTGCATGTGACACGAGCCTGACTAGATCATGCTTAAATATTATTGGTAAGAGTGATGCCAATAAACATAAAGGATATTTCTTAATCCACGTAGGTTAGAAGATTAAGTGGGAGAGAAGGGAGTGAATGAGCAGTGTGTGCTATCACTTGTGAAGGCATCTCCATGCTCTGATGTTCAGAACTGTAAGCTCAGCTCATGGTTCCTATTCTTGGGTGATCTTGTAGAAGCATCTGAAATATTTTCATAAATATTTAACATAAAAAGGGTGTTAGCTGGGCATAATGTGGAGGAAACCACTGATTACTTCAGTCTGAATGAGGCTGCACTGAATGTCCAGAACAAGCCTTCAAGTTAGAGGACAGAAAAGTTCTGTCCTCTAACAAATTTCTTAAGATCAACAGGGGACAAAAATCCAAATTAAATGAAAACATCTAGAACCACAGATGCTGAAGCCCAACTCTTCTCCTATTTTTCCCTGACAACTTTTGTTATCCTGATCCCTTTCTTTTGACTTCTCATTTATTCCAGACGGAAAGCAGAGTTTGTAAGAGAATCCATCTGTGGATGTTCCTCTGTGAGTGGCTCTCTTTGAAGAGAGCCAAATGCTCTCCTGTAGCTCACCCCAAGCATGTTCCTGAACGATCACCCGCAGCTGCACTGAGGCAGCTCTGTTTCCTGAGAGTATTTGCTGAATGTGCTAAGGCACTGAAATAATAGGAACATATATTAGCCACACAGAGGTTATCTTGCTAGTCATAGTCATCATGAACACTCCAAAATACTTTCTTGGGCTTGAAAAAATGCATTATTGCTGCCATCAGTTATCCGGCTGCATGAAGGCAGTTGAAAAATGTGCTCATTTCTGTTCATTTTAATAAATAGATATTAAAAGGCTCAGAGGAGATGCGCCTCTAACCTGAAACAATGCAACAAACTATGCAGATGGCTTGTTTTTAAATTTAATTGAGGGGCTTCAGTATTAGGATGGGTTAACATTAAAGGCATCTGGTGTGATTAATATTTCTGGTAAGTAAGTACCTGGGCTTTTTTGCTTTTATCCACACAGACACCTAATATGAAGGCAATCTGTTTTCTGATGCTCTCTTCACCTCATCTGCTAGTGCACTGTTAAATACTGATAGCATCAGAGCAGGTAATGAACTCAGCTCCTGAGCGATAATATTGTTTATCATACTGAGTGTATAGACTTTATGAATAGGTTTGGCTATTGCTGCACAATAGCAAAAACGTCTTGTGGAAGGTCTCCTGAATTTTGTGCCTGACACCCAAAACAGATGAGTATTAGGGCAATTGGGCTGACAGGCTCATTAGTAGTTTGAGAGAGTGAGAAGGGGAGAGAAGCAGTAACGTGGAGGTGCAGTCAGTGCATTTCAAATGACAGCACGCTCAAACGTGAGCCAAAAATGCACGGAGGTACTTCCCGACTGCTTTGCGCCTTCAGAAGAATGCATGGCTGGGCTGTGCCCCTAGCCTGAGCTCTCGAGATGTCAGCCAAAACCTGTTGAAGTATTACTGCGTGTCCAGTAACTTGCAAGTGGCTGCACAGGCACCAGGTGCGTTTTACCATACACCATCCATTAACAGCGATGTATACCTGGGCGTTGTCTGAACTATCAGTGTGATGCACGGGGGCATCGAGGTGTCTATCACTGAGGTGTAGCGGCCCCAGGTACGGTCCTGTAACCCTTTAATCACGACCTTCCTCTTCAGAGTAAGCTCAGCTGACAAGCCACTGCTAATTACAATTTAAAGATGTTATTGGTGGTGTAAATCTGGCTATTATGTAGTCTGCGTCTTGCCAAGAGGTTGTTATCTCTCTTTTCTTCTAGTGCCTCAAGTGTAGATAAGGAGATCTGTTTGTTGCCTCATTGCCTTTCTGAAAGATAGTATTGCTGACAAGAAGTCAGTTGTGCAACGCTCCACCTAGCACTGAGTTGTTGGTCAATAAAAGCCAACAAATCAGGTCTGAGTTTTATGGAATTAATCTGTAGCAGCTAACACTAACCGTGCTTCCAGATCAGGTCCCAGCTTGATTGTTCTGGCTGCATCCAAACAGCTGCGAAGGAAAACAATCTGTTAGGATACTGTGAAGCCATCTTACTTTACTTTGAATGGTGAGAGACGTTTCTTTGTCCTTTTCTACATCGTTCTCCCCTGGCCACCTGCAGGACTCGCCCCTATTGCTTTGTATGGTTTCTGCAAAGATTCTCACAAAGGGATAAGATGATTACAGTTTCTTAGAGGGGCTGCCCTGGTACTGGGGATCTGAGCCGAGATTAACCGCCTGCTGTGACTGGTGAGAGATACCCGTTCGGTATGAAGAGCTCCTGGTGCAAGAAATCCCGCGTCACTGCGCCACGTCCAGCGCTTCGCCTCGCTCCCCCTGGGAGCAGCCGCGCTGGGGCAGGGGGATGCTCCTGCTGCCGCCCTCCTGGCCAGGCAGCCTGGGAAAGGGAGGCGTAGCAAAGAGAGGCACGCAGCACCCGGCCCGTTCTAACGAGAGGTGCTCTGACCCGTGGGTACCGCCCCACAGCCGGGCGCAGCCCTCTGCAGAAGGCTTCAGGAATGTCGATCCAGTGCAAGTCGTGTCGTGCGCTTGGCACCGAGCAGAGGGTGTGACTGTGCTAAGGCTTGCTGATCTCTTCAGAAGTGACTCTTTCAAACTAAAAAAAGAGATTAAAAATAATACAATTCTGTATTGATTGCTTTCCCTTTATTTACTGGATGTCCCTGCAATGAAAACATCAGATACAGTACTGGGCTAAATTCCGCTATTTTTAGATTTGCCTCACTGGGACACTTCCCAAGTAAGGTGGTACCAAGTTTAACTGAAAATCATTCTGGTTCTTTCCTGACTTTTAAAGAAAGAATCAAAATCACTGGATAAAAATCTTTATTACAAATATTTTTTTTGTAAAACACTTTTTCTGGATAAGTTATACAGCAAAAGAAAGGAATTAACTTGTCACTGAGCTTATTAAATGATGGATTTTTTTAAATGGATTTTTCCACTTATGCATGTTTGAAATATATATTGATGCCAAAGATCAAAATCTTTCTGAAATTTGAGAGGGAAAGAAATCTGTTTTGAAATCCACCTGTCAAGCATTCGTGCCATGTGGGATCTTGAAGACTAGCAAAATTTACTTTGGATGTTAACCTGAACAGGCACCTGGGAGATGCAGGAGCAGCCTCCACTGCCTCTGTGGCATTTGGGCATCTCTCCTTCTGGAGCTGTGAGGCTGTATCGTGGTACCCTGTATCAGGATCTTGACATCCAAAGGAATATGTAAAATAATCTGGTACGTGTTGTGGTTCAGACAGGAAACACGCAGACCCATTCTGGAACGGTAAAACATTTTCCTGATGTCAATTCCAAAATAATGAAAGTGAGGAGACAATTATAACGAGCCTTTCAAAAATTAGAAGTTTTTGTTGTTGTTCTTGTTGTGTAGAAATCTCTGGCTGCTATCTCTTGCAAGAAGAGAAACAAGATGGATGGGGTGTAAAGCCAAGAACAGATAAAATTGACTGTATGATAAGAGTCTGTTCACAGGTTGGTAATACAGCTTGCTTAATTAGATTACAGCCAAAAAGTATCATCCAGGATTGGAATACCAGCAAATGAAGAAGTATTTTTGCTGTGAGCCCCCTGGGCCACACAAACCATAATGCATAGGACGTGCTGAAATTCTGCTGACACCAGCAATGGGACCCTTACTGTTTGCAGGCACTGGTGACATGTGGTAAAACACCTGAGAACTGCACTGCGTAGCCAATACAGTGCGTGATCAGCACTTGTGACACCTGGCCAAAACGTCTTTTTATGCAAGTAATTACATTTTTCCTGTAAGCGCCACTAAAGTTCTGAAATTTTTAATCAGAATGTCAGTTTTTGTTGAAAATCATTTTCCATAAAGTGCAAGCCACCTCTGCTTCTTGCACCTGCCTTCCTGTAAGTTGTTCCCAGTGAGTTTCCCTCTATGGTCTTTGGAAAAGTGGTTTTGTTTTTTTGTATCTCCATAGCCCTGGTTGCTAATAATTAGAGTTGGTTTTCATACTTCCTTGCGATGACGCTGTGGTAAGGCCAGCTGCGTGTCCGCAAGTGGTAGATTTAGATGTCTCACACCAAACATGCTTGAGATTTATTTAGCTGAAATGCTAAACAACAAAGTTTTAAACTAAAACAATGAAAAAGTAAGAGGCCTGCATTTTCTGTGGCCATAGAAATTGTAGTTAGAGCTCTCCTTTTTTCCTGTCACTTTGCTTTGGTATTTATATATATACGTATATATATCTATGGTGCAGCACCCTAATTTGAGGATTGACAAATTAATTGTGATTGATGTGCTTATTTTGAGTGAGTTGTCACCAGAATGTAAGCTGCAATGCTATTCTGTTCTGCGTTTGCAGCTTGCAAGTAGAGGCAGGAGAGGAACGTGCTCCAGCCTCAGTATCTGGCAGGCTCCTGCAGTAACAGTCAGGCAAGGTGGAGTTTTCCTGCAGCAAAGTTCAAAATGTCGCTGGCGAAGTGGCACCCAGCAGAGTCCCTCTGAGCCTGGCTTGCTCGGAGCATAGGCTTAGGAATGAAAGTAAATCGTCCTCAAAGAAATGGGTGTGGAGATGGGAACAGGGAGGTGAGGAGGCACAGGTCGGTGCTGCCTTCAGCAGATGCCGGCTGGAGCAGAAGGAAGGACGTGAGCGTCAGTCCTCCGGGCAGTTCTGGATGCAGCTTGCTACACCCCACACCGTAAGCCAAACCCGGCCACAAAGCCGATGGCCCCATCTCGGAGGAAGTGCTCACAGCAGTTGCAAACAGTGCCCAAAAGGTGATGGCCCCAAAAGCAATCAGCAACATCTTCCAGCTTTAACTGAGCCTCATTCTGACGTGTTTGGCTCCTGCCTTCCCCTCGCTCCGAGCTGCCCGCCCTGGTTTGTTCCGAAGCCCGTAAGGTTTGCTAGCTGCCTGCCAGCAGCAGGGCCTCCTGTGAGGGGAGTTCTCAGGGGTCTGCGATGTCGGTCGGCAGCAACAGCAGCACTTCTGCTGGAGAAGGGCCTCCTCGGAGAAGTGCTGCAGCTTCCAATTGCAGAACACGCAGCGCTTTCCCCAGCACTACTGCTTTAAATGTTTAGTGCTTCTTCACAGCGCCTTGCTTAGGCTTCGCCTGTGCCTTCAAATCAGTGGATGAAGCGCGTGTTACGCTGCTCAGCTGCCGTGGCAGTCACAGGGATGAAGTTTAGTTAACGTTGATTTGAACGCTCAGGCCGCTCTGAAGGCACGTCACTCCTCATCCTTGCCGTGTCACACGCGGGGTAATGCCTGTGACACGGGCTGTGTCTGCTAGGAGCGCAGCAGCACCGAGGCGCTACGCGTCGTTCCTTCTGACGATGGAAGCAGTCCGTAAAAAAAATGAAGTAACTGCCTCTAAGTTGTCGAGGCTTCGGTGCTTGCAGAGCCTTGCACAAGGCCCGGAACGCGTTCTGGTACCCCATCTGACCTTTCTTCTAGCTGTCACAAACCGAGGAGTGAAACGCCTGACTTCCGTGGTAATTCAGGGCAGAATTATGATGTTCCTCACGACAGCTGTACATCGGTGTGCAGAGCTGCTGTAGTGCAGGGGTTACACGGCTTCCGAGACCGTACAAATTTTGCATTTTCAGAAAAAGGCTGTGCTAAATAGAATGTCGCTGGAGTTGACATAGCTTAAGTCTGCTTTAAATTTTTCCATGAAACAGTTTCTGCAGTAGTTTTTGAACAGTCTTGTTCTTTCAATAAAAACTATTCGAGCGCTTGTTAAGAAAAATAATTCTTTGACCAAAAATGCTCAGTTGTCAAATGTTGTCTTGGATTTCTTTTTGCTAGAGCATTTTCTTTTCATAAATGCCATCACTGCCACTCACCTGCGGTAAATAAATCACTGCCTGCGTAAAGTTGAGACAGTTCTGCTGCAGCCTGTTTTGACTGGAATAGGAGACAGCGAGCTGTCTTCAGGCCTCGAGAGCCAGGTGCAGGAAGGAGTGGTAATTCTGGAGTTACAGTTCTTGGGTTCTTTAGAGTGCTTTATTCGAGCCCCATTTGGAGGGGAATATTGACCTATCTGATGAAAACCTGGTAAGAAGCTGATGATTCTTCCATCTTCCTCACGCGGTGCGGCTGCCATCCCTTCTCACTGTCAGCGCGACTTCAGCCAGGCAGGGAGGAGCCTTTCCTCTGACATTTTCTGTCTCTTCGGAGGTGGAAGTTGGACTCCTTTTATTATAATACAGCAAAGGTTAATTTGTTCTAGGCTTAAGGGAACAGAAATTTGTTTGATCAATTTTCGTTCATCACACGAGCGGTTAGAAGCCGACTGTTCGGAGGATGCTATAACATTAAAGGCAATTCCTTTCCTTGCTGACCTCCGTTTGGCTCTATGTCAAGCCAGAGCTATTTTTACATACGGTGCCTAAAATCTCTGAAGATGAACTCCCCTTTCCACGTGTTAACTGTTAGGAGGCTTAAATCAGAGGCTGTGGTAAAGTTTCATCCGTTCAGTATGAGAAAATAGGCTGTACAGCTGCAAATATGTATTTCTTTGAGTTTATTATTTATTTTTTCCAAAATGTATTTAATTAGAAGTCTGAGGTGTGATTGAAACTGAATTTGGGGGGGGGCAAAAACATAGTTTTCTTGTAGCAACTTAGAAGTAAATTAGCGGAAGTGCGTATTTTGGATTCCTGCTTGTTTTAGTCAGTGCTCTTCTCGTGACACCTGCCCCTGTAAATGCAGACACAGTACCATAGGCTTCTGAGAGAGGGCTGGGTAATAACTTACTCCTGCACTTCTTGATTTCAGCACACACTGAAAATAAACTCTAAAAAAAATCCCTACTAAGCATTACTTACAGGGCTAAGACAGAAGAAATTGAAGTAGAAATTTAAGAACTCTTTGGGTATGTGTGAAAACATCTGCGGACACAAAGGGATGCCAGGGAAGAGCAGAGTCTTTTTGGTTTTTAAACCTTTTTATTTCACTAAACAATGAAGACTTTGTATATAGTCAGTACAGGAACACCTGCATAATACATAATGTGGTTTTCATTTAATTTCCTAGGTGTCTGAGCAAGTTTCCCGGCATATTTTACATTGGGAATTGCTTCCATATTCCTTTCCTGGCTTAACCACCCGCAAAACCTGGGGGCAGCCTGTGGCGGGGCTGCAAGAAGTGGGTCCCCAGCCGGGCAGCTCCGTCGTCTGGCTCCAGCAGCAAGCCCTGAGCACAGGCCCGTCCTCCGTGGGTGTCCTGGAACAGGTCACGAAGAGGAGAAGAAGGGAGAGGGCAGACTACACCAGAACACCAAACCTGCTGGCAGAGGACCGCTCTGGGAAGGCTACCAAGTGGGAAACGCGGTGACGAAAATGCCCAGCCCTAAGGACAGAGGGGGAAGGAGCAGTTCTAGCTCCAGAGGTGCTGCTGCCCGCTGCTTTGCTCCTGGCGCCCTCCAAGAGAAGAGAGCCGTCACTAGGAGTGGTGCTGAGGTAAGGAGCCTGACTTTTTTTTCTTATAAATGATGTGTTTCAGTAATGTGTAATCGCTCCAAAGCAGGAAAGGAGCACTGCTGGTACTCTAAGAACACAGGAGAACCCTCAGGGCTGTGAGGCGGGCACAGCGCGGTTACTTTGCTGAGCCTCGCTGCCTTCTGCTGCAGCCGGCAGCTCTCTGCAAGGCCCGGCGCTGGCTTTGGCACTGTGGTTTCACGGTGACTCCTGCTCTATTCCAGTGCTCCCCTGCGCACAGCACTGCCAGCTGTGTGGTGCCTTGTGTTCTTGCTGGGGAGTCGCTCTTCTGTTTGCTGCTTTACTGGAAACTGAGAGAAGGTTGTGCTGCTCCTTGGCTGTGCAGCTCCTTGGTAGCCAGACAATGGAAGTACTGAATGCTGCGTCTCTCAGCACAAACAGTCCCTTTGCATGAGTAGAAATGGGGTGATGCAGTTATACGGTAGGCTTTCCTGTAGAAAAAATGGCATCTCTCATCCAAGACAATCCTCTTTTTGGTTTCTTTTTTTATCTTTTAAGGAAATGAAGAGGAAGCAATTTGTCCTGTAACAATACTGCAAAAAAGTAACAGATATACCAGTATGCTGGTGTAGTTTTATAGAGTGAATGATTGAGTTTGTTACAGACTATTTGGAACTGCAAAAGGGGAGTCCATGTTTTAATGAAAATGGGGGTGGTGGCAGGACGTCACCATCGCAGGCTCTCCGGCCATATTCGTATCCAAGCCTAGCACACTTACAAGACCGTATAACAAATGAGAACTTTGTGTTATTGTATTTCTTTGAGCAAGGGAAAACTTCTGAGGCCTTTCACTCCACCTATTTTACACTTCTGTGTGTTGGGGCAGGCATTCTGCAATCTGTTTTATCAGTATGTACAGTTGACTTCTTTTTGTATAGAGCGTTGCTGTTGGTGAAACTTGTCATTCTTCAGTGGTTTTTTTTTTTGAATTAGATCACTTTGTTAGCGTTATTTAGTGGCACAATACATTTATTCATTTATAACATTCATATTTAGATACTCTTCACAGCCCCTCACGGTTCTGTATCCCACTTTGTTACTATTTGTCCACCAGCGAGTGCATCTGAGCACTTTGGCTCCAGGTGTTTTATGCATTAGTACAGAATGGTTCATCTACATAAGAGTAGTAATTTTGTCTTACCAGCTGAGTCAGTTATTCCATTAATATGGTCACCCTCATATAACCTGCAAATTCGCCACAGTCCTGGTTTTGATTTTGTTGTGTCGACTTTTGATCCATCCCTTTAAGCAGAAATGAGTGCTCTGCTACCAGCGCAGAGAAATGCTGTTCCTCTCTGCTTGTTTGTCCGCGTGTGATGTGGTGAGCTGCAGAGAGCTACCAGTAAGCCTCCTGAACTGGGAGAAGCCAGGTTTGGGCCCGTCATTTCCTGCGGCTCCTGTGTTCTTCCTTGCGTGTGCATTAATTTCTCTTCTCCACAGCTTGTGGGTTTCCAAGTGCTGTGTTACCTTTGATGTAGATTTCACTAATACGTGTCTGGACTTCTGTAGTAATGTATTAGGAACCATATGCTGGTTCTTGTACCTCAGGTATGTCGTAACTGCTGGGAATTTGTGTGAATGGTACGGTATTGCTTTTGTAGTGGAGGTGTTATTTCAAACCGCTTGACTAATTAGTAACAAATGATTAGAATTTGAATATCATTTCCCACATTTTGCCCTGGGCAGACACACTTTATTTAAGCCTTCTGTGTTTTATTTCCTGGAGGGGGTCAAATGCTGCTGGCATTCATTCTAGCTGCTCATTCTTCTGTCTTTCCACATACTTGGAAAAGCCACAATCAGGATTTCTAGGATTTCAGTTAACCCAGGATTTAATTTCAAGGCTTATTTAAAATTGTAATTGCTACATTGTTTAGGCTGGTTCTTTTCTTGTTGATCCGTCAGTCTCAAACATTTGAACCTTGCACGCCTGCAGTAGGTAGAGTATCTCTGCCTGCATGCCAAATAATTGTATTACTGCTTCCAGTTTGGCATTGTCTGTGATTTATTCTTGGCTAGATTTAGCTCACCTATGTATCGGAGATGACTATTTGTGCCGTAAGTTCATCCTCTTATTGTGATGCTTTCCAAAAGCACTAGTCACAAAAGCTAGTAATTCTTTCTTAGAGCCAAACAGGTTAAGCAAATGCTGATTTGAATAGAACTTCCAAACTGAGTTCATAAATCTATGAAAAAAAGGAAGTTGCCGCTGGTTTTGTACCTGCAGACATCCGTTCTCTGAAGGTATGGCGGGAAACACCAAGTACAAAGAGGGGATGCAGGGGCACTGAGGCTGCTGCCGTAACACGCATTGCTGTGCCGTGCTGTGGGGTTCCGTGCTTTAAGCATATGGAAAAATTAGAAAGATGTCAGGAAAATTGTGACAAAGAATGAATCAAGGTCTGAAAATCATGCCTTTACGATTACAAGCTAGAAAGTAAATCTGAAGAGTTGACTGGTGCCTACGAGCACCTGCAAGAGGAAGCCTTCTGATGGCATCGTGATCCTTTAATCAAAGGTACACCGTGAGCTGATGGCAAAAGCAAAGCTGCCCCAGAAAGACACTGAGAATGTTTGTCATTGCTGGTAAGAGTGACCTACCTAGAAGCGACTCCGATTCTCAGGCATATGCATTTTGTCTGTTTATTTTCAATCAATATTTAATCGCTTTTAAAGCAAACCTAGTTTCCCATTATTTTGCATTTCAGGACTGAGTTCTTGGTGTCTAATAAAGCATAAGCTCATACAGCAGTTTTTCTCTCAGCTGGAGCACTAATAGGAGTGTATCTGGGTACTTAATTTCTTGATGTTGGTGGCTACGTGTTAGCATTTAGACCTTTGTCTTCGTGTCAAATGTGATTGAAATCAATCAACCATTTGCAAAGCCGTTCATGGTAGATAGGCTTGCAAGTACTAACATATCTGGTGACATTAGCATCATTTCCTAAAAGAAAAAAAAAAAGAGAGAGAAGATATGCTAAGGCTTCAAGGCGTTTATGTTTGATGCAAAATGGTTTGCGGTGGTGTGGCCATGCACAATTATTTTACTGATACTTTAGTTTGAAAACATAGTAATTTAAAACTTTTAAGTAGTTAACCAAGATGTTCACTTCTAGGATAAGAATATCTGACTCAATCTTTTAAAGTTCCTCTGATTGAGAATATAGATTTATTATTTAAAAATCTGTGAACAAATGCTTCATTGGCAGGTGTAATAGTGGTGATTGTTCAGGTGTTGTTTTATTTTTTTTGGAATAACTAAAAATGGTTGTCTTTAAATGATGTTGAAATGCTTCTCCTCAAAGTTTAGCCTTTCAAACAGATGGATCGATTTATCCCTATCAGCCTCAGCAGTGGTCTGTCTCCGTGTTACATTGGACCAAGATTTGTTAAGAGTATCTCTGATTTGCTCTGCGTGAAACGTATGTTTGTGTGCGTAAGCATGCATAGCCAGGTAGGTTCTGTACCAGAAATAAGTGTGTGTGTTGGCAAGATGCACTTTTTTGATGCATGCAGCTTGCTTTGTAAGCCTGCCATACACCAGCAGCTTGTGGTTCATTTCTCCTGGTTATTTCAATGTATTTGACAGATACAGTGTCTTCTTAAAATGCTGCACTGAGGATGGACTGTGAGCGTTCAAAATATGAGCCAGACGACTTGCCGGAGATGGGTTAGATAAATCATGCTTTGGAGTCGTTATTTTGTGGCTTTGTTTGTTCTACTGTTAAATCTCTTCTCGTACAAATTCTTTATTGCTCAGAAGGATAATTGGTCTCTGATAATGTGACCATGAAATTCCATTTCCTTTCTTGGCCATAAGTGTGGCCAAAGTTGAGTTCATTTTCATTGTTTTATTCATGTGTTTTTCCTAGTAATGTCATAACTCTGTTCTTATTATTGAATCCAAATGGAGCAGGTGCATTTTCACTTAAAAACACTGTGAGAAGCGGAGATCGATTTCTCAGGAAGGTGATCAACCTTTCTGGGGGTTGGCTTATATCCACCACAGCCGCTCCTCAAAGGTTCCGAAACCCCTGTTGTTAGAAGAGAAAAATGACTGATATGCAAATATTGTTTCCTACAGATTGCAGCAGTGCTGCGATTCAAGCATCAATTATAGCAGTGCTACAAGGCATTTCTTTGTACCATCGCCCAGAGATTTACAAAGTTACTACCTGGAGATTCCTTAGGTTTTTAATCCCAATACCTGGGGAGAAAACATGCAATCCACACAGACTTCCAATCTAATATTTTATTAACGAGATTAAACGAGTAAGCTGAATTATACATGTAAATCAAATAGAGAACAGAGCGGGCTAATACGAAGTCAGCACATTAATCTATTTATCAAGTTGGTTTATTTGATATGCTGTGATCAGTGGTCTTTATATTCCTGTTCTAATGTGCTGCGTGCCCTCCTCCCATCCCTGGGAAAAAATCGTTTCCTCCCACTTCTGCTTTTGCTAGGGGATAACGGGCCTAGTGAGTGAGGAAAGAAAGGCATGGCGATCTACTGGATCCTAGGATGCTCGATGTTTTCCTGAACATCTTTTATAAAGAAAGCCATGAGTAGAGCTAGGGTGAAAAGTTGCTGTGAAATGGATGTGTGATGGTTCAGAGCATCCTACGCGGAGCAGACACCGACAGCCTTGGCTAAAACGGCACGGTGTGCCTTGGGGGGGGGGCTGCCGTGGGCTGGGGGCAAGCCCGTGCTTGAGAAACAGAATGAGGATGGCTCAGAGGAAGCCTGTACGGCGGCTGCTGCAAGCAGCACGGAGCTGAGCGGGGACTGATCGGGTTGCGCGGGAGCAGGGCCTGAAGTGGCTTCACGGCAGAGTAAGGTCTGCCCAAGTGGCACGAAAGCAGCAGGGACAACGGCGCTGTAAGCCAGTTAGAGGGGCTCCAGAAGGCACCAACAAGAACGATGGGTGGGGTATGAGCGTAGATCGGGTGAGTATAGTTTGATTAGCCTAAAGAATTAAAGAATAATGGTTTTGATGAGCAATTTGAACATGGCAAGGTCTCCTATTGCCAATGAGTGTGGACTCCTTATTGTGCTTTAAAAAGAAGA
The DNA here is from genome assembly GCA_011075105.1 of Heteronetta atricapilla. NCBI lineage: Eukaryota > Metazoa > Chordata > Aves > Anseriformes > Anatidae > Heteronetta > Heteronetta atricapilla. Next base: position 31,305,137 of record CM021738.1, on the reverse strand, counting down.
AACAGATAATTTTTAAAATCCCATAATATTATAGTGTAGATGATCTCCTCCCAAAGGAGTGTAATTGATACTCCTGGATTTTTTTTATTTTATTTTTTATTTTATTTTTTATTTTTCTCATTCAGAAAATAGGGGTAGAGTCCCTTGTTGCAATAATAAGGATAGGGTAGATTATTATAATACTGGGGGATGCTTTTTGCCCTTCCATCAGACCCACAACAAGGATTTTTATCATCAGGCAACAGCATCCTAACTTTTCCGATGCCTCCCGCCCTGCATCCGCAGTCTCTGCCCTTCCATCCTGCGAGGCGTGTGAGCTTTAGGAGCTTTTCTCCCAGGGCTGAGACATTTGTGAGCAGTATCAGAGGTTATGGAGACAAAATGCTCCCTGATGAGCAAATGAAATCCTAACGTGGAAGTATGATCTGGACTGTCGAGCACACATTCACAGATTGTCCACACTTGTTAAGTTTTGACATACAGCACGTCCTGTCTGGTTCAAGTTATCAGCTCGGCTGCAATAGCGAGGGATCCCAATAGGAGCTGTTGTAAAATATGAATGTCTAGGCTAGGAAATAGGATTCCAACCTGCTCGTTTCAGTACTGACTGTTCTGCACGTCTCCAGCCTGAAAAATATCAAAGGAGCAACTATGGCCTGTTTATAGGTTTAGAATATATTGCATATAAAAATTATTAGTTTCTTAAAATGACCTTCTGACAGCAGCAGGAACACACACACAGAACAACAAACAGAAAACCCACAACCTTTTGTGCGCTCCCCTAACACTAAAACCGCTGTTTGCAAGCCTACGTCACGCTGTTCGACTGAGTGTCTTGACTAGTCTCAAGCAGGGAGAGTTGTAAACGCCTGCAACGCAAACTCCGGATTTCCTTTCTGTGCCCCACTTCCAGAGCAAACAGCGAGGGCATTTACTCCCTGCAGAACAGCAGCCACAAGACATACTTCATGCAAGGCTTGTCACATCTTAAAGCTACTTCAAGTTACCTTTCTACATAACCAGCTCCGTTCCCTACCTTTGTGATTCAGAGAGCTCCAAACAGTTAAGAACAAACAAAAACCAGCAAAACTTCCGTGCATGTTTGGAATCTATTTCTTTGCAGAGTTCTTCAGTATGAAGCTTCTTGTGGATGTTTTCAAACTGCACTCACTTGTATGCCTTAAAATAGGAAGATGTAGGCTGTTCGTAAGTTGACAGTATTATCTATGTATTTGGCATCAATATTAGCGAGCTGCTGTCATTTGGCAATTATTTCCATAGTGTACCATATGGTGAAGAAAATGTTTTCATTCACCCACATATGACTACACTTTCACTGATAGCCTTGTGCTGCGTGCGGTCTTATCCCACAGAGGATTGGTTAAGCCAACCAAGGACCTGAAGAGGCACGTGTGCTCCTGTCAGGCAGGAGAGCCTCGATGTCAGAACGAGGATCGTGAATGCCAGTAGAATTTCCATGCTTCTCTCGTGCTAAGAAAGCTGATTTACAAGGCCCTGGGTCAGTACTGCTCTTCCTGCCGCCTCTGTAAACGCTAAAGAAGAAAGCCTTCCACTTTTTTTTCCTGCACTGTTGAGTTTCCCTGCTTGAATGATGATGGACGTGAGATGGAAATGACTTATGCCTCGTGGCTTTCAGTGTGTATCACTGTGCGTGTAGCACGTCTTTCCACTGCGATGGGATGGGGGGACGCGGCACAAGTCAAGTCTCAGACGTGAGAGAATCCGGAGAAGTGACATTGCGAACGCCTTGTGCCTGAGAAAGGTATAATTAGAGCTTGTGTTTTATAAATAGGCACCCATAGATTCGTTCCCCTTTGAGATTTCTTTATTATATGCATTTTCTGATGTTGAATATGGGCTGAGCTTGTTCTGCAGCCGTGTTCCATCAAGTTAAATGCTCAGATAAGATGACTCAAATCTCAGGATATTAGAGCCCATTTGTTCTGGTGCTAAAAGAACGACTTCTGCAGCTAGTAGGTGCTAGCGTATATGATAGCACACCAGGATTCTTGCCATTTTTTAAGAACAGGAAATAACTTTGGAGAATATTTTACTGAGCGCTTCTGTACATAGTCACATTCTGGATTATGCAGAAAATGGAAAATGCATTTTATGGAAATTTCAGCCTTTGCTTTCAATTGTGCTAGCAAACACCGCCCACTTTAGTACATGCTTTCTGAGGTTATCTGTGGAAGAGATGCTTATTTAAAAGGACATTTCCGTTAATTTCAATACTTGACAAAATCACTACATTTTTATATACAATATTTTTTTAAAAAGTAGATAGTTGAAAAGAGCTATACTTTTTTTTTTATTTAAAAACATGAAATTTGTGTGGCTGCATCTTCTGAGGTTTATCCAATTCTTAACTTTCTCTGTAACCTCCCCTTTCAATTGGAATTCTCAGAGAACGCATTTTGTGGGACGTTTCTGCATTGTAACTGATGGTCCTCTCGAACCCATCCAGCCGAGCTCTTTTACATAACAGTTCTGCAGAACCACCACAAATTGCTCTTTGAATTCTAAAACTCAAAAATTATTTGGGTGCTATAGGTTGTTTTTTCAAATTTTAGGCAACTTGGAACACTATAAAAGGTTGAGTTGTAGCTGTGTACTTAGCTGGAGATTCTGCAGAGCAATGCAGTGTTGTCCTTACTTACGTGATGTTTTTGTACTAGCAGAGAGGGGCAAAAAACCAGAAATATCAGAGAATATTAGGACAGTACCTGAGAATATTAGGACAGTAGGCTGTTTCTAATCTAATAATATTTTTAAATTATTTTTTTTTTTCCTAAAAGACTTTCAATTAAATCTTGATAACTAATGTTACCTCTGGGAATGCTTTATTCATCACCTGGCAGTTTCTACTGGCTTTTGGCCACTGTAAAATTGTTTCAAAATCCCAAACATTTGTGAATTTAGACACAAAATACAACTCTGGAAATACAGAGTAGCTAAGTCCCTTTGTTTGTTTTCTGTTTGTTGTTTTTCTTCCAAGTTGTTCCAAATATCCCAGGTTTTCCGAAATACGTATCGTCTATTTAGAAAGCAGAAACAAAGTTTTTGTTAGCAGGGATGGTGTCGTGACAGTCCTCAGGTGACCATTCAGGGATGTATGATGCCACGTCACTTGGCATCTAGGTTGAAATTCTTGAATACTTTTCAAAATGCGCATCTCGAAAGCAAGCGAATCACAAAATGAAAGAATCCCAGGACGGTTGAGGGAGGAAGGGACCCCTGGAAATGATCTGGTCCAAACGTTGCACAGGATGGCATCCAGGTGGGTTTTGAATATCTCCAGAGAAGGAGACTCCAGAAACTCTCTGGGCAATTGTATAGGTGGAAATTACCCATCCGATTCCCACAGAGCTCTGTGTAAAAAGATTTTGATGTAGTTTTGTTAATGATTTTTTGATCATTAACGAGACTACAGGGCAGAACGCCTCCCGTTAGTGCAGTGTGGTTGTTTCAGAAGACCAGAGGTACCTTGGAAATGCCACTGGCATGGATGCTGCTGAGGACCTGAAATACAACACGCATGTTTCCAGCCAACGTTACAACAAGAAGAAATAGTCAACTCCTTGGCCAACTCAGGGGCTATTAGCTGTTGGTCGTTCTGTCCAAAGAACACAGGAAAATGAAGCCAGCTGGAATTCGCTGTGACCAGGTATGAAAAAGCATCTGCCTGAACCGGCGGAGTTCACTGAAGATCAGCCGCCTGCCCACCGCCCGCTGTGCCACCAGGGGGGCTTCCAGGAACAGGTTCTCGCGCCCAAGTGCGGCACTGGGTCCGTGCAGAGCAGGCAGGGAAGCGCGGTGCTCTGCCCGCAGGATGGCTGTGTCCCTGCGTCCTGTCCCGTCCCCTGCCTCCCATCCCCGGAAATATTTTTCTGTGTGCGTGTACAGCTGGTATGAGTTTATTTTCTTTCTGCAAGCTTCCCGGACCCGGGGGGAGGTGAGGGAGATTCAGAGGAAAGAATTTAGTCTCTGGAGCAACCCTGATTGGCACGGCTGCTGTTGACTCCTGACCTGCTCTTCTTCTCCATTGCTCTGCAACTAGCATGAGAGCCAGGGAACGGGAATCCAAGAGTGAAAAAGAAATATCTTGGCTATTGTTGATGGAGGCTTATGTGATATTCCGTGAAATTAATAGAATGTTATTGAGGAAATGTCTTTTCTGCTTCTTAGTTAAGGAGGAGCAAATTATTTGATTGTTCATTAAGGTCAAGTAAAAGCAACATCATGTGACTCATTAAAGATTGCAGAGCTCTCCCTAAAATTAGATCTCGACTATTATATCGCATCTTTCACTAGACGATCTGAGTACTTACTGCATCAAAACACTTAAATGGCTTCTGCAGGTCCCACGTGGTTACAGGTCTTCCTCTTCTCGATACCAACATGACATTTGCAAAACATCGCACCGTGGAAAAGCCTTTCCCCCAGTGTCTAAGAAGTGTCTCTGATGATCAGAGATCGTCCTAAGTATTCTGTCCCAAGGACTTGGAAAAAGATTAATGAATTTGACAACTGTTGTCAGAGCAGCTGTAATAGGAATGTTTTGCATATCAGTTACCCTAGGAGCCACATTGCGCTGGGGGCTGCAGGGTGAGGGGCTGAGCTCATGGATCTGTACTCTGGTTTGTTTGCTGCAGAATAACGGCATTATCCACTCTGGGTGCTCAGCTCAGCTGTTGAAAGGAAGAGCAGAGACAGCCTTGAGAAACATTTTTTCCCCTAACAAACAAAAAACCACGCACCTTCCCCTTCCCAAAGGTTAACCTGAAAAATAGTTTAGTGTGCATGGATTGGGGAAGCAGTGGCAGGGACTATTTTGCAGCAGAGATGAAGGATTATACTTGTGTTACACTTGAGAGACTGAGCAGTGGGATGGGAGCCATGCGAAGGAGGTGGCTGTTTAACTGAAAGCAGCCCCTGGTGGTACAGCCGCTGGCAGCGTGCGCATGGCGGTGGGTGGCATGGGCCCGGCCTGTCTGTGTCAAACAGCCCCTGGTCAGCAGTGGGAACGTGCGGTTAGAGGCTGTCCTCCTGGGAGATCCGCTTCTGAATGCGCGGTGCTGCGTTGGAAATTATCCTGGCAGCGTTTCTGATACCCAACGTTCAACCTGTGCCCTGCAGTTGCTGTTAGCGGGCACGGCCGTGTCCTGGGGATAGTGCTGAGGGCCCGTCCTCCGTGTGCAAGCTTTGCGAGCCGGTCCCTCCCGCTCTTCCCTTACCAAGGGGGCGGCAGTGTGGTGTCCTGCGGGAGGAAGGGAAGAATTCCCTTCTGTGTACGTGAGTGCCCCTCTGGCAGCTGGGCAGGCCTGCTGCAGTGGGGTGCAATGTCGAAGGGCAAAGCATCCAGGGGAATTAACGCGTGGCCCTCGTACTAAAGAGCCCTGGCGGTGTCGTGACTGCGGTTCGCCACGATGTTCCCCGGGCGCGCCCTGCCCTCACACCCGGGAGCAGGACGGAGCGCAGCACCGGGCGCAGGGGGAGCGCCGCGGGAGCCCCAGCACGCCCGGGGGTGGCGGCGCTCCGAGGGGCAGCTCGGCACGGACGGGGCCGGGGCGCGGCGCGTTCCCGAACGGCCCTCGTGGCGCTGCGGAGCCACGTGCGGCTCCTGCGGGGACGGGGGGCGGCGGGCCCGGGCCTGGCGGCCCCGGGGCGGGGGGCAGCGGCCGGGCCGGTCCCATCCGCGCGCTGCCCGCGGTC